>CM040240.1:274640782-274961967 GCA_022545495.1 Chrysanthemum lavandulifolium
ACTTACAAAACGTTAGAGGCGAAACTGCGGTTTGGCCATACCTTAGGGACCAAAATGCAATTTACTCTAAAATAATATCAAATTTTAATCTCCCGCTTCATCTCCATCATCTCCATCTGCAGCCACATCTCCAGTTTCAACAACAATTACTACTTTCCTTAAAACATACCCATGGTTTGCCATGAAAAAGACAACATTGTTGGGATGTATGATGTATTTAAATGCTTGGCAGCAAAGCGAGTTTCAAAATTTATAGTGTATGAAGTATAAACTCCTTAATTACTCCCAAGTCAATATATCCTAAGATGTCAATTGTTAACTCTGGGAATGAGAACTTTTTATAATTTCCTTCATTCCTTTGTTCCAAGTTTGTTTTGTGCACTGATTCAAGCTTTACATAAAGCTAGAAATTTATTGAATATTTCGGATTGATTGGGGTCATAACCAAAAACGTAGCCCTCTGAGTCTACTTTTTGATGCAATTGGTTTCAAGTCCTAAGTCAAAGTTTAAGTGTGTCAAATCTAGGGCTAAGCATCGGTCATAAACCGACCCGACCCGACCGAACCGAGAAAACCGAGTACCAAAAACCATGAAACGCGAACCGAATGTTGTAGGTTTGGTTCGGTTTTCATCGGTTCGGTTCGGTTTGTCGATCTAGGTGTATTTGGTATGTTTTGTTAGTTTTAGGTCGAACCGGACGGACCGAACCGACCCGACCGAAACCGAAATCATGTAAACTCGAAACGAAACCGAACCGACTGATTGTCGGTCCGATTCGGTTTTTGTCGTTCGGCGGTTTTAATCGGTCCGGTTCGGTTTTGAACGCCGATCTTCGTACCAATCAAATCTACAATTTACAACTATATGAGAATCAGCAATTCAACTCTTTTACAAAAATTGTTTAAATGTTGAGTTAGCATATATAAATGTCCACTATTAACTTTTAAAGTCATATTTTTTCAATTTTGATGATAAATTATTTCATCTGTGTTATGTAATACTTGATGAAAATTATATCAATGAAAATGCATTTAAAATCTAATCTATTCATATATTTTGCATCAAGTATTACATAACACAAAATAAAATAATTTAAGATCAAAGTTAAAAAAAGAAGACTTTAAAAGTCAATAATGGACGTTTATTTAAACGGAGAGAGTATGTGTTTGGATGCTCTCAAAAGTTAAAGTAAGGCCTAAACATAGTTATGGAAGCCAAGGTAACTAACTTTAGTTATTATGTGTTTGATATTGATGTTATCATATTATGTGTGATCAATGAAAGTGTTAACGACCTAAATGATACAACCTCCGTCTCAATTTTATGTTCGTTTTAACTTTTTCAATCAACTTTAACTTTAAATATATTTTTGTATTATATAATCTTGATGAAAGTTATACCAACGAAAATACATTTAAAACCAATTTCATTTATATATTTTGCAACAAGTATTATATAATACAAAAAGATATATTTAAGGTCAAAGTTTTATTGAAAAAGTCAAAATGAACATAAATTTAGACCATGGACCAAAATATGTTGTGACTTGTCTGTTTAAGCTATTTTGGTACTTAAAAAAATAAATTAAAAACACATGATTTAGGGACCTCAAATTCCAGCCGTAACGAGTATATCCAGGCCTTTAGTTCTCGTTAGTATTATTTACTTAGATATACCAGACCCGTACCACATTCGGCTAGTCTACTAAAGAACGACGAGCTTCCTTGGTCCTTGAAGGATCTTTACTCGTAACCAGACTATCAAATATATAGCTTTACATGACATTCACAAAGCAAGTTGTTCGATCAATAATGTAAAGTGCGTGAAGAATAGAAACAACGATCTCAACACAAACCATCATTCCATAAGTTCTTTTCTCTCTCGTGTCTGTAAAAAACACCCTAATTGCCAGGTAAAACTGCGTTCCACAAAGTGGCAAAACTAGCAGAGCACAAAGGCAAGTCAAGTAAAAAGGTAAGAAAAGGTGATGAACGAACGAACAAAATACAATTGAGATTTACATGCCTTTGCTCTTGAGGCTAAATAAACGTAAGGCCAAATTGCAATTGTAAGCTTGAAAGAATTGTGAAGAAGAATTATGACTGCTGCGCAACATCCATTAGCTAAGCAGAAACCTGAATATGTCGCCTAAAGAAATGATACCTTCTACTCGTTTGCTTCCAGCCTCCACAATCACAACTCGTCTCACCCCTGAACCAAAACATCAGGTCAGTACAGAATTATATCGTGTACAGATATACTTATACATGATTATCTCAAAATCTTGAAAAATAACAGGGGAGCAAGTACCTGGTTTTGCTAATCTTTCCATAACTTTATGCAGAGAATCAGAGCGTAGGCACATGTGGCATCTTTGCCCTGCTGTCCCATATGTTGAGTATGGTTCTTGTCCCAGCTGCAAAGCCTGAGATTACCGGAGACATCAAATATGAACAAAATACGAATTTGCACTAGGAGACAAAATATTGAGATATTATAAGCTACCAAACATTCTTTAACAACTATTTTTTGGCCCCACTGCCCACATATGTTAAGAGCACATATGATTCAGCTAGAGGTGGGGTTGTATAATGGGTCAAACCGGTGATTCTTGCATAAGCCAAACAGGGCGGGTTGAACCAAAACACTTTTTGTAGACAGGTGTGTATGCATTATCATAGACTTTGGGCAACTCGGACCCATTTGATATGTTTTTTCAGAAGATGTACCAATCTCGGATTGACTAATAAGTGAATGGGTGAAATTGCTTCATCGAGATTCACTTTTCATACTTGCCTTAATATAAAAAGGGTTAACTGATGGAGAAAACGGTACTTGCCTGATGAATAGTCATTTCGTCGAGGTTAATGTGTGTATAAAGTTTGTCCTTTGCCAAAGCAGTAATATCACTGTCAGAAGCAAACCAACATGGCAATAACAATGTTAAACTCCATGTACACAATGCCTTGGCTTGATAAGGATTCACAAAGATAGATTTACCTTCGAGAGTATACATCCAACAACGAGTCATTGTCATCGACAATTGGAATTGAGCTAACTTCAGCTGCAAAAGAAAAAAGGATATTTCATACGTAAACGAAATAGCACTACTGATTCTTATGATTTGTAAACTTCATGTTTACATAAAGTGGGACATATGATGAGCATAAAACGTACCTTGCACAAACAGATTTAACGCTGCACTAAGAGAAGAGTTTGGTCTCAAGATCGCCAATGGTTGTCTATTCGATTCTCCGATTTTTGGAACCCATGTACCAAGCGGAAGGGAACATATTGGCAGTTGCAATATCGGCAATGAACTTGCAGAATGCCTAAAGTATCTGCAAACAACTGAATTAGCAGATGCACTTGGTTAGTACGGTGGCTGTGGTAGAGAATTGTTTTCGAAAATGACCAATACTTACGTTTTAGTACTTCAGATAGTGAAGCAAGATATAATAACTGCGGATATGAACCATCGTCGGAGGTCGAATGAGTGATCGGAAGTGTAGCTACTCTATTCTGCAGTATCTTCAAGGTAATATCTTTTAAATTTTCATCTGGACCAGCCTGAATCAATACATGCAGAGCATTACGAATTGCTTAAATTAAAATGAAAAGCATTTAAAGATCTCACTACAAACTAGAGACATACATGAAAATTTACCTGTACCAGTCGTTTAGAAAATATTTTACCATGCTCAAGACTTTGTTTAAGCAGATATAGCTTTGCTTCTTTCCAAGCAGATATCGTATGAGTCTCAAGTTCTTCTTCTGTCAAGTTGGACCCGTGATTACCAAGCTGCAAAAAAAATTAAATCGTTGAATAAGCCATTGTGTATCAGAAGTCGCATTTTGATAAGTGGAGTCGCTTGGACTTACCTCCGCATAATTAATATAAAATCCAATGCACTTAAAACGCCAACAAACTGACCCTTGCTGAAGTCCCAAAGAGGAGCCGTAGATATTCCTGAAAAATTCTCAAATTCAGATATCGTACATATAATTGAATATTATTATATGTGTAATAATGCACAAGTACATAATCTAGAATATATATCAAAGCAACACAAGATTTCGGTAGATATAGTCATATAGAAGTGTTTAATTATGTCCTTAAAATGAAAATGTTTCCCTAATGCGTGGAAGCTTAAGATACACCTTTATGAAATGTTGAACATGATGTTATGGTATCTTATAGTGAAATTTACAGTCTCTATATAGCAAAACAGGCTCCCGTATTCACTAGGAGCAATTTTGCCATGTTGTTGAAATAATTGCATTTACCTGCTCATAAAGGATATGAAACGCTTGCTTTACAGGTAAATCCACATCTAGAGCAATGACCTGAGCTCAAGACAATTTGCTAAAAAAGAGTTAGAAAAAGAACTGCAAAGTCAAGTTTACATGAAATGCTAAATGAACTTTATTATCAGACCTTGCCAGACTCGGGAAGCAACTCATAGGCCAGATGTGTAGACAAAAATACAGATATCCGTTGGCGAGATACCTCCAAGTCTGCTTCTGATATCCTTGGCAACGGCTCATGTGATGTACCATCCGAAACCCTTACCTGCAATAAATTTCCCAGACATGAAAGGGGATGAAGATGTTAAAGAACGATGTCTTAGAAAGTAAGCTACAGTAAATAAAAATGCAGGGGCATGAACCAAGTCTACTAGTTAAAATTAAGTTCTTTTTATAAGAAAAAATTATTAATAGTAAAGCCACTAAACATTTAACTTTTTGGTGGTTTAGTCATTTAACCTTTTTTCAGTAGGTTTAATCCCAACTTATATAACAGTGACAGTAGAAGACTCCGCACCTGAGCCTCTTTAGGCTCAGCAGAGCTTCAAGTAACGGGCTGTCGAAGAGCCAAAAAGAGTCACTCGAAGCTCTGCACTTTGCTTTGTCACAATGATATTCATAGAGCGGAGACCGGACTGATAAACAGTTCTCGAGGATAAACCAAGAAGAATGGTCAGTTTTTTGCAATTAATTTGTGAGTACAAATAAAGTTTATGGATTACACCACTACAAAAGAAGCAGTTGAGAGACACCCATAAAATGATTAAAGGTGGACATAAATAAGTTAAGGGAACGAGCAACATTAAAAAAAATGCGAAGGAGTTAAACCTCCAAAATGGTGAAAGTTTAAAAAACAATGTTAACCTAAAAAAACCCGGCAAACAAGCGTGGATCGTAAATTCCATATAAGTTGGTCCGGCGTGATTCACGTTTATATGTTGGTTTTTACAGCAGATATTGTTGTATAGTTTAACTGTTTCAGAAGTTGTATTAGTAAACAGAAAAACCTACGAGCTTATTAACCTACAGATAATAAAGATAAAGTAACAGCAACTAATTTAGAGAAGAATAGATTAACAAGTCTCTTACCACTCGCTGAAAAGCCTCATTATCCACATCCATGCTCGAACCAGAACTGATATGTGGACTCAGGACTGCAGAATTGTAGTCTGGCTCTCTGGTTAAGAGAACGGTATTTACAGTACCATAATTGCCAATTACAAAGGTTGGTGCTCGTCATGCCGCCACTCACCATCAACAATAAATTTATACTGCAAGATGACAACAATATGTAATGACGTCATGTAAATGAGTTAGGTTATGATGTGATCTTGAGTGTAAGTTATTTATCATATGCCAAAAGAATCCCTACTGTGTTTATTCACTACCTTAAATGTTATGTGATGTTTCCACATTTTGACTCTATTTATAGTGCACCTACTCAGTGCAAACTCCTACTTTACAGATACCACTCATGCATCACAACCCCACGTCATTTCACCTTATTTACTTTCATTAAATAAAGTGGAAGTATTATTTTCTAGGACAACATAACAAGCGATGGTACAATAAGCTTAGACTGCTTTGTAATGACCAAAATGAATTTAGAGGATAAGAATGCTTCATCTCAATATGAATCACATTGCCTAGCTATGATAAATTCTATTATGACCAAAATGAATTTACAAGATAAGATTGTTTAAGTTCGTAAGTTTAATTGTATACATTTGTAGACAAAAATGAATTTTAATAACTAACTTTTGTAGTGTATAAAGATGAAAAATCACATCAAAAGTAAGCTTATAATTTACTAGTCTCTTTTTGTCTATAGAATGTAATGAACATACTGTTAAAATTTACATACCTACTACAATTACCCGAGCTACTACCTAAACCATCATTAGCTACTTCAACCATCTCTCGGAACCCCCGACAGCCACCAACTGTTTGTTACAATAAAGAAGAGCCCTAAGTCCATCCGCGACTTCTCTCAAGGCTCTATCATCGGTTTTACATGTGGTAAGCTTATAACTACCTATACAAGGTTTTGTGTAAATTAATGCTCCAAAACCAATAGCTTATATAGTCTGGGAAAAATTACTATTTGATTCGGATCTTGTAAATCAACCATGTAACATACTGGAACAGAGTGTTAACAAGTAGCAATTAGCATACGACTGGGTAACCAATTATAGGCTCTAATAGAAGCCAACATTAAAACTATAAAAAATTTAATCATAATCAAATCAGTTGCCGGCTGCCTTGTGGTTCTGTGAGAGGTAGTAAAACCATCGTGATGGTTTTGTTGAGGTAGCAGCTAAGTAGGTTGCCAAATTTTAACATAATAATTTTTTATACTTTACAGACAAAGATGTAACTAGTAAATTACTAGTTCACATTTTGATGCATTTTTTTATTTTCGATACACCCACATATACTATTTATCAAGATCATATATAATGAAAACCTGAACTTAAACATTCTTATCCACATAAACACTCTTGTCTTAAGAATTCATTTTGGTCATAAAAAAGATTCGGCATGGCTTAGCTTATTGCATCACATCACCGACACATTCCACTCCAATATCACCTCAATCGACTTAGCTTGCTTTATTACATATCACATTATCATAAATCAAAGTATGGTTTTCTGTGGTCAATGTAATCTTTATTCAACCATCAATCAGTATTTATAAGTTAAGGGAAAACATAGCAAAGGCCGTCAAGTCATTACATTCTTAACAAATCACGATTCCTCACACATAGCATTACTTATTTAGCTCATTAACCACATATAAGCATGAATTCGTACGATCAAAACGTCAACTTATCATTCTATCTCCGGGATCATCAGCCCATAACAAGCACATCTCAAGCCGGAAACATTACATTCATAAAAGCTAAAACATCCATATCATCAATCCTAACTTCAAACACCTTCATATAGCTACACTTAACGATACTATACTAAAATTATAACTAACCCGATGATAACCAAGTGGAAAGCTGCATATCTAAGATTACACATTCATTTGCTGTCAAGTCATTACATTCTTAACACGTGCACAATTCCTAACACATAACATTACCCATTTAACTCATAATCCATATACAAATGAGAATCCGCATCATCAAAACATCATATATCATCCTAAGAGACTATCTAAGATCAAATGAGCCACAATAAATAAACTAAAAACTAACTAACATTTATAACCTGTGAGCTACATCAAACATTGCATTCTTCAAGCATTCAGGATTCTAACTTATAACATTACACATTTAGCTCATTAACCATATAGAAAAGAGAATCCGCGTGATGAAAAAGTCATATATTAACCTACGATACTATCTAAGATCAAACGAGCTACAAAAAACAATACAAGGCTAAACTAAGAACTAACTAGCCAAGTATAAGCACAAATTTGATTGATCAAAGCGTCAACATATTCTATCTCCGGGATCATCTGCCCATAACAACCACATTTCAAACCGAAACATTATGTTTATCAACGCTTGAAAGCCTACACATCCATACCATCAATCCTAAGTTCAATACATATGGCGCATAGCTACAATATACAACACCATACTAAACTAAAATCCAACTAACCTGATGACAATGATTACAGATTCATAAGCTGTCAAGTCATAACGATCTTAACACATTCACGATTCTTAACATAACATTAACTCATTTAGCTCATTACCCGCATACAAACAATAATCCGTGTTATCGAAAGGCCCTACATTTTCAACAATTCTTAACATAACATAACTCATTTAGCTCATTACCCGCATACAAACAATAATCCGTGCAATACTAAACTAAGATCGAAAGGCACTACATTATCCTACAATACTATCTAAGGTCAAATGCTCGTATCATCAAAACATCATATATTAACCTAACATACGCCACAACATAAACGAGATCATACTAAACTAAAATCTAACTAACCTGATGATAGCCAGGTGGCAAGCTACATATCGTCTGAAACACAGTCGGACACCCCTCAACCGGCGTCATCGGCCAATGCTCCGACCACCTTCAAAAAAACCAAAACAAAAAAAACAGTCAGACATTTCATCAAACACTTGGTGTCACCTTTTTTATAAAAAAAAGTTTTATAAAAAATCTCACCCAGTAAATGAACCACTTAAATAAACACTTCTACCACCATAAGGCCACACAAATCTCGCCGGAGTTAACACTGTCCCGGCCCCACCACTTTCCATCAAACCCTAGTTTTTTTATAAAAAATTGGATCTTTATAAAAAATATATTACAAACCCTAAATGTGAATGAAATTAAAATTTAAAAAGGGTATTGAAAATTGGATCAAGAAATCAAAAGGGTATGCTTAAAAAGGCTTAAAATTTATAAAAATCGAAACTTTATTGAATTTTATATAAATTACAAAAAAAAAAAACCCATTTTTTTTAAACCATTATTGAAAATTAAATCAAGAAATTAAAAGGGTAAGCTTAAAAAGACTTAAAATTTATAAAAATCAAAACTTTTTTAAAATTTATACGAATTATAAAAAGAACCCCTTTTTTATTTAATACTAACCCATTATTAAAAATTGGATCTTGAAATTAAAAGGGTGTGAGTAAAAATGAAAAAGATTGAGACTTTATTAAATTTGGTGTGAATTATGGAAAAGGGTGTTTTTTAATTTTGGTAAATTGGAGAATTTGGAGATGTGATTTTGGTTTAATTTGGGGGAAATTTTTCTGTTTTTTGCAGAGTTGCGTAGTTATGTACACAAGTTGTTTTCATTGGATTAGAAAATTGGAAAAAAAAATAAATAAAAAAGTGGAAAAAATTTCACTTTTAGCATATGCTTAAAGAAATAAATAAAGACTAGACGGGTACCCGCGCCTAGAGGTAGCGGTGTCTAGTTTCGACAAAATTTTAGCGGTGATTAAGTTTGTTTCAAAAATAAGTATTTTAAGCGTTAAGGAATCAACCATACTTTCCAAAGTCAATGTATACTTTCCAAAGATACAACAACACATTTAAGTTGAGATTAAAGCATAGCATTCAATGTTATGAGATTTCACATGTTTCACTTTTCCACTTTTCACTTTTCCAATTGTTATTATTTGATCATTTTCTTTTATGTAGTATAGATAAAAGAATATATGTTATAAAGAAATAATAATATTCATGAACTTTTGTTTTGGTGTGACCTTTGATAAATTTTTAATTTGTAGTTATCATGGAAAAAATCTAAAAGTTATAAACGAAAAATAATAAAAGTTTGTGGATTAAAAAGTACTTAAATAATTAATTTAATGTGGATTTGTTGAGAACATAGATGAAAGTTATATTAGTAATTGAAATTTAAGATTTTTATATTTTTAAGTTTTAAGAAAATGATTTCTCTTTCTATATAGTAGAGAAGTGAAATGGTTCTGTTTTATGGATTTATTTTGTAAATGTTTTTATGATTTGAGTTTTCTATTAAACTTTTATATGCTAAAAAATGAAAAGATTTGTTTAACAAGTACCCTTATGATTAGAATGTAATTATTAAACGCGTGTTTCTTTTTAAATCAAAACTACATTTTATAAAAAATGTATTTAGTATATGATAATTGAATATACAATTTATTTTAACTAAAAATGTTTAATCTATAAAACTTTAATTTTCATTTTTAAAGTCATTTTAACAAATATACTAATGGCACTCGTTAAACAAAACGAAAATAAAAACTATTATGATTATATGAATAGAGATTTTAATTTTGTTTCAGAAATGTTAGAACATATTTATTATGCCTTAAATTAAAAGATCCTAGATGATAATCTATAATATTGTAGAGATTACCTTTGCTTAAAATAGCCTACACCATGTTAGTTTGTGTTTTAATAATATTTGCTTTATAAAATAGAAACATATTCATGTGATCATAGTTGTTGAACTTAAGCATATGTTAATGTTCCATATTAAATGTGTTTTGAGACAACTTATTTTGATTTGTTATTCAACTCGTCTAACCATCTCTCAAATACTTGACCATAGGACAAGCAGAAAAACTAACATCAACGATTCAATGAACAATAGCGCAAACATTGATAGTGAGTCTGAATAATAACAACCCGTAGTCTAGTTGAAACCCTCTTTTACAAGATTACAGACTAAAATGACTCGCTTTCTTTCGAATCTGCATATTTGTCTATTGACATATAAGAGTCTCGACTTGAGTGCTTCCTCGAAATAAAGCAGAAAACTAACATCAAAGGAACGCCTTCTCTCTCATGCTATGGCTTTGCTTAATAGTTATGAAATATAGATAAAAGTAATAGCATTATACAGAATTGCCCAACGGCTTGGTTCTCGTTCATCTCATTTATACGCGTATAAATACATAAATATAGGGTTTGACAAATGAAATTTGGTACAAACAACATACACAAGTTATACAATAAGTCATCAATGTAAGCAAAATAATCTACACTCCCACAAATTACTAGTGATTCACCATTTGACCAAAACTGAACACAACAACAAACATGATCTGCAACATACACGTATTTGGGCACTAAAGTCATTCAATCTATTAACAAATTCTCCGGAAGTCCTGATTCTATAGCTCCATTTAGTTTCTTTCTTCATCTTCTTCGTCAACTAGATGATGAGTACTTTGCTCCGTTGGTGAACCAGGAACGAATGGGACAAAACCACGACCGCCAAAAACAGGACGCATGAATGCATTATCAAATTTCCTCCAATAGTGGTGAACAGTGTGTGAAGGTGTTGATAGAAGCATTCGTAGACTAGTTGGGCGGGCAATATGATGGCCTAGATCAGCTTCTGAATCCTGACCATTTCCTAGGAATGGTACCAAGAATGATTTGGGGGTCGTCGGTTCAGATGATATCATTCTGTTTAAGCCCTTGGGTGCAGGCAGCAAGAGTCTCACAAGTGGCTGTGTGATAAGACCAAATACCTGCATACACGAATATCATAATCCCGTCTAAAAGGTTTAATGATCAAGAGCTCAAAACCCAAAAGCGTGACGTCCTATGATCTTCTGGTTAATGGGTCAAAATGAACCTTATAATTTACAACCCATGAAAAAACTGATCAGGTAAAGTTGGCTGACCCGTCAACACTTTTTTGTTTGTTCTTTCTGGATCTTATAAATTATTATTATGCATTTGAGCAAGATTGTAAAATTTCGATTGTTCTACACTTTAAAAGAAGCTGAAATGTCAAGTTAAAACGAAAAGAACCAAAAATTTAGTCATTTAAAGCATAAGATCTCTTACCATGGTACTGAAAAGAACGACAGTGATGGTACTCGTAATCATGTATGCATTCCCCTGCAATGTGGTATGGCCTTCCTTGGTAAACTGCATGACGAAAACCATGATTTTTAATTATATATTGTAAATGTATTGGAAGTGGGCAAGGATATGAGCGCGATACCCCAGAACTGTAACTTTTGTGCAGTGTAAGAAAAGTATTTTAAATTTATTTTGAGTTAATTGCATTTTGGTCCCTATGGTATGGCCAAATTGCAGATTTGGTCCCTAAAACATTGAAAGTGCACTGGACGTCCCCATTTAGAAGTGTTCATTGCATTTTTGGTCCTTGTGGTATAGCCAAATTACAGATTTGGTCCCTGTGGTATGGCCAAATTGCAGATTTGGTCCCTAAAATTTTAAAGTCGTCTGAGCCCAGAGGACCAAAAATGAAACGGAAACTTCAAAATGGGGACGTCCAGTGCACTTTCAAAGTTTTAAGGACCAAATCTGCAATTTGGCCATACCACAGGGACCAAAATGCAATTAACTCTTTATTTTTGATTTCTGGTACTAATAGTGCATAACCTAGTTAAAATCCCTATATCTGCAGCTACTATAAAAATCCCGCTTATTATCAGGCAATATAGCAGGCGTTAACAAATCGCAACAAACTGAAGAAGTTCATGATTCTTGATGTTTAGAGCAGAAAGATACGGGCACTAGTCACATACCTGGTTGTAAGCAAGAGCCATAGACACAGCACCTCGCATAAGACCAGCCCACCAAATTAAAACCTTTAAGAAAAACATAAAAACAAAATTCAGAAACATAAAACGTGAGGTTATGATTTGTTTAATATGCAGTAAAATCAAAGACTAGTAATAACATACTTGCTGCCGGAAATCAATTTTTTCTTGATGACCCTTCTTTGTTAAGTTGGATAGAAATGATAAGGGGAACACAAAGGCTGCTCTCCCAACCAAAACCATCCCCAACAAAATGGCACTCACTTCAACTGACGTCCCAGGGCTGACGAACCATAAAAACAGCCAATAACACAAAATTAACGATTGTTTTGAAATGCAAAATCCTATATATATAGTTGGTTTATTCTAAATCATACCTGTCTTTAACATATCTCCACTTTTCAATATCTAAAGCATCCATACCAACATAAAGAAAGATAAATAACTCTGCAATAAATGACAATGTTGCAAAGGCGTGCCTGCAAATATTGAGATAAATGCAAATGAGTTCTTGATTTTTGGTGAAATTAAGCCTAGATTGATAGAAGCATCAACTATGAGAGTAAACATACTTGGTGGTTACTCGAGATTTTTCTGTGACATTATGCCAAGTGTAATGAGACATCACAATACCGCAAAAGAACACCGTGAGAATGCCACTCAAATAGAATAACTGCAAAAAAAAAAGAATTATGACCTTTTGTTAATTGAATTGGCTAAATGCTTAAAACATGATGACAAAAACTATATTGATACACCGAGTATGGATAGACCATGAGCCAAATCACCCCATTCATAGGTATACAGATCGAAAAAACAGCTTGAAAGATAAGAGAAAAGGGAAGACTTTACCTCAGCTAGCATGTAAGAAAGATAAGCCATGAGTATCATTATTGCAACTTCACGATCAGTAGAATGCCTAAAAATACAACAGCAAAATAAGTATGTGTCCCATCATTAACGGTTCACAGAAAATAAAGTAGACAAGAATCAAGGAAGAACTAGAAGCGGCAAGATGGACGGGTTGGATTACGGGTTAACATGGGTCTTTTTTAGGCAGGATCGAGGGGCCAGGCTGACCCACAAACTCTTTGCATTTTCTAAACCTTATCAATATGTTATACATTAATTATGACAACATAAATAATGTTACTACAATAATAATCTCAATGTTTTTAATAAGATAATCTCGATATTGTAATAAAACAGTTTATGAAGTTTCATGCACTAAAAATGGTTTGTGTGTGAAATTTCACCCGTTTGACCCATTTGGCTTGTTCCTCATCGGAATTGACCTTTTAGATAGAAGTATAAAACACAACACAATTCGACGCACTCAGAAATAAATGGGTCGAAATTGCCACCTCTACCCATGCATTTAGCAACTAATTGCATATTGCCATCAACATATGAAAAACTTCTACGTACCTTCCAAAATATAGCTTTATGACATATGCACTTAGCAGCCCAGCCTGAGGAATCAAAATTACAACATCACATGACCATCAGATCATGCTTCCCAAAAGCATGAAAGTGACTGAAAGGAAGAGAGTGAGAGGGTGGAAGAAGACTCACCCCAGCTCCTAAAAGTGTGCTTGTTAAAATAGATAAAAGAAATTTCAATCAACTGAAAAACAACAGTCGTGTTGAACTGAGATAAATCAAAGTTTTGAACTGCATTGAATATGACAACTGATGTAGCATCGCTCACAACGCCTTCCCCAAACACCAGACTGTACAATAAAGGCGTCTGATCCTGATTTAGCACCTGCATTGTCAGATTAGAAACATTAGCACCTCTAAAAGTTATATATTAATTTGTTTAATTATCATATAATTATAAATGTAAAAAGAGTAATATAAATCTATATCTTTGAATAAAACAGTTTGGAAGTTACTTCGGGCAACTTTCAACTTGTTTGACTTATTTCCATCTTAGCGAGTTTTTATCAATTGACCCGCTTATGAGATAAAAACACAACCCATATGGTCCCATTTTTAAGTAAACGGGTCAAAATTTACAGCTCTAACTATGAATAAATAAGAGCTAAATGATGATTTATGTACCTGTAAGGTGCACACAGAATCAGTTGCTGAAAAGATTGCACCAATTGCTGTGAAAAACAATTAAAGGCTTAGCAAAAAAAGAAGTTTAGAATTTACAATGAAATTAAGTTTAGGAATTTAATGAACAGATGATACCAAGATAATCTCCCAGCTCAAGAGAACCAATATTCATCCTCGAAAAGATATTTATCGCGCCTGCCAAAAATTTAGACAAACTTCAGTATTTTTAAATATGAAGCATGTACCAACAAATACAACCAACACTTAAATTAAAAATAACGATTCAGGAAAAAAGGATTCTTGCTTCAGTGGTCAGCTTTACAACAATAAATATAATGTACAAAAACGTTACTTTGACATTATTTGGCCATTTTAAATACATGTTCCATTTTGTCATTATTGTTTGAGAGATATTATGCTACTTCACAAGAACCTATTATGCTACATAAAGGAAACAATGAACATTGTAAGCATGTGTCGTATACTATGGTAAGTTTTATTTACAACATACTGAAGACAAAAATGAAGCAATCAATAGAAAGAGTAGATCAATAACTTAAAACAAATTTTTGGGTTTACGCGTAAAGCCGTTTATGAAGAATGATGGAGTTGCGCGTGTAAAGGAATATTTCAGTACATACCAATTGATATGATGGTGAAAGATATCATGGTACCAACAGCACCAAATAACATGATGGTCATAAAATTGCGAAAGAAATGTTTCTTCTTAACCTGGAACCTGTATTTTATGATAAAAAATAAGTCAATTAATACGGTGACCATGCGAAAATCAGAACAAGCGAACAAATACAAAAGAAGGCAGTGGAGGCAGTCCAGTGGATGTTTCGATAGTGAGCTAACAGATGACTTTGCAAGTTAGAAATAAAATTGTGTCCCATTAAGTCGTGACTGCTCTTGATATTATAACACTTGATATATAGGACTTTTCATTTTGAAGACAAGTAATCATGTAGAAGCCTGAAATGTTATTAAACTTTTGCTTGAAATCATATTAACTACATATTATTTGTCTCGGCAATAGCAGTTATGGGCTAAATTAAAAACCAGCCCAAAATATAACAACCGATGGCTATGTAGCAATAGTTTATCATGAGTATTAATTCAGTTACCTAAAAATATGGCAAGAATCCAATCATCTGGATCAGCCTAAATTGGGTCAACCAACTACAATAACCTAACTATAAGATGTTTTCTTTACTATATTGGAGTGTATAACAAGAAAATAATTGATGTTCCCTTTATTGCCAACAGCTAAAAAAGCATGTTGCTTCAAAAAGTGAACTTGTTAAACCTATTTTCACTCAGATCCTTCATCTGTTAACTACAACTTAAGCAATATTACAAAAAGATGGATACAGACAAATTCCAGTTGCAAATATGCCATATACGGCTATGAGCCGATAACATCATATTTTTCCATATTGGAAGCCAATTCAAATTATGTTTTAACGTTTAAGCACGTAGATAACTAAAGTTACACTAGTAGTAAAGTAATCGAGCCAATCATACCAATAGCACAATGGCACATACTAAGTAGTTTGTAAATATACAAAAAACGAAATTAAACATACCCTGCATTGAAGATGATCGGCGGAAGTAGATAAATGAAGAAAAGATCTTCACTGAACACTAGAATATGCGAATTCGTTCCTCCACTAATTAGCAATATAATAACTCCCGTGCAAATACCCTGCCATCCATATTCATCAACAAATCAATTCACACACTATAACGATTCACAAATCCAAGAGGGTGTTTGGGTAAACTTATTCAAAGTAGCGTATTGTGTTTGGGTAAACTTATTCAAAGAGGGTGTTTGGGTAAACTTATTCAAAGTAGCGTATTGTGTTTCGGTACATCTAATAAGCACTTTTTAGCGTTTGGATGCAGTCAAACATTATATGCTTATCAGCTTATTTGATGCTGATAAGCAAATCCAAACACCATCTTGTGGATTGCACGTTTCGTAAACAAGCATAACCTTTTAAACAAGCTTTTCCCAAACACCCCATAAATTCAATGTCGTTAAATTTACAAAAAAAGTAACTGAACAACTCGACAATTCACACACTTACAATGACAAGGGCAGTGATAGATTCGTTCATCCATCGATTCTCCTCCAAAAGATGACCAATGACAATACAAGCACAAAGAAGAGCCACAAACAAGTTCATAGACACAATCGACGAGTACTCAGAAGTACCCAACGAAGTGCTACCCAGTTTCTCCAACAATAACCCCGAATCGAACACCATCTTGGCCAATTTATTTGGCCCGTATTATAACAAACTTCAGCAGCGCCTTTTTATCAACTTTTCTCAAACAGAATCTCAGATCACTGAAACAAATAGATTAAAAATAAATTATTAAGAACCCAACTTTAGTACGTAATTGCTTTAGACTGAGAGAAGGTAATCAAACACATAAAAGGAATCGTATAAAGCTAAAATAACGGAATCTATTGACCTGAAATGATATAATAAAAATGATCACGCAAACTAGTATACAGAATCATATAAAGCTGTAATTGCGGAATCCTGATCTCGAAATTTAGGCTCTAGATTCACCTTATAGCTTCAATTTTGAGTGACACAAGAGCATAAGGCTTGAATTTCACATAAAACAAGTTTAACGAAGCTAGAGTTACTGATTGTTTACTTATTGCTTTAGTTTGATATAAAGAAACTAAACACGTAAAAGGAATCATGTAAAGCTAAAATAAGGGAATCTATTGACCTGAAATGATATTAATAAAAACGCTCACGCAAACAATCAAACAGAATCTATAAAGCTGAGATTCACTTTTATGTTGAATTATTTGTGATACAAGCGCAAATTGTGTTGAGTAACTCAAATAAAACCACCACGAGATGGTGAGTCGTCACAAGGGTTCAAACCTTGGTAGGCGTACACATTTTAGGGTGGCGGAGGAATTAACCCAGTGAGGCCGCTTACATCTCGGTCAAAAGGCTCGCCTCTTGTAACACCCCGCCTTTTTGACCACAATATTGTCCGCTTTTTGCTTGTGCTCACGGCTTTGTTTTGTGGCCTCATATGAAGACTTTCCCGCAGTCACCCAAGCCAAGACTACTCTCACATCAAGACGCTTAACCGCGGTTCCTAAGAACTCCACCCAGAGACCACAAAACGCGTTGTGTCATTGAAAGGCGAATGTTATCTTATGAGCCGGCCATCTCTCCAGGCCACAGCCGATGTAGGATTTGCCTAAGGTGTTACAATCACCCCCCCTTAGGGACTCATCGTCCTCGATGAGGTTTGCCCCACCATCCCGAACGGCTCTGATACCACTTGTAACCCGGGTAACCTCATCCGTTTACCGTCTACCGAGTGGAATAAAGCTACAACTACCGCATATAGTGACCTAAATAGACGAAATTGAGCTAGTTTTGATCTGAAACTATACACTTAAATCCCAGTACAATAACATAATAATAAATACATACAGAGTATAACAAATCTATTTTGCGAAACTAAAGTTTGTGATCTCATAATTGTTAAAATAACTAGAAATGAATCTCACAATAATAATAAACACATATACAAGTCAATTTTGAACAACCAAAAATTATGACCTAAATTGCGTTTTAAACAACTTAAATATAACTACACGTTAATTAAATTAAACCAGGAGTAACCACATACATAGACATATAATAACAAAACAAATGAAGGTGAGATATATATTGACCTGATCTCAAAACTGAAGCTCTTAAATAATAAACTTCAATTTTGAGTACCGAAAATTAGTTCGAGAACGTTCTTGAGGATATGAAAAGTATGAAGAAATGGAAAGTATTAATACAGGCACGCCAAGTAATACTACTACTTGCTTGCAATTCAATTCAATGAATGTGTTGGTGTAGTTTTGATTTTTTTTTTTTTTTTTTTCTCTGACTATATATTATGTAGGATTCTAGACCAGATGTGATAATTATATGGAGAGAGAGGTGGGATATTTTGGAGAGGTGGGTTTATTATATTTGCCAGATGTCTAGACAATATTATTATGTTTTCTTTGGATGCGAATAAGTTAATTTTTTAATATTGCACCTATATTCGCGTAAAACGACAACAGATAAGAAGAAAAATCCAACTCAGTAAATTTTTGTTCGATATAACTTTGATACATCATTTACTACTAATTTGTAGTATTCCAAGAAAATAATTTATAGGTTAAAAAAAATGAAAAAACTTTGAGGACTAAATAATATTTAAACTATTAAATTAGTAGTAGACGTTGTTATTATTTTTAATTAAAGGAATGTAAAAAAGAATTTGAAATTTAGAATGGTACTTTGAGCGTAACACATTACTTATTTTTCAATTTTTATATTTTTAAAGAAAGTTATTCGTACTTTATATAGAGTATAGGTAAAAAAAAAATTATAATAATTCTATTCAAAAGTTCTTGTTTAATAATCTTTAATTAATACTCCCTCTGTCTCATAATATTTGTATTGCGACAAATAATTACAAAGTTTACGAAATTCATAATTATTATTGCCTTTTTCTGGTTTATTATAGATATATAGCTTTATACCATTAAAAGATTTATGAGTTAGTGACCTATATAACATTCGAATATGTCAACTTTATGGGTATTTTTTTCATATTCGCAATAAAAAGATTTTCATGTTATATATGGGGAAGGTATGTTGACAAGATCTTTTCCAATCGTTCTAATTTTTTTAGCATATCTAAAAATTTATTGACATGTTTTTAATATATAACATTCCAATATGTCAACTTTTTGGCTGAATAATTGGGTTTAGAATATACTTTAGTGGTCTTCAACCAAAAATATGAACACAAAAATATTTAACTAGAATTGAGGCGATCATATTATATCAGGTGGGACTTGAGAGAGGCATGATTTTATTTTAAGTCTTGATTGACAAACTTTTATTTTTATTTACACACTTCAACGCCTAATTTTCAAAAGAAGATATGATAAATATACAATGATTAAAGACGGGTTAAAATATTAAATAAAAAATAATACGCAAATCATTAGTCTTTTATTTTATCCCATCTTAAGGTATTTTCATATGCAAAAGTCTTACCTCACTTGCACATGAATCATGATGGGTTATTTATTAATTTCCATATAATATTGGTAAAAGTATGTTTAGTACAAAAATGACCTTTGCCTTACGGGTTCATGTATTCCACTAATTTTTGGTATGCCTTTATCTAATACTCCTAAAAATACGTGCTTGGTTTGTCAAAGAATTTGCCACCAATTGTTTTAGATATATCACATAATCACAAGAATATCACTTTATATATCTTTGTGGTAAAATAACCATCTTACGGTTACCACATGACTAAAGCCATTGGTTTTTTCAGATTAAACATTTGCCACGAATTGCTTACACGTAACACCACATCATTAGAGCACCCGGTGTGGGTTTACTCGTGCTTCGCCGTGGCTGACCTGGCGGTTCACCGTGCCCCGCCGCCACACCGGGGTAGCTCGCCATGCTTCGTCGTTGGAAATGAAATCGTGAGCACGACGAGAATGATTTCTGACAAAAGTGATATAATACCGTTTGAATATTCAACTATACAAAAGTGATATAATACCGTGTAAATATGTGTGTAAATATATGTGTGTAAAAGACTCATCGTGTGTTGTGTGTGTGTGTGTAAATATGTGTGAATCTGAGTTGTGTTTGTGTGTGAGGCTTTTGGGAAGAAGAAGGGAAGAAGACTTTTGGGAAGAAGAATGGAAGAAGACTAGTTGGGAAGAAGGACGGTTTTGTCTTTTTTTGTTTTTTTTTTTTTTAAATTTATAAATTTTTTTTTTAAGTATAAATTGTATTTTTATTTTTAATAAAATGAATTAGTTTTTTGAAATTGAATAAAATAAATAAAGGTAGTGGTATTTTTAAACGAAGAGGTTGAAGTTTGTTATGAGTGAGGAAGGGTTTGTTGTGGTTGTTATGGAAAAATGGGATCTTGATGCCATACTGTGAGCAAGACGACGACGAAGCTACCCTCGTTTTGCACCTAGAGCTCTTATATAACACATTACTAAGCCCACACAAAACAGGTATTATGATCACTACCAAACAAAAAATTTAAAATATCTCACTTTATACAAACTTATCCCACAATATACATATACCCAAAATAAAAATTGTTTGATGGAGCAGACTACCAAACGAGTGCAAAGATTGCACCCTTAGTGCGTAGTTAAGGATGGCTTGGGTGAAAATGGTGTGTGGTTGAAGGTGGTGGTGATCATTCACCCACCATAATGACCAGCCTTACTAAAAATAGTTATTCTTTTATTTCTTTAAAACAATTTCTTTTTGTAAAATACCTAGCGAACATATGGGATGATAACTCAATAACTCATGTAAACCAATGTGACAAAAACAAAAGTCATCTTTACTTTGAACGCATTTATGCATATTTCCTAATCAAAAAACAACTTCCATCAAATGATTATCCCAAAATACATGATGACATGAACATACTAGAGAAATTGACAACACAATCACAACAAAACAACTTTCACGTGTCACATTTTAGTTTGTACAACATCAAAAACAATTACCAAAGCGAAATTGAAAAAAACAAAATATTGTTTATAGCTTATCATCTAGCCAAAAAAAAAATTATATGTAGTATTGGTTATAAAATCTACTAACTCATGTGACCACCGAATTATATGTACACCATTGCAAGAAACACTTACAAACTCACATGGCAGATTATACAAAACATGTGATTACCAAAAATAAAAATACTAATTCAAGTAGTAATTATTACCAAGAATCCAAGACAAAAATGATTTTATGTCTAATTCTCATAATTGTTAAGATGCCGATTCTAATTTTAGGATCTTACGATTTTACGATTCTACAAAGTAAAAACGATTCGGATCTTACGTAAGATCTTAACAAGTTTAAGATCTTATATAATCCCGGTCTTGACCATAATATCTTAAGATCTACTCCGATTCGATCTTACTTTTCTCAAACCGCAAACTAAAAAACTACAAATCTATGGTTTATGTTTTAATATAATTTAAAAAATAACATGTGATTCTTCTTAAACATTTCATGTTCATAATTTAGGACAACATTTTCATAAAACATTCATATAATTTCGTGTTTCTACTATATAATAATTTATAGATTTGAATTATATTACAAAGATCATTAAAAAATGCATTATAGTAAGATCTTAAGATCCCGATCCGATCTTAAGATCACGATCTTGCAAAGACGAAAACAATCCTAAGTAGGATCCCGATCTTAAAAACTTGCTAATTCTAATGCCATATAAAAAACAAATATTTTAAGTTATCACATTTTACAAATATTTTAAGTTATCACATAACATTTGTAAGGACAATAATTGGTTTCCCTAGTAGACAAAAATTACATAAGTTGTGCTGGTTATTAAACAAAAATCTCATGTGATATGTGATAGGACAACATGGCTATTGTCCCCCACAAGATTCAATGGAGCAATCCTTGTGCAATTGCTAATTTCAGATCCACACATGCACATTTGTTGTACTTATCTCTTCATCCATCATATGTCTCAATAATGCTTAATACAGATTTACAACTTCTATTTAATAAGTTTATGGATTAGAAACTTGTTTCATACATACAAAAGAATGATCATTAGCTTGTAAAATTTTTACACCTCATTTGTAGACTTTTTGCCATTTTTTTCTCTCAATAATACGTAATAATGTCAAGAGGTGGTCTAGTGATAAAAGCTTAAGAGTTCAATATAAGATATTAAGTTAAAATTCCGATGGCTGCAAGTTCTTTAACTGCACAGAGGTAATGATTATCAGGCTCAATTGGTTTAACAGGATGATTAATGAAATAAGTGTTTACCTAGTCAGATCACTAAAAATAACTCATGTGAAATTCCTCTCATAAAAAAAATACGAGTAATGCATCAAATATATGTGTGGATCCAGTCATCGTATAAAACCCATTGTTAACAAATACTGTACATTTTTGTAATAGAAGCTTTAAAAGTCATCATAAAATATGACGAAGTTCTTAAAATTCTCGGAAATAGAGAAAACATCCTAAGTACTTTCATATTTGTAACTATCATCAAATGACCTATTTCTCTCACAAGAGTTCAAAGGTTCAAAGTATATTTGGGGTGACCAACAAAGTCAGAAACAGTTTCAGGATTAACCTAACAAGACCGCATACATCTAAATCAAAAGAAATCGTCCTCCGCATATAACTTAAAAAAAAGAGAAATTTTTTTAAATGGACACTTTTCCCTAAGATTTTTACATATAAACCACGCCCATACAATTTTCTAAAATGAACTTTTCAATATTAGACGTTAGATTGGTAGCGAATCGCTTTAAACCGCACACGCCAGACACCAATTCTTTGGGCGTGATCCAGGCGAGAAGTTTGGGCGTGATGCTTGTTCTGGGCGTGACCTAGGCGAGGGAATGACCAAAGCGTGCCCTGGGCGTGGCATGAGACGTGCCCTGGGCGTGGCATGAACCCTGGGCGTGAACCTAGGCGTGCCTGGGTGAGAAAGATGAGGATCTAGGCAAGATCAAAGGCTATGATTAGTTTATAATAAAACAAAAATGAACAAGATCTATGTATTGGTTTGTATTAGATCAAGATCAACGGTTGTAAGTGAAGATGACTATGAATAATTTTGGACTTGTCATATCAAAAGTGAAGGTGACTGATAGACCAACTGACATATTAGTCTACTTTGGTAAATGTAATATTTTCAGTTTAATTTGATAAAATGGTTAACAAGATGGTCCACATTGGTAATTTACTTTTAAAAAAATAACCATGTCCCCTTACCCAATACTTTCATATTTGGCAAGTGTGGCAATTGCCACTTCTTTTCTATTGCCTTAAAATAATATTAAGGCAAGTGATAATAACAACTAACATCATCATTGCTAACTTAGCGTCACATCAGTATATATTTTCTCAATTAATATCACTATCTACATAGTGTAATAACAAAACCAACATATCACTTAATTATATCTCACTTAAACATAAATATACTCCACCAAAACTAAAATCATATACAACCACTTCTCTGACAATTCAATTGTCTGAATGACCTAATTCTCCTAAAACAACACCTAAGACGCGTGTATAAGGGTGACTAATTAATAAAGTTGAACACGTGCTTGAGGTGCCAACTTGACGCAAGACACGTCTTGCGTCTCTTACTACCACCGGTCTAAAAGAGATTAACGTGAATAATGAGTCTTGTAAATAAAAGATAACATGATGAAAAAGAAACATGGAAAAGGAAAAGAAGGTCACGGCCAGGGACACTTGAGTGGTCGAGAAATGATGATGATAGCATATCACGGTTTTTGTAACACTTTGTGGTTCCCAATTTGACAACTCTTTACCAAACAACACAACACAACAAAAATGACTCGAACCAACTTGATAAAGACATAAAGTTACAGGTTTTCATACATGATTTCTGCAAAACTATTTTATATTTAACGAATGATGACTTTATTATTTATTATTTCTAACAAACCATCTCATTATACGTAATGAAAAGTATGTTTTAACAAGCTATGTGCCGAACGATTAAATTTATCAACCAAAACAATGGTCAGGCCGCTTTGAAAGCGCCGCTTGAAAGTAACTAAACACGAAAGCGTCACTGATAACCAACACGTTTATACCTTTCAGATTTGATACATTTGAACTCGACACGACGCGTGGGCTGCTTCAAAAGAGTCCAACCGGGTTATGATGCAGAATGTTATTGACCCCAAGGTCTCTCGAATGTAGTTTTAAAAGACTAAGTTTCTTATTCAAAAGGCCATGTAGCAATTGTTGTCTCGTCACTGCGCATCGCTTCGATGTAAGTTAACAATAATATTTTTAAGGAAAAAAGGTATGAAACATAAAATAAAAAAAATTTACACGACAAAAAAAATAAAATTAAAATGATAAAGATGTTAACAAACCACATCCTTACAATTATTTTAAAATATAGATGGATCTTCTCATTAATTTCTCCTTCTCATTTGAACTTTATAGTTAAAAAATTTCTCATTAATTTTTTGAGTTAATTGCATTTTTTGTTCTTGTGGTTTGCCCAAATTACAGGTTTGGTCCTTAAAACTTTGAAAGTGCAGCCATATTCCCCATTTTAAAGTTTGGATTGCATTTTTGGTCCTTGGATAAAGTTAAATGACTAAAATACCATTTGTCTTCTTCAGAAAAAGACAAGGATAATTTGATCATTTCACACGGATAAAAACCAAAAATGCAACCCTAACTTTAAAATGGGGACTATCGTTGCACTTTCAAAGTTTTGAGGATCAACCCTGCAATTTGGCAAAACCACAAGGACCAAAAATGCAATTAACTCTTAATTTTTTTTTCTTCTTAGTAGATCTCTCTTCCTTCTATAGATAAACTGATTCATAAATGGTTGTGGTTCAAGTAAAACCTAAGACAAATGTGTATTTGAGAAACTAATCACGGATGGATCACGATCAAAATACTTTTCATACTTAAAAGAAATTGACATAACGGTGGGTCAATCCAACTCAGGCCACGACTCATCATTAGATCGATATACAAACTGCAACAATACCAATCACTATGGGACAAGTCAGTCTTAGCGATAACAATAAATCAGTTTTCGTCCTAGTTCCAACAAGGTCCTTTGATTTTGATCGTTGTGAAACGTCGTTGTACGAATATAGACAAGGACTGTTGTTTAAATTGCTATCCTAAGTTCAACATATTGGGACCGAATGAATACTATACAATAGAGTTTTCAATTTTACTTTCTCTAAATCTGTGTTTCCATTTGGACCAAGCAAAGTCCAACCTGGCTTAAAAGCGTTAAATGACCATTTTTTGTATTAAAAAGTAACAAGCATATCCTTATTTATATCTTGTATATGATTCCAAGTCAAACCCAAGGTTTATTTGGACAATGCTCATGTCAAATTGTCATATTGTCAGGATATCGATCCTGATCTTAGGATCTTACGATTTTACGACATCGAAAGTTAAAACGATCCAGATCCTACATGGGATCTTTGCTGTTTAAGATCTTATAGAATCCCGATCTTGACCATACGATCTACGATCTAATCCGATCCGATCTTCTTTTCTGGATTACAAACTAAAAACTAAATTAATGGGTTGTTTATTTGTAGAATTCAAAAACAACATTTTATAATCATAATTTGTAACAACATTTATATGAAACATTCATAGTATTTTATGGTTATAATGTATTAGAATTTGTAGATTTGTATAAAATTACATAAACTATTAACAAATAACATTAGAGTAGGATCTTAAAATCCCGATCCGATCTTACGATTACGATTTTGCAAAGATGAAAACGATCCTGGGTAGGATCCCGATCTTGACAACCTAGATTGTTGCAATAAAAAATGAAGTGAAAGTAGTGGTCGGTCACATTATCCAAAATAATACTATTGTTTTATAAGCTTTAACACAAGTCCTATATATTTGTCAAAGAGTGCAAGATCAAGACACTTGAAATATATTTCAAAGTGAAAAACACACCAAGATTTGTGTCAATATTATTTTATTACAATATGGGAAAGTTTAACAACATTCGAAAGATACTGCAGTGATATGTTGATAAAAAGATGTGTTCAACCCTAGAATTGAGAAAGATGCATATTTTATATTTTTACCCTTTTTAAAACACTCATTCATCACCTATTCACCCATATTGTCCACTTCTTGACTCTACCCATTTAGCCGCTAGCTCTTACAAGATACGACTAAAACCCATGCCTACCAACCATTCCTATCACCTTTTGTTCAAATAGTAAAGTTGTACGCCACTTTTATCTTAGGCATTTTCTTAGTAGCTTGAGTATTTTCTTTGTTTCTTTTCTATTTATGTGTTATGCTCTAGTATAAGAAGTGCATGCATAAGAAGAAAATTGGACATTAGTTATACAATCTCACAATAATACATTATATGATAAGAAGTTCTACTTACGTATATTAACGTTAAGTTGCAAATATGTGTATGTCTTCTTGTTTTCGGTCTGATGAAAAAGGGAGAACACAATAGAAAATGGTATATGGTTTTGTGAAAAAGGAAGAGGCGTGTTTTTAGGATAGTAGGAAACGTGTTTTGTTATTTTATTGTCGTGAGTGGGAATAACTTTTCAAAAAGGAAATAGTGGAATAACTTTTCAAAAAGAAAATGAGTGGGGAAAATGATTGAGGAGTAGTGGGAAAATTCGGCTCAAATCATCAACTTCTTTACCTTTATAAAATAAGATATGATATATAAATCTTTTGGATGATCTCTGTGATTGTCTTTCACAGGTATTTGTTACATTAATATTTGTTGCAACTATTTTTAATGTTTACACGTACGGATGAGTATATGTAATGAATTTGTTTAGAGGATTACTTTATGCTATGTTTTCTTATATGCTTCGTATAACACAATATTTCTGATAAACCAAATTCTAAATTTTTATATGGTCGATATATCATGATTTGATTTGGTTTAAGATATTGCAAAAAGAAGATTCAAGCATATTGCATATCTCTATAAACCAAATTCTAAATTACTTATTAAAATTAAACAACCATCCTAAGCAAACTAACTCCTCAAAGATTTAAGAACTGCATCTTCACACATTCATTTCAATCTTCTTCGAATATTTTTCTCCATCCTTCAATCTTTAAACATAATCAACAACAAAAATTACAAATGAAACCATAAACAAAAAAATTACATAATTAAAAGTTACCAAAAGAACAAAACCTCTATATTTAGATCCAAATGAAACTCAGCATCACCAAAGCCTGATGAGACATACAAAAAAAACACATAAACAAACTAAATATCTTATATCTACAAAAACACAGCCAAAGATCTTAAAACAAAAGGACAACAAAATTACAAACCGCGTTCGTGACTTTCGGCCTCAAAACTTAATCACTGACCGTAAGAGTGAATTATATATCTTGAAAGATCTTAACAACCGAACCACAGTGAGATGGTGGTGATTAACAGCTGAATCCTCTCACAACAAGCAAAACCACCGACCGGAACCACCTGAAATAATATAAGTAAATAAAACACATAAAAATGTTAGTAGTCTTGTCATTGTCGTTGCCTACTTTTACAAATATCTATTTTGTGGGGTTTGTTAATTTAACTAGCTTCCAAATATCGAATTTGTGTTCATATGGCGAGTGGCATAATTCTTCAATAGGAATCACTTATGTCTATCGATAGCTTATCTATAATAAATGTCACATTCATAGACTATAAAAAAAATAGTAGTATGTGTTCTTATTCTTGTTGTACATGTGCATGCTAGTTGGCATTTTTGTTTTCTTGCAATCAATGTTAAACCGGGTTTGTCGATCGGCCAAGACACCGGCCAACCGGCTCAATGCCGGCCAACCTGGCTGTTTTACGATACGTCCAAACATCCATTTCTAATTTCAAACATAATAAACACTATTTGAAAAAAAAAAGAAAGAACCATTTTTCATGCCTAAACAACAAATCAAAGCGAAGGATATAATCGCATAATTTTCTAAACAACCATAACTGCACGGGATTACATGTTTATACTTCAAAAGACATAAATCCTACGAATTACAAGTTTCTTAAAGACGTCGATCCTACGAGATTCACAGTTTATTTTTGAGGTTTTGTATTAAAAAATGATAAAACCAAACCGGGTTGGGTCACTTAAACCCACGGTCTAAACGGTTGACCTGTTTTTAAAACCCTTTTGACGTTTTTACAACCGGTCCTTTTGTTTAAAACATTGCTTAAATACATTTGTGATGCGAAGGAACAAATTCACAAATCACAATCATTGAATGTTCTATCAGCATGAGTAAAATTTTGGGTCTTTATATTACTTTTTATACAATCTCTTTGTTCCTTAAATAAACAAAAGTTATTTCATATTACTACTTCAAACTTTAAAGTTTTTTTTTTTTTTCCTTCCAAATAATGGGAAAAAGTTAGTGTTGTAGTTTTGTGTGCTTCTGTTTATAGGTTACAATCAAGTTGAAATAAAGAAAATTTAAAAGTCATAACATTATTGCTTATAACTTGTTGGATTCAGTTGAGTAGCTCCACTGCCTCAGGTGCAAGTAAACCAAATGTCATTTTAAAAGAGTTAGCTAACTAATTCAAAAAGAGCTAACGGTGTAGCTTGTTACTCGTTTGCCTTCTACCATTATGTAAATCTTGTTTTGATGAAATAAAAATATTAGGTTTTGTTAAAGAAAATTTCAAGTTTAAACTCGACCCCAACTTGAAAACCCAAAAGTCAAGACTTTGAAAAACGAAACTAGATGTAATACGAAAAAAGTAATACATTTAACACTCAAACACGGTTTCTTTTTTCGTTGAAAAGGTGAATATATAAACCAAAACCATATACAACAATTTAGAAGAAGCTTACAAGAGTGTAATAACATGTCGTACACTCAAAGCAAGTAGCTATAAGATCAATTATTAGTGTAGATAACTCAAAACCTCACACTACAAACTACTTCCCAGGAAGACATCATCATAGGTAGATATCACACTTAAATGTCAACAAAAAGTGACACTCATGCTATCGTCTCTATCGGCTTTACGAGCTTATACATATCATGAAAAACCTATAAACCTATGTTTAACGGCATATCACCTTATCAATTTCGTACGCTCAACTAGAAAACTCATAGCCGAGAATAGTAATCTCATCATTTTTCTTTCATATTTGTAAGCCTAATAAATAAGCTAACACAAATACGTCTTAAAACGACTCGAATAAAACCAAGTAACACAAATACGCCTTCGATACCGAGACTCTGATTAAAATCAAGTCAACTTTGACTCTATAACATAGACGACGATAAGAGGGGGTGGGGTGGGCACTTGTCCCTAACGAACCGGTATGTGATGTGTTTTTCAAAATTATCAATGTTTGTTTGATCGACATTAATTTTCTAACCCAAAACCGCCTCTTTAGCAAATTTAACAAATTTGTAAGTAAAGAATAAGGTTGTTAATCGAATAGTGTTAGAGTCGTGTCGTAGCCACATTTTCAATGTTTGTCTGATCGATAATAACTTTCTAAACCGCTCTGTAGGTATGGGTGTTTGGTCAAAGTCGGGTCGAGGCTAAAAATACCATACCCGAACCCAACCCTATTTGACATCGGATTAGTCGGGTTCGGGTCACTTCAGGTCGGGTCCACTTGAAGTCAAATCTATTCGGATTCAGGTCAACTCAAATATGAGTAAAATGTTCATAAATTACCTAATTTGTTTTAAGTTAGATAGATAATTAATAAGAAAATATATTTAAAAAGAAAAAAGAAAAAAAATAAAAAGAAAAAAATGTTATTCGGGTCAAACGGGTCGTTCTGAACCCGAGTTAGACAAACATTTTCAACTCAAACCCAACCCTATTTAGTACTCGGATTGACCCAAATAACCTGAATAAATTTTTTAACTTAAATAACCCGACCTGAGTAGATTAATCAGGTTCAGATCCGAGTCGAGTTCGGGTAAAACCCCCTAGCAACGACTCTTTGACTTGTTAAAAACTCAAGTTAGCAAAAGTAATCCCCGAAAAAGGGTTTTAACTTTTACCCTTTCTATTTTAGTCCATGACACAACCAAACCCCAATTTTTTAATCCCATGATGAACTCACAACAACAATAACTCAAATCAATTAAGCCATCATCAATTCACAGATCCAATTCACAAATCATAACAAAATGAACAATTTATACCTTTTAGTACTAATTTCTTTACTGTTCATCATACCAAGATCTTCATGTTCATCAATCATCAACCCATCTAAAGTCAAACAAGTTTCTTGGAAACCCAGGTTGAATCTTGGTTCAAATTTTGTTTTGCAATGTTAAAGTTTCGATTTTTATGGATTTTGAGCTGTTTTTTGTGGTGATTTTGGTTTGATTTGTGTTTTTTAAGGTTAAAGATTTGATTTTTATGGATTTTGAGGTGTTTTTTGTGGTGATTTTGGTTCAGTTTGTGTTTTTTAATGTTAAAGTTTGGTTTTTTTTTTGTAGGGCTTTTGTGTATGAAGGGTTTTTAACTGAAGAAGAATGTGATCATTTGGTTTCACTTGTAAGTGCAAATAAGCTGTTTTGGATTAATAATGTAGTTTAGACTGTATATATGCTTATTGTGTAAATGTTAGTTAGAAATGTGTTTTGATGGATTTATTATAGTGGGTATGATTATATGTTTGTTTAAGCTGTTTTGGATTAGTATATGTGAAAAAGGTTCAAGCTTTTAGTGGAATATGGTGATTGATCCGTACATTAGCTGTACCGATAAGCTGTTTTTGCTCAGTTTATTGGAAAATGATTCAGCCCTTTTGATAAATAAACTGTAGCAGTTTTAATAAGGTGTTTTGGATCAGTTTATCCAATAAGGTGTTTTGGATTAGCTGACCCATACACTAGCTGTATTGTATCAATTCATTTGAAAAAGATTTAGCTTTGCCCTTTCTTAAAATAAGCTGTAGTGTTTCATTAAGCTGTTTTACATCAGTTTATTTGAAAAAGGTTCAGTCTTTCTCTGAATTAAGGTGATAAGCTAGTCCATACACCAGCTCTTTCGATAAGCTGTTTCGGATCAGTTTATTTGAAAACGTTCTGCCTTTCTGTAGATTAAGGTGATAAGCTGATCTGTTGACTGTTTTGGATCAGTTTATTGAAAAAGATTCAGTCTTTTTTCTGAAATAAGATGGCAAGCTGATCTATAAATTGTCTCTGCGTTGTGTTTTAACACCAAGCAGAGCTTCCCAAACCACCCCCTAAAACTAGTAAATTAAAAAAACTGAAACAGTTTGTTAAAACTGCTAATTTGCATAGTATTTTAGTTTAGTTCTTGAGCGTGTTTGGGATTGCTTATCCATAGTGCGTATATAGTTATTTGTGAGTATAATAAGCTGTTTTGAATAAGCAGTTTGTTAATGCTTATTTAAAAAAGAAATAAGCATATAAGCAGCTTTATATTTCATTTAAGGGAAATATTGTAGGTGTTCTTTTATTGCTGTGAGTAATAGAATTGCACTGAATTTTTTGGGGGTATGTTATGTAACAGGCTAAAACTGAACTGAAAAGATCTGCAGTTGCGGATAATGTTTCTGGTAAGAGCCAGCTTAGTGAGGTTCGAACAAGTTCTGGGATGTTTATCCAGAAAAACAAGGTACTTTCATCACTCTTTTTATATATCTAGTACTAATCGATTCTTACTGAACACATGGCCTCATTAGGATGACATTGACACCATTTACCAATATACGAGAGTGCTCCTTTGCGTAGTATGGCTTGTTCAGTTGTTCCTTTGTTTCATGCTATTCCATTTTGCGCTCCCAAAGTACAGGACATGTTTGAAAAATCAATATACTCACCGTTTGCAATACTACTTTGTCTTTTCCGTTTAAAATTTTAGCTACTCGCTAATAGAATCATATTATATCTAATAGAAGCCAAAAGCCAGGATGTAATATTTCGTAAGCAAGTGATTCATAGTCAAGTCATTGGAAATATCATTAAAATGTCCAAAGTATAATCTGCTTCTGGTTATTTAAATGTTCTACTGCTTTCTCTATTACAATCCTTCCTATTTATATCCACTTACACGTGGCATAGGATCCAATTGTTGCTGGCATAGAAGATAAAATTGCAACTTGGACCTTCCTACCAAAAGGTATGTTTCATTATAAACGAAACTTATAAGCAAAATCTTTTCTACTAATTGCTTATTACAAATACGCTGAGTTGATCGTTTTACTGGTAACTTTACATGTATATTCTAATGACCAATTTCTTTCTTTCAGAAAACGGTGAGGACCTACAAGTACTGAGATACGAGTCTGGTCAAAAGTACGACCCACACTTTGATTACTTCAGTGACCCTGTAAATGTTGCACGTGGTGGACACCGCATAGCAACTGTTCTGATGTATCTCAGTGATGTTGAGAAAGGCGGCGAGACCGTTTTCCCATCAGCAGAGGTTAGTTAAAAAGTTTCTTATGTCACTTTTCATGTTGGATAACTTCTGTTAAGGTAATTTCATCTAATGAAGTTTGAAATGTCGGCAGGAAAATTCGCGTCATAAAACATCAAAACCCGATGATTTGTCTGAATGTGCAAAGAAAGGAATTGCAGGTGAGCCATTTGGCCTGTTTTTCTCTAGCTGATTTTTTTACTACTTTACTATACCTACTTGACCCGTCAAAAATAAATCATAACCTAATTCGACCCATTCATAAGTAAATGGGTCACAATCCGCACATGTATCTAATACGCTTGTGCTTAAAACAAAACAGTGAAGCCAAAAAAAGGAGACGCACTACTTTTCTTCAGCCTATACCCAACCGCCATCCCAGACACAATGAGTCTTCATGGTGGTTGTCCTGTACTCGAAGGTGAGAAATGGTCAGCAACCAAATGGATCCATGTGGACTCGTTTGACAAGGTTATCGATAATGGTGGTAGTTGCAAGGACCAGAACGAAAACTGTGAAAGATGGGCTGCATTGGGAGAATGTACCAAGAACAAAGAGTATATGGTTGGAACTCCTGAACTTCCTGGTTATTGCCGCAGGAGTTGTAAGTTGTGCTAACCGTGTTTAATTTCCCACTATATGTAAACTTTTATATTCTAATTTTTTTGCTTATGATTTACTGATATATATACGTTTTTGTACTTGGTTATGCTTTAACATCGCCTATTATATTAATTCTATGATTAAAAAGATGTATACGAGGTATTATGTCTGTGATATCAACTCTTCAAGTTGTTTGATTTATGTGAATAAAACATTTTGCCCGTTTTATGTTAAGTGTTTGATTAGTCATGGTTAAAGAAACTAGTTCTTATATTGCTTAGCCTAAATGTTCTCACGATTAGGAGTTTTCTGGATATTTATATGTTGCCGTTAGATTAGTGTGGTCTTAACAATCACTAATCCAAATTCTCGGCTTCTTAAAAGGACTGGAAAGTTGTTCTTGCAAACAACTTTTTGATTTTTCTAGTTTAATAAAAGATAGTATGTTAGTTATAATTATGTATAGATTTACAACCTTTTTTATGTCAGAAAATACACTTTAAATGACTTCAAACTATATTTATTTTGCTAGTTTTTTATTTTACCCAAAAGAACAAGAAACATGTCATCCACTCAAAATCAAAGTTGGTTGAACCCAACCCACCATTTTCTCTTGACCACCCACTCTTTATGGTCAAATTTTATATAACCAATCAACTTATTATGGTTCAACAATTTATAGCTATAAACATTTTTCATAATCTGTTTCTCTTCTGGTTTTTCATAATTAAGACTTAGTTTTCCTCCTTTACTCCATACCCTTCTTCTTTTCGCAAGGAAGCTGATGGGTACGGAGGTGTTGCACCCACAAGATTGCCATTGCTTCATCAATGTCGCTCCAATAATCGTACGAAAGAATGAAAACTCACGTCGTACGACAACAACAAACAAAAACGACTATATGGGTTCAACACCCATAACAGAACGAGAACTGCAGCCGAATTGCCATGATGGTGATGATTCTTATGCAGGATCGGCTTTTTTTCACTCTCCCTCACCAAGGTCTTTACCTCTCCCTTCATTCTTTAACAAGAAACAAGACTCCATGGCTATAGTCACGGATCATGACGCTTTTGATGATTCCGCCACCAAGCATCTTTGTAGCTTGCTTCGGCTCGGGTGAATGCCCATTATGGAGGGAGGATGGTTTGGTGAAGGTGGTGTGTGCATTTATACATGCATTTTTATGTATGTATATAGATGAGAATTTGGGATACAATTAGTAGTATCCATGGAAGAGTTAGTATATATAAACTTGATGATCAATATAACTTTTTGTTACATTTTATGTTTACCCAAAAAGAATAGGTTAGAATTCTAAATTTTCTGATCTTTTTGTAATTATATTTCGCGAGTTTTTCTAATAACTTTGTTAGCTCTAACAATCATGAGTACTTTGTCAAATTTTCAGTACTTATTATAGATACAAATAACTAGTTATAAGCTAAAACTAGTTTACAACAAATTCTTGAATGACCGATTCTAACATACTTAATCCGTCACTACGATCACAATTGTCAAGGTTTAATCGATACCTTATCAGTTATACTGTAACCCGTTTCAGACAATGTGTAATCGGTTTTGGATAAAATAATCATACGTTGGATGTCTTACAAATATTTGCACAAAACACTATCTCGAGTTGCATTGACAATCTCTTGTGTGAAGTTCTTCATTCGCTTCTCCTCGTGAGGACTGTCTTCCTTGAGTTTCACTAGATCAACCTTAACGATATGGTGATCAGATGTGCCTTTTGACGATACTACCGAGTATGATCCTGGAATAAATTGATATGTCAATCCCTTCGACGCCATAATGTAATCCACTCGCGTACCATATTTGCACGTTCCTTGTACACCTGATTATACATGATTAATTGTTTCATATCAATCAAACGTCGTGTAACATAATGTCTACAAAATTGTAAGTTTATGAGTCGTACTTTGGCCTTTAGTGATGATCACAGCTGGCTCACAATCGCCCGCAAAATGTTTGGAGTCAATGTACTTGTTTTCGTGTAGAAAACGTGTCACGTCCGTTCTTGGTGTCGGTTTTCCCAACTCTTCATAGTACTGTAAGAACGTTGAGTCACATAGTTTTTATATACCACAATTTTGTTTTTGTTTGTTTGAAAAAAAAAAAGATGAGTCCACACACAACAACAACAACAACAACAACAACATACCCAATCTCGCCGGAGCTTTAGGGAGGTAGATTGTAGATAGATCCTACCCCTACCCCAGGCTAAACCCGAAAGCAGAGAGACTGCTTCCGGTAAGACCTCCGGCAAGTGTAAGTGTGCGGGTGAGAGTGCTCAAATATATATGCATGTGTGAAAGTGAACAATAACAAGGATAAGGAGTTTAAAAGACATAAGACAAAAGCAAGCATACAAAACTAATAGACACAAAACCATCAAAAGAACTTAAGAGAAAAAAGGACATAAACATAAAAAGCATACGCCGCAAGAGAACACATAATATAGAAAAGATAAAGGGCGAGCATAAGTATACAAGCATAAAAAGCATAAACGCAAAAAGGCAAATGCACCTAGAAAAACGCAAGCAAAGCAAAGGGGCTAAAGGCAAAACCAATTAGCGGAATGGAATGATCTTTCATTACCTTGACAATGTTACTCCATCTATCGAATGAGTAGTCGGATCCGCTAAGTGAATTGATGCCACCAGCCAAAACATGGGGTTGATCACTGGATTTGACGATGGCATCAATTTGTTTCATCCTCCAATTCTCGTCAAGATGATCAAGTTGTGTGCAATAGAAGTTGAGTTCACCTGTTCGCGGGACATCAATAGTGGCCTTAAGCACATTCCTAGCAGATCATTGAACGATACACAGTGATAGATCAGTTAACTATTTGTTTAATAAGCAGATGAAAATTATATATTTTTTCATACCTGAAATCTTGATCGTCGTATATTTTTTGAACCTTCGACCTCTTAATCGGCCATTTTGACAAAATTGCATTCCCATACTCAGGAGCCCAGCTTTCTGCAAACACGTAATTCATCCCCAGAGCAAAAGCCAAATCAGATAACGGTTTCATATCATTCTCTTCTTCAGCCTTTACATCTTGCAAAGCCAAAACATCAGCATCAACATCTTTAAGCACATCAAAAATACTTCTACTCCCGTCCTCCTTCCACCCAATCAGCGGAAACAAATTGGGCTTCTTAGGACCCGGTTTTGAGACATTGATATTTCATCTTCCAGAAGGTTTATCGACACTTTCTTGGTAGAATATTCGTGCCCATTTGAGCTTGGATGCAAAGGTGAACTTTTTAGAATACTTTTAAGCCCGCTATTTTCGTGTTCACGAACACCATCAACCCAATTTCCATCCGATTTACTAACTGCAGGCGCAAGTGAAAACATAGCAACATTATAAGTAGCAACACGTATGTGGTCTGGTGCAGCTTGAACAATCTTTTGAGCACGAACAACGATTGGGCTTTTCTTTTTGAATCTTTTGATCATAACTTTACGTGTCTTAATCCTCCATGCCAGCACTCGGACTCTAATCCTTGACCAAATTCGACTCACCTTTTTACCAAATTTTCGCAACATTTTGACATTCAAAATGTCCACTACAAATGTTTCCTTATATCACTAACACATATATATGGATGCTGATAGCTTTCACAAGTGTTTGAAATTAAGGGAATGTAGTTAAAAAGTAGTTGAAAATAGTAGAAAAAAACTAATAATTTGCCAACTGCTCCATCCATTTAAAAAGGTTCATTTGACAAAGTGACACAAATGTTGAAATTATAAGTTGATGACAACAATAAACAACAACTCCTACAATGAAAATTTGAATTTTGAGCAAGTCAAACTATTTATTCACTATAATACATAGACTAACATTATTCAACCTTATAGGTAAAGATATGAATATGATGTTCAGCACATTTATATAAAAAAGACCTGTTCAGATTGTATTCTATTGATAGCTAACCAAATAACAGATTAAAACTCGAAAGTCAGAACGTACTTCCATTGTTTTCGCCAATAATTAAGTTCATGACATTTTTTTTCTTGCCTTACTAAATATTTTAACTTGTTTAAGAATAGATGGAACTTGATGCATAGTCGTGTTATCGTGTGTAAGTAAATTCTTGTATACCAAACCAAAAACTTAAATAATTGGTCGAGTCTTCTCAATGGTGTTCTTTTTTTTTATTTATTTATTTTTTTTCATCATTATTATTTATATACAATAGCTGAAAACTGTAACGATAAACTGACCTCCTTTATGAGAGTGCTTGCTAGCATCGCTATAGGGACTCTGCCACAATAATAATAAAGAAGATTCAGCAAAACTAACACCATCAGGACTTTCAAACAAAAACAGATAGACATACACGCAGATAAACTTACCTAAAAGGAGAGCAAGAGCCGTAATCTTGCCCAGCCCCGTAAAAAAAATGCAACAGAAGAAGGCTCTCCACCGTGCTCACCACATATCCCCACCTGCGTATAATCATCATTAGTACTTGGTTCATTCAAAGTACCAACTATCAGTCACAACTAGCGGTTGGCAATATCGATACATTTGAAAGAAATGGGTCGATTAGGGCTTTATTTTGCCTCTAACGGGTCAAATGGGTAAACTTTGAAATAAATTGTTATGAAAGAAAGTCAATGGAGATGTATACAAATTACATAAAGCTTCCTATAATTTTTATTTTGGAACAATATGTTATAATTGTAATAATCTGTAAAATTCAAGAAAAGAAAAGACTGGAAATTTGCTTCAGTTTGGCCCAACCACTCCCAACCCGTGACATGCCTCACTCCCAATTTTCCACCTCCATGTTTTGTAACACGATGCAATCCAAAATTATTGGAAACTAGTGCTCACCTTTAAGCTAGGATTCGCTGCAAACCCCTCTCCATGGCCATCTTGATCAGTTGACCCACCCCCTTTTGATCAAGGACCTATGAACAATGCAATATAATCATATTGTGTCCGTAACATCTATGATCTATCCAACATATCTATGTCTATATGCTATAACTAATGTTACTGACCTCAAACGGGATCATGTTGTAGAATTCCCTGCGCCAAAGATGCGCCAAAGAAATCGGGAGAAATTTGCCAGCCTTATGTATGTGTATATGAATAAAGTTTTTATCAATTGAGCACATCAATAACATGTAGTATTACTATTACTAATGGATACAGTCTACGGATATTGAATCATACTACAACTAGAAGCACTTTCTCAAGAAACAACAAAATTTATTAAAACGAAACACATTCAAATTCAATAGAGACTACACGAACATGAAATCATCCTGATATTACAACCACCTGAGGGAAGATAACCCAAATAATTTTTAAGATCTACTATATTCGCCATCTTGTTACATGTTTCTATTGGCTTTTGCTATTTTTAATACAAACGCCTGCTCAAAGATAGAAAGAAACAAGGTTAAAGCAAAGTACGCTAGCAAATATACAAAGCTTCATTAAGGCAAGGCTCATAATAGACCTAATAAGATTAACTCGTGTCGGGGCATAAGAGAAACAAGCCATGTTTTAGCGAGTGGAAGTTAACGTTAGAACCACAAAAGTTCGTAAAAATGACGATAGAACATTTGAGCATACCAGGATACTTTGAGTTGCATATGTTTTCATTAGAGTTTACATCGAGTTGTTCATATAGGAGAACTGTTGTTGAATTTACTTTTAAAGAACGTCATTCCTCACAAACTTTGTTGCATATTCACATTATATGAATATGTGCATTGTTGAATCTAATACATGATATCCGGTGAATGTACGAGACTGGATGCAATTCTTACGGTGAAGGATAAACAAGGGCAAAAACGTGTAACCATAACATATAGTCATTTAGTACAAAGTTAACACCAAAACTACAAACTGAATCAAACATTACATGAGGAAAACAGCTAACATAACCACTATAAAAAGTGTACTAATTACGACCTATTTTGAGAATCCTTAAAGAACATGCCAAAAACGATGTAACCACATTTAGTACAAAGTTAACACCAAAACTACAAACTGAATCCAACATTACATAAGGAAAACAGCTAACATAACCACTATAAAAAGTGTACTAATTACAACCTATTTTGAGAATCCTTAGAGAACAGCCGGAAACGTGAAATGCTTTGGATATTAGCAAATGTATCAAAGCACAATGATGCCATCCTTTGTATAAATGCCGCATTTGCATTTCAAGTTAGATATTATTGAGCATCCAGTTTTAACAAACACACAAACTACTCGTAATCTAGATGAGGAGTAGAATTATAATCGCAAGTTGTTTGAGTCACATGACTACTACACAACTTTTGTAATCAACAAATGTTGCTAATGTATTTTGGCACCGTATTTCTCCAAATACAGTGACAATATACAATAGCACCATTTGTCCATTACAAAAGACACATAATAGTCAAGTGACTGAAACAACTTCCGATCATAATACAACTCTCCGTCTACATTACGAGAGGACCGTGTGTTTGCTAAAACCAGATGCTTAAGAATATCTAACTTGAAATGAAAAAGCGGATATATATAATGGATGGCAACATTGTGTTTTGGTGCTTTTGCTACTATCAAGACATTTCACTTTTGTTAAACAAAAAGCTTGAGAATCTTGTTCTGAAGTTCTGAATCCATCTTGTCTGATTCACACATTAACACAAGGTCTTTTTCACCTCCTATAATAACAATCATCAGAAAAATATGTTATAAATCTTTTCATCAAAGGAAGTCAATAATATGGATATGTTGCAAATAACATTAAAAAGCAATCTATAGACCATATATGATAATAAACAGATATAATATATTAAAAGTACAAATAAATACATGAAGTTGATGTATTTTTTTACCTGATTTGGGTAGTGAAACCAGATCAGTGATTAAAGAGTATAGTATCAACAAATGAATGGACGGGTGAGATAAGAATATATCATAGTGACGGCTGAACTAAAAGTGACAAGGTACTAGGTCTAGACACCTATATTTATATTGTAGGTTTTGAAACATTAGGGTTTCTAAATAGTAAAAAAAACTGCACTTAAAGCCCATGGACTTGAGCCTTGTTTCTTTTAGTTTTTTTATTATGTTTTCTCTAGCTCAACTGCTCGACGTCTAAAATTGCTTCTTTTTGTTTTTTCTTATCTATATATCTATCTACTAGGTAGATTTATAAGCACGGCCCATGAAAATCAATGTTTATTGTTAAATTATCATCTATATAACCGTTAATTGTTAGTATTCAATTCGACATCGGGTAGCTCATGAGTTGGATCGACATGATGTAGTAAAGAGATAAACACAAAACACTCGTAATCTTAAATAAACCTGATGCAAGATGTTTATCCCAATGAGCTAATAATAGTCAAGCTAACACATTTGTAAACACATACAACCCGTCTGTGTCTAGACTTATAAATGCTCACCATACTTATGCTCCTAAGAAAATTGATATACATAGATCGAGAATCCAACGACATTAAATCTATCACGGCACGGCCTAATTGAAGCTCCTCCGTAATATTATACATTTTTCTATTAACAACATACTCCGAACATTATATACCTTGCAATGATATTAAATAAAGTGATATGAAGCACAACTTGCAGGTCGAGGAAAAAAAATTATGTCACGTAATCAAAGACCTAACCTAGTCACCCACCTTATTTGTTACAGTGCAATTCAACATGACCTTTTTGCTTAAAAGTAAATGCGCACAATGATATCTTATAGGGAGTATGAGTATATGACATAATGATTTGTATCTTTTCTAGTCGTACACCCAAATTTTGTTCAAAGATTTTGTTGTTGATGAATTACCTAACCTACTTACCCATCTAACTTCTTTCAACTCAACTTTATGCTTCTTAATTAAAAGTACATGACATATTTTTTTGCCGCAATTTAATTTATCAAAGATGTAGCCAAAGTTTGTGATTTAATTTTATGAAAATTTCATCAAGTGAAACCTTAAGTTCCATATTTTGTCCCTTTAGTATTTTCAAAACAAAAAGCTTCCTAAATAAACCACTATATGGCACCTACTATGCACTTCCAATCTAAAGTCTCTTTTTTTTTTTTTTTTTTTTTTTTTGCTCTCACGGTTAAAAGTAACTCCCAACACCGCCTTCCGTAGTGTAGAGGCGGAGGTTGAGACGAGACATCCTTACCTCTACCTAAGATAGAGAGGCTTCACCGATTCTACGAAGATAGAAAAGACCTCCTACTTGCAAGAGGTGAGAATCGAACTGCTCACCTCTCCCCACTTGCTCTCCGCTAACAAAACAAATAAAGCAAACCATCGACCAATGAGACTATGAGAGTAAACATTCTCGCCAACAGTTTCATCACATTCTCAAAACCACTTTTAATAGATATGCTAGTTTATCAAATTCAAGTAAAATTAAGTTCAAAAAAATAATTCAAGTAAAATAAATAAAGATATACAAATATATATATATATATATATATATTCATGCATCCGTCTGATATATCTCAACAACTCAAATAAATAAAGATCATCAACCACCACCCTTACCAAATGCTAGCAAGAGCCATATATCTAAACAACTCAAATCCACATAAAAATAATAATAATAATAAATAAATAAAACAAAATCACAGCAATACAAATTCAAAACTCAAAAACCTTAAAATGTCTTATGTATGACATTGCGTGGTTCGTAATTACTTCATCGATAAGTTTGTCATGTTGTATTCGTCCTTCATCCCCAAGATCGACCACTGCAAATAAAAAAGTTGTTTCATAAACATAAAAATATTAAGTGATTATACCATATCCAACCACTTACATATTTGTTATTTCAATCCAAAGATGGGAACCATCTTATTTCTTTGAGATGTATCATCACATACTGATTCAAGCTAAAATCTACATCTAGAAACATAAAAAGTAAATTTGTTTAATATTAATACAAAAGATAAGGCAAAAAAAAAAAAAAGATGTTTACCATTTGAAGAAGGTTACCATAAGAGAAATAGACCCAAAAAGCTAGAGTATAATAACTTACGCCATGCCCCAAATGTCGCCGAAAATCTGTTGAAAATTGTGGTCATAGCTACTTTTTAGCAAATGAGTGAATGAAAACAACATACTAAAAGAAGCTATATATATATATATATATATATATATATATATATATATATATATATATATATATATATATATATATATATATATATATATATATATATATATATATATATATATAAAAATAGAATGGAATACAAGATGGTCAATAGTTATGTATTAAAGAAGAGACCTTTTTCTAGGAAGAGTGTTGGAGACTTACATTACAATTTCAACAAAATTTCAAAGTTTAAATAGCACGTACCTATTTCTTGCTGAAGTGTCATTTTGTAGAGGCTCAACAGTCATTAGGAAGCTTATAGGTAGATATAGTAGCAATGAGACAAAACAAAGAGACCAAAACACTTATTTTCTCTCTCCTAGACTAAACACTCGTAATAGTGACAACACTTATGATCAAACATTTTTTTAAAAATTAAAATTTCATTAATAGCTATACAAAATTACATTAATAATTCAAATAAAATTTTAAACATTAACTTAATGTGCATTTATTCGATGCAAAATGTGTTCCACTAAATCGGCTTAAGACTTTGATGAATTTCATGGCAATGTTTATCTTTACAACACACACTAACCAAACTCACCTCGTATCACCACAATCGACACATACAAAACTATCTCATTTCTTATTTAGCAAAGTCGCTACCAAATCTAAAAACACTATATGAAATGAAGGAGTGATCCCTGTAATTTTGAGGTTATAAAGCCCTTAAGGGTATTCTTGTCATCTTGCGCCTTATTTCTCACTTTTGCACCATTAGTCCTTATCGTTAATTCCATCACATTGAAGGTTCTTTCAGTTAACTTACGTCACATTACTAGACTTTTTTCTATTAAATACCAACTCTTTTAATATTCTAAAGTGATGTACTACTATTAAGATACCCGGAACTAGAACTTTAGATTTTGGGGTGTTACACTATGTTGTTTGTTTAAAGTATGGTTGGATACAACTTGTGCCGCTCGTGATAAACTATAATCTAATCGGAAAAGTTCAAACGAACCGAGTAGGATGAGCATTTCAATTCAATCTCGAAATCGAACCGAACCGCATCGATTCCCTATATACGGTACGGCATCGGACTACGAAATAAGGTGAAAAAATCGACCACTAATTCAGCACGGACCGGTACCAAATCGGAATTTATGAAAAACGGAAAACCCGATTTCCAGACCAAGACCGGTATCCCAATCCCGATGCACGGTACCACTAATTTATGCTCGGAAAAATCGGTACCACTAATTTGAGACGGACCCACCGTGCTCATCCCTAGAACCAAGCCTAAACGAGCTCGAGCCCGATCTCGATGGGCTCATTTAATAATCGAGCTCGAGCTATGGCGTGATCGGGCTCGCTCGCTCACCCTCGTAGGTAGATAAACAATTTTTTTTTTCTTATTTTGATTAATTATTTGAATCACAATAATTATGTATATACTAGTGACTAGATGGAAAGAGCAACACTCTCGTCACTATTTTTTTGTTCAAGTCATGCTACTAGATCAAGTTTGAAACAAATAGACATTTACCGACTTATAAAATTACGTAAATATCTCAATTAAGAAAATTATGTCAAATTCAAACGACAACTTAGTACCCTCAAATACGTAAAATTTCTCAACTAACAAATGTCCTTTACGAGACTTTATCCCACAAATTATCAGCCGGTGAAAATCTCACATACCCCTCGTCCAAATGACATAAGTAAATACTTTGACTTATATATGTATAGTAATTTCCTATTGTCGCTACTTCACATGTTGTTACTCCTACTATGATGCAGAGTAATGATGATTTCCAAACGGTGGGTAAGAAGAAGAAGAAGAAGAAAGGAAATGCCAAGACTACTAATGGAAGTCAGTTTGTTGGTCCTTCGGTAAACAAAATTTTAGATATGTTCCAAAGGCGGCAACTAGTGAACCTAAGAAGGGAGCTACTACATTGGTTAATGCATCTAAATCGTCATATACGCTGAAGTCTACTGGCAATACCTCCAAGGATGGTAATATTACTACATCTAATTCATTTTATGCATTGGAGATTGATGTTCATGACAATGAAGAACATGTTGAGAATGTGTATAATGAATCGGCTAATTTATTTACAAATCCAAAGACAGGTGAAAGTTCATCTTTCATTGTAGCTGCTGGTTAGCTTGTTCAGTTTGATGTTTTGTTCTAGGTGCCTTCTTTGTTCCTAGAGTTGTAAGTGCTTATTGCATGTCGTAAGCACTAGTTTTAGGTGTTTATCGTTGTTTTTAGCTTGAGGTAAATATGGCACTTCAACCATATTTCATTTGTACTTAACGCTTTTTGATTTTAATATACTTTACCGGGTAACCCTTTACCCAAAAATATAGTAATTATCATCTTTTTTTTTTCTATTTTGATATTTGAATAAGAACTTACCCCGATTGCTTATTTCTAATTTCTTATTTCTAAATTCTTTAATTAAGAAAGTTAGTAATAAATAAACAGATTAAAACTCGAAAGTCGAAACAAAATATGTACTTCCATTGTTTTCGCAACTAAGTTTATGGCATTTTGTTCTTGCCTTACTAAATATTTTGACTTGTTTAACAATTAATGGATCTTGATGCATTGTTGTCTGTAGGTAAATTCTTATATACCAAACTAAAATATATATAATTGGTCGTTTATTTTGAACGTTTATTTTTTATTTATTATTTTTTTTTTCATTGCAAGAATGATTGAAAACGACGATTATATTATTTATATACAATAGCTGTGATGTGTAATACATAAACTGTCTTCCTTTATGATGCTTGAACGACGACTTGCGCATCTGCGAGCCTTGCTATAGGGACCCATGTGACAACAACATAAAAAGAAGCAAGAACAATTCAGCATAACCAAGTATCTAACACTATGTAACAATCCATGCCCAATATGACACACACCTAAATGGTAAGCAAGAAACATAATCTAGCTGCCTCGCAAAAATGCAATATAAGAAGGTTTCCACCAGGCTCTCCACATATCCCAACTTATGATATTCATCAATGGTCTCATGGTAAATGAAATCATCAATTGGGCGTGTTGACGATGTGTCCGGATGAACCGCTACCGAACGATAGGTGTCGAAGGCATAAAGACACTCTAAGATTGCACCATCGGTCTTTAACCGATACTACAATACCGCGGGACACGCTGACGATGTGTTCAAGCGACATGTACCGAGAGGTAGATACAACACTCGTCTGAACGACGATGCCGAAAGGCATAAAGATATTTCGAAGATTGCATCATCGGCCTTCAACCGATAATACAACACCGGGGACATGTTGACGATGTGTCCGGACGACACGCGCCGGATCAAGAATCTCCATCACGCTTGAGGTCATTGCCAAGGACCTGGACTATGCCACCTAACCCGGATATTACGGATCAGGCTCCACGCGACCGACACCAGCAGATGACTGACAGTGATCGGAGCGACCCACTTAACACCCACCTCTTCTCTCTCTATATATACTACTCTATCTATTTCATTTATTTGATCTCACATTACACTCACACATACATATATGCTAAATCCTCCAGATATGAGGTTCGACTGACTGTTTGAGGTGGTTCCCCGGCTTCTACCGGACCCCTTCTAATCAAGTTCTTTCATGTATGACAAAGATGCTTTCAAGATCGGGACAAGGATGAACGGCACGTGAGAGCCGTGAAGATCCGCCTCACGTAAAAATGCTTCAACATTTGGCGCCCGGGACCCGCCATTCACTCTACCTGAGCTAAGAATGATAGGTCTCGCTTCAAACTTATCGCTTTGAGGTGGCTTGTCCACCATCCTGAGGTGGTTCGCCCACCACCCTTCCTTCTAGATGACTCCATCCTGAGGTGGTTCGTTATTCACTCTACCAAGAGTCAAGAATGACGGGTCACATTTTCATCCGCTTATGGACGCTTGGTTCAAACCTCCAGATGGAACTGCACAAACCTCCGTATGGACGCCGGAGTATAGACGACATTATGAACCGAATAAGGGCTATTCGCATGAGTCCCTTCAACAGTCGGCCGGATGTATTGTTTCGCTTAGAAATGGCGAGGGTCTCATCCATTGGTTGTGAGAAGCTAAAAGGCAACGGTTTATTGAGCAAGATTCAGGTGTTTGCACATTGATCGGTTTTACATGGGTCGATAACTTCATACATGCGCATCTCGGTTATAGCTCTTCGTAAGTTTCCGACACCCTTGCTCTACTTCTCCAACTGCCATGACAAAGATATGAATATGATGTTCAGCACATTTATATAAAAAGACCTGTTCAGATTGTATTCTATTGATAGCTAACCAAATAACAGATTAAAACTCGAAAGTCAGAACGCATTCCATTGTTTTCGCCAATAATTAAGTTCATGACATTTTTTTTCTTGCCTTACTAAATATTTTAACTTGTTTAAGAATAGATGGAACTTGATGCATAGTCGTGTTATCGTGTGTAAGTAAATTCTTGTATACCAAACCAAAAACTTAAATAATTGGTCGAGTCTTCTCAATGGTGTTCTTTTTTTTTCATCATTATTATTTATATACAATAGCTGAAAATGTGTAACGCATAAACTGACCTCCTTTATGAGAGTGCTTAAACAGCGAGTTGCGTGGCTGCTAGCCTCGCTATAGGGACTCTGCCACAATAATAATAAAGAAGATTCAGCAAAACTAACACCATTGGGACTTTCAAACAAAAACAGATAGACATACACGCAGATACACTTACCTAAAAGGAGAGCAAGAGCCGTAATCTTGCCCAACCCTGTCAAAAAATGCAACAGAAGAAGGCTCTCCACCGTGCTCATCACATATCCCAACCAGCGTATATTCATCATTAGTACTTGGTTCATTCAAAGTACTAACTATCAGTCACAACTAGAGGTTGGCAATATCGATACATATGAAAGAAATGGGTCGATTTGGGTTTTATTTTGCCTCTAACGGGTCAGATGGGCAAACTTGGATATAAATTGTTATGAAAGAAAGTCAATGGAGATGTATACAAATTACATAAAGCTTCCTATAATTTTTATTTTGGAACAATATGTTATAATTGTAATAATCTGTAAAATTCAAGAAAAGAAAAGACTGGAAATTTGCTTCAGTTTGGCCCAACCACTCCCAACCCGTGACATGCCTCACTCCCAATTTTCCACCTCCATGTTTTGTAACACGATGCAATCCAAAATTATTGGAAACTAGTGCTCACCTTAAGCTAGGATTCGCTGCAAACCCTCTCCATGGCCATCTTGATCAGTTGACCCACCCCTTTGATCAAGGACCTATGAACAATGCAATATAATCATATTGTGTCCGTAATATCTATGATCTATCCAACATATCTATGTCTATATGCTATAACTAATGTTACTGACCTCAAACGGGATCATGTTGTAGAATTTCGCGCCAAAGATGCGCCTAAAGAAATCGGGAGAAATTTGCCAGCCTTATGTATGTGTATATGAATAAAGTTTTTATCAATTGAGCACATCAATAACATGTAGTATTACTATTACTAATGGATACAGTCTACGGATATTGAATCATACTACAACTAGAAGCACTTTCTCAAGAAACAACAAAATTTATTAAAACGAAACACATTCAAATTCAATAGAGACTACACGAACATGAAATCGTCCTGATATTACAACCACCTGAGGGAAGATAACCCAAATAATTTTTTAAGATCTACTATATTCGCCATCTTGTTACATGTTTCTATTGGCTTTTTGCTATTTTTAATACAAACGCCGTTCAAAGATAGAAAGAAACAAGGTTAAAGCAAAGTACGCTAGCAAATATACAAAGCTTCATTAAGGCAAGGCTCATAATAGACCTAATAAGATTAACTCGTGCGGGACATAAGAGAAACAAGCCATGTTTTAGCGAGTGGAAGTTAATGTTAGAACCACAAAAGTTCGTGAAAATGACGATAGAACATTTGAGCATACCAGGATACTTTGAGTTGCATATGTTTTCATTAGAGTTTACATCGAGTTGTTCATATAGGAGAACTGTTGTTGAATTTACTTTTTAAAGAACGTCATTCCTCACAAACTTTGTTGCATATTCACATTATATGAATATGTGCATTGTTGAATCTAATACATGATATCCGGTGAATGTACGAGACTGGATGCAATTCTTACGGTGAAGGATAAACAAGGGCAAAAACGTGTAACCATAACATATAGTCATTTAGTACAAAGTTAACACCAAAACTACAAACTGAATCAAACATTACATGAGGAAAACAGCTAACATAACCACTATAAAAAGTGTACTAATTACAACCTATTTTGAGAATCCTTACAGAACAGCCGAAAGTGTTAATATGCTTTGGATATTAGCAATGAATAAAGACAATGATGTTATCCTTTAGATAAATGTCAGATTTGATTTCGTTAGATATTATTGAGCATCCAGTTTTAACAAACACATAAACTACTGTAATCTAGATGAGGAGTAGAATTATAATCGCAGTTGTTTGAGTCACATGACTATTACACAACTTTTGTAATCAACAATGTTGCTAATGTATTTTGGCACCGTATTTCTCCAAATACAGTGACAATATACAATAGCACCATTTGTCCATTACAAAAGACAAATAATAGTCAAGTGACTGAAACAACTTCCGATCATAATACAACTCTCCGTCTATATTACGAGAGGACCGTGTGTTTGCTAAAACCAGATGCTTAAGAATATCTAACTTGAAATGAAAAAGCGGATTTATATAATGGATGGCAACATTGTGTTTTGGTGCTTTTGCTACTATCCAAAGACATTTCACTTTTGTTAAACAAAAGCTTGAGAATCTTGTTCTGAAGTTCTGAATCCATCTTGTCTGATTCACACATTAACACAAGGTCCTTTTTCACCTCCTATAATAACAATCATCAGAAAAATATGTTATAAATCTTTTCATCAAAGGAAGTCAATAATATGGATATGTTGCAAATAACATTAAAAAGCAATCTATAGACCATATATGATAATAAACAGATATAATATATTAAAAAGTACAAATAAATACATGAAGTTGATGTATTTTTTTACCTGATTTGGGTAGTGAAACCAGATCAGTGATTAAAGAGTATAGTATCAACAAATGAATGAACGGGTGAGATAAGAAGATATCATAGTGACGGCTGAACTAAAAGTGACAAGGTACTAGGTCTAGACACCTATATTTATATTGTAGGTTTTGAAACATTAGGGTTTCTAAACAGTAAAAAAAACTGCACTTAAAGCCCATGGACTTGAGCCTTGTTTCTTTTGGGCTTTTTATTATGTTTTCTCTAGCTCAACTGCTCGACGCCTAAAATTGCTTCTTTTGCTTTTTCTTATCTATATATCTATCTACTAGGTAGATTTATAAACACTACCACGAAAAATCAATGCTTATCGTTAAACGATCATCTATATAACCGTTAATTGTTAGTATTCAATTCGACATCGTAGCTCATGAGTCGATCGACATGATGTAGTAAAGAGATAAACACAAAACACTCATAATCTTAAATAAACCTGATGCAGATGTTTATCCCAATGAGCTAATAATAGTCAAGCTAACACATTTGTAACACATACAACCCGTCCAGCCTCTAGACTTATAAATGCTCACCATACTTATGCTCATAAGAAAATTGATATACATAGATCGAGAATCCAACGACATTAAATCTATCACGCACGGCCTAATCAAGCACCTCCGTAATATTATACATTTTTCTATTAACAACATACTCCAACATTATATACCTTGCAATGATATTAAATAAAGTGATATGAAACACAACTTGGTGTCGAGGAAAAAATTATGTCACGAATCAAAGACCTAACCTAGTCACCCACCTTATTTGTTACAAATAATTCAACATGACCTTTTGCTTAAAAGTAAATGCTACAATGATATCTTATAGGAGTATGAGTATATGACATAATGATTTGTATCTTTTCTAGTCGTACACCCAAATTTTGTTCAAAGATTTTGTTGTTGATGAATTACCTAACCTACTTACCCATCTAACTTCTTTCAACTCAACTTTATGCTTCTTAATTAAAAGTACATGACATATTTTTTTGCCGCAATTTAATTTATCAAAGATGTAGCCAAAGTTTGTGATTTAATTTTATGAAAATTTCATCGTGAAACCTTAAGTTCCATATTTTGTCCCTTTAGTATTTTCAAAACAAAAAGCTTCCTAAATAAACCACTATATGGCACCTACTATGCACTTCCAATCTAAAGTCTCGCTTTTTTTTTTTTTTTTTTTTTTTTTTTTTTTCTCTTGCTAAAAGTAACTCCCAACACCGCCTTCCAGTGTATAGGTGGAGGTTGAGACGTAGACATTCTTACCTCTACCCAAGATAGAGGCTTCACCGATTCTAAGAAAGATAGAAAAGACCTCCTACCAGAAGAGGCGAGAATCGAACTGCTCACCTCATCCCCACTTGCTCTCCGCTAACAAAACAAATAAAGCAAACCATCGACAAATGAGACTATGAGAGTAAACATTCTCGCCAACAGCTTTCATCACATTCTCAAACCACTTTTAATAGATATGCTAGTTTATCAAATTCAAGTAAAATTAAGTTCAAAAAAAAATTCAAGTAAAATAAATAAAGATATACAAATATATATATATTCATGCATCCGTCTTATATATCTCAACAACTCAAATAAATAAAGATCATCAACCACCACCCTTACCAAATGCTAGCAAGAGCCATATATCTAAACAACTCAAATCCATATAAAAAATAATAATAATAATAAATAAATAAAACAAAATCACAGCAATACAAATTCAAAACTCAAAAACCTTAAAATTTCGTATGTATGACATTGCGTGGTTCGTAATTACTTCATCGATAAGTTTGTCATGTTGTATTCGCCCTTCATCCCCAAGATCGATTAACGCAAATAAAAAGTTGTTTCATAAACATAAAAATATTAAGTGATTATACCATATCCAACCACTTACATATTTGTTATTTCAATCCAAAGATGGAACCATCTTATTTCTTTGAGATGTATCATCACATACTGATTCAAGCTAAAATCTACGTCTAGAAACATAAAAAGTAATTTTGTTTAATATTAATACAAAAGATAAGGCAAAAAAAAAAAAGAAAGATGTTTACCATTTGAAGAAGGTTACCATAAGAGAAATAGACCCAAAAAGCTAGAGTATAATAACTTACGCTCATGCCCTGAAATGTCGTCGAAAAATCTGGTTGAAAATTGTGGCTGCAGTTACTTTTTAGCAAATGAGTGAATGAAAACAACATACTAAAAGAAGCTAGCTATATATATATATATATATATATATATATATATATATATATATATATATATATAAAAGAGAGCACCAAGATGACTGTAGAGGCTTCTAAAATTACACCTCAGCTCTAAATAGTTCGTAACTGTTGGACCATTGAAAAATGACTGAAAATTTTTGGGTCTCTGTGACACTCTTTCCATCTTATCAAGATACATACCTACCATCCTCTCATCACATCTCATTATCATTTACTATCCATCTTCATTTTTCAACAAAATTTCCCTCTCTACTTTTTCTTCTCTTTTAGTTTTGCTATGAGGTGGGTTTTTTGGAAGAGAGGAAGAAAAATTCATTCAGTCACGACATAGAATCCAATATAATCGGTAAGTAGCATATTTTCCAGGTGATTTTTTTTATTTTATTTTTTACCTTTCTCTGATTACTAATGTGAATTTGAAGTAAGTGTGTAAATTTACACTATTTTGTAATGTAGGCTGATGCTTGAATTTAGTCAGCGAATGACCTCAAAGAGAATGGCTTTAAAGCGAATGGCTTTAGATCTGTAAGTGAAGTTTGGGTTTTATGACATGTACTTTGATGTTGGTTGAATGATATATGTGATTCTGGCTTGTGGGTGTTTCCTTTATTTACCTATAGCATAAAACCACTTATAATGAGGTTTAGAATGAAACAATTAATATATATGTGAAAATTGTAAATATAAAATTCATGTTGGTTATATTGTTTATTTTACTTGGCTATTTCAGTGTTTTAGTTATGCAAATAAAAAAAGGTTACCTGGTAACACACCTAAGTCGGTCTTCATCTTCGCCTGGTCGTGTAAGTACTAGGCAACAAGGTCTCTTCAAACATTTGTGGATTTGTATATGATTTGCACTTTTGTAGTTTATTTCTATTTAATCATTCATGTTTCAAAAAATATTGCTTATCAGGAGTTGTCATACTGTTTTAACTTTTATATTTAATTTTTAAGTTATTGACAATAAACATGCATGTATATATCTTAACATCTAGCCATCTAGGTGCGTTAAGGTTCTTAAGGTTACATCTTAAACAATGTTTAGTAGATATAACAATATTTTAATAGTAAAATGGTTTTTTTTTGCCATCATCTAACATATGAAATACGTGACCGTTGAAAATTGTATTTTAAGATTTTTGTCATCTATACATTGTATTTGCAAAAATATCCATATATATTCAGGGGAGGGTTTTCCCACCTTTTTTTAAAAAGAAAATTATGTGTTTGCTAATTGTTTTCTAGCTTTTCATAAGTTAAATTTATACTAATTATTTCACTCCCTGTTTTGATTTGAAGATTGGTCTTGCAGTAATTAAATTATTCGATAATGGAAAAAAATTTATAGTAGCAAAAAATAAAGGACAAACAAAAATATACTACTAATACTCCGTATAACAACAATAATTTTACAGGATGGGAGGAAGTGTGGATGTGATGTTGGATGGGATTGGTCACTTTTGACTTTTGAAGATGAAGAGAAGGGACAAGATAAGAGGTCTATATTGCTAATAGAGTAATAAATCGAAACTTTATGTTATACGAAAGTATATTTCTAATTTGTTACAATATTCCTTTTTGTTACTACGTATTTTATATTTTAAACTGATTCATGAGATAGATGGTTACACTTTCATGTATTTAGACTTTGAAGCATATATCCCAATTTATGGAATTGCGGAGTATGATTTATTGATGAAAAAAAATACTTGCCATTAAATACTGTGATATTGATCTAAAAGTTTTTACTCCAAAAACTTACTTTTATTGTACAAAAACTCTTGTCCTCCCATGTTATGTTATGTATCTTCTAACTATTCACTTGAGACATAATAATGTAGTGCACCCTAACTTTAGCTTAAGTAGATTGTGATAGTTTTATTATATAAACTTCTTGGGCCGTGCTTAGCACGGCACAAATCACTTCCTAGTATATATATGTATAGAAAGAATAGAATGGAATACAGTATGGCTGAATAGTGATGTATTAAAGAAGAGACCTTTTTCTAGGAAGAGTGTTGGAGACTTACATTACAATTTCAACAAAATTTCAAAGTTTAAATAGTACGTAACTATTTCTTGCTGAAGTGTCATTTTGTAGAGGCTCAACAGTCATTAGGAAGCTTATAGGTAGATATAGTAGCAATGAGACAAAACAAAGAGACCAAAACACTTATTTTCTCTCTCCTAGACTAAACACTGTAATAATGACAACACTTATGATCAAACATTTTTTAAAATTAAAATTTCATTAATAGCTATACAAAATTACATTAATAATTCAAATAAAATTTTAAACATTAACTTAATGTGCATTTATTCGACGCAAATGTGTTCCACTAAATCGCTTAAGACTTTGATGAATTTCATGGCAATGTTTATCTTTAACAACACACACTAACCAAACTCACCTCGTATCACCACACAATCGACACATACAAAACTATCTCATTTCTTATTTAGCAAAGTCGCTACCAAATCTAAAACACTATATGAAATGAAGGAGTGATCCCTGTAATTTTGAGGTTATAAAGCCCTTAAGGGTATTCTTGTCATCTTGCGCCTTAATTCTCACTTTTGCACCATTACTCCTTATCGTTAATTCCATCACATTGAAGGTTCTTTCAGTTAACTTACGTCACATTACTAGACTTTTTTCCATTAAATACCAACTCTTTTAATATTCTAAAGTGATGTACTACTATTAAGACACCCGGAACTAGAACTTTAGATTTTGGGGTGTTACACTACGTTGTTTGTTTAAAGTATGGTTGGATACAACTTGTGCCGCTCGTGATAAACTATAATCTAATCGGTAAAAGTTCAAACGAACCGAGTAGGATGAGCATTTCAACCAATCCCAAATCGAACCGAACCGCATCGATTCCTATATACCAGACGCACGGACTACAAATAAGGTGAAAAAAATCGACCACTAATTCTGCATTTTACCCGCATCAAATCGGAAATTTATGAAAAACGGAAAACCCGATTTCTGCATCGACATCGGTATCCGAATCCCGATCGGCACTGCATTCTGCACCACTAATTTACGCCGAAAAAATCCACCACTAATTTGGATGACCTGCACCGCTCATCCCTGTAACCAAGCCTCAACGAGCTCGAGCCCGATCTCGATGGGCTCATTTAATAATCGAGCTCGAGCTATGGCAGATCGGCTACTCGCTCGATTTCGTAGGTAGATAAACAATTTTATTTTGTTTCTTATTTTGATTAATTATTTGAATCGTAATAATTATGTATATACTAGTGACTAGATGGAAAGAGCAACACTCGCCACTATTTTTTGTTCAAGTCATGCTACTAGATCAAGTTTGAAACAAATAGACATTTACCGACTTATAAAATTACGTAAATATCTCAATTAAGAAAATTATGTCAAATTCAAACGACAACTTAGTACCCTCAAATACGTAAAATTTTTCAACTAAGAAATGTCCTTTACGAGACTTTATCCCACAAATTATCGGTCGGTGAAAATCTCACATACCCCTCGTCCAAATGACATAAGTAAATACTTTGACTTATATATGTATAGTAATTTCCTATTGTCGCTACTTCACATGTTGTTACTCCTATTGTGATGCAGAATAATGATGATTTCCAAACGGTTTGTTGGTCCTTCGGTTAAACAGAATTTAGATATGTTCCAAAGGCGGCAACTAGTGAACCTAGAAGGGAGCTACTACACTGGGTAATGCATTTAAATCGTCGTCTACGTTGAAGTCTACTGGCAATACCTCCAAGGAAGGTAATATTACTACATCTAATTCGTTTTATGCATTGGAGATTAATGATCAAGACAATGAAAGAACATGTTGAGAATGTGTATGATGAATCGGCTAGTTTATTTACAAATCCAAAGACAGGTGAAAGTTCATCTTTCACTGTAGCTGTTGGTTAGCTTGTTCAGTTTGATATTTTGTTCTAGGGTGCATTTTTTGTTTCTAGAGTTGTAAGTGCTTATGGCATGTCGTAAACACTAGTTTTAGGTGTTTATCAAGCTGTTTTTAGCTTGAGGTAAATATGACACTTCACCCATATTCCATTTGTACTTAACGTTTTTTTGGTTCTAATATACTTTACCGGGGTAACCCTTTACTCAAAAATATAGTAATTATCACTGTTTTTTTCTATTTTGATATTCGAATAAGAACTTGCCCTGATTGCTTATTTCTAGTTTCTTATTTCTAAATTCTTTAATTAAGAAAGTTAGTAATAAATAAACAGATTAAAACTCGAAAGTCAAAAACAAAAATATGTACTTCCATTGTTTTCGCAAATAAGTTTATGGCATTTTTGTTCTTGCCTTACTAAATATTTTGACTTGTTTAACAATTAATGGATCTTGATGCATTGTTGTCTGTAGGTAAATTCTTATATACCAAACTAAAATATATATAATTGGTCGTTTATTTTGAACGTTTATTTTTATTTATTATTTTTTTCATTGCAAGAATGATTGAAAACGACGATTATATTATTTATATACAATAGCTGAGATGTAATACATAAACTGTCTTCCTTTATGATGCTTGAACGACGACTTGCGCATCTGCGAGCCTTGCTATAGGGACCCATGTGACAACAACATAAAAAGAAGCAAGAACAATTCAGCATAACCAAGTATCTAACACTATGTAACAATCCATGCCCAATATGACACACACCTAAATGGTAAGCAAGAAACATAATCTAGCGCGGCCTCGTCAAAAAATGCAACATAAGAAGGCTCTCCACCAGGCTCTCCACATATCCCAACTTGCGTATATTCATCAATGGTCTCTCATGGTAAATGAAATCATCAATTGGGCGCGTGGAAAGAATAAACGTCTCTTCCTTTGTAAAGTAGAATTTGAAAAGGCTTTCGATTCTCTTGATGGGAAATTTCTTGATCACATCATGGATCATATGGGTTTATTCTAAAATGGAGGAATTGGATTAAAGGGTGCTTAAATTCGGCATATGTTTTAGTGATTGTGAATGGTTCCCTCACGAAAGAACTCAAAATTAATAAAGGTCTTAAACAATCTGTTATCTCCATTTCTTTTTATCATAACGGTTGAGGCACTTCATGTTTCCCTTCAATAAGCTAAGTCTAAAGGAATTTTTGAAGGCGTTAATATTGGTTCAGACAATGTTAACATCTACAATTTGCGGATGATGCTTTCATCATAGGCAAATGGTCACTTGAAAACGCCAAGATACTTTGTTGAATCTTAAGATGTTTCCATTTGGCTACCAGGTTAAAAGTTAACTTTTCTGTAAGTAAAATTTTTAGAGTGGGTGTTACACATGCGGAAACGAATTGGTAGCATCCTCCTTATATTTGTAACACCCCAAAATCTCGGTACAACAGAAGACTTAATCAAGTTTTCGGGGCGTTACTATTGAATTGGTATCGCACACAAGTATAGCAAAAGGATAGTCATTAAACATTCAAAACCAATCCCAATTTAGTTAATCCAAACATTTTATCCAAAAGAGTAATTATTAGGCCCAAAACGTAGTTTAATAAAATAGGTCCCCATAGTTTATCGTAGTCGAATGATCCTTGAACCCCGCCTTCTTGCCAAGCTTCCACCGAATCACGATTCCAAACATCTCTCAAATACCGAGAAATCATGCTAAAAGGTCACTTATGTCATGAGTTCATAGGTTTAAGTTCAACAAAATCATAGTGGACCTGAAGAGTTGATTTGCTATGCAAGACCTAAGATAGATAAATACTGCTTTCACACCGATCCTACCCGATCACCAATCATAACACATGTCCCACATCCGTGGACTACTCTGGCCCAATGACTTAGTCCAAAGAATGTCGTGGCAAAATCTAGAACAATTGCCAACCCCTGACTAGGTTGATGTAGAAGTCTATTCTTAGTTAGGCACGGTTAAACCTAAACTAAGGCAACAACTACCACACATCTATCTAAACAGTCAAGCATATAAGGAAATCCAAATAGTTTTAACGGTCCAAAAACAACAACATGATTCTCACCCCAAAGTAGTTCAAAACGTAGTTAAACGTAGATAAAAGTGGGGCTATGAAACTCACCTCGAGCAATCAAAGACACAAAATAAACACTAGCGTAAGATAACAATATCACAAAGACAACAACTATCGACTCGGCACAACCTATTAATGTAGACCAACTTTAATACACATATTCCTCAAAATCAACGTTATTCACCCCAATATATTCCATTTCTTTATTTCCAAAACGCCTGCTTCACCGCTAATCCTAGTGTTTGGTATCCCACGCTGGTGTATCGAATCAATATGATGCCATGAATGCACTCAAACAACCAATATATAACTCAATGCGACACAATGAGACCTCTAAACGATAAGCTCCAAAGTTCAATAAGTTTCGAATAAATAGTAGACCTTATCGAATTCACAACTCGATAAACTCATTCATTTATTCGTGTCGCTTATTATCCTATAAATCAATCGTATCCTAAAGAGGCATAAGGATAATTCACCCATTAATAAGGTTACCTTACGCACTCTAGCGGGCTTTTATTAGATTCACAACCTAATAAGTCCGCTACCCACGCGATCAACAATATTAATGTTAGGTTATCCGTAACCCCGCAAACAACGTAAGCAATTAAATACTTAAACCGATATTAAATGTCCACAATTGACATTTATTGATAAGCATGTACTCAAACATTAATTACTTATTTATTGCAAAACATTTCCAATTTAGTCGTTAGTTTCGCTTAAAATTGTAAATAACAAGATAAGGCTTGTTATCTATATTTTTGGTATAAAAGCCCATTTATTATTTCTATTTCATAGTTTATTAACAATTTCATTTATATATATATTTCACAAATTCCATTATTAATCTCTATATCGTTATTTGTTTCGAGTCCACAAGCACGAGTCATAACTTCTCGACTTTTAGTCAATCAATAGTCCAAATTATATCAAAGTCCATGTTACGGCTTTGTCGGAGTCAACTATTGACTAAAAAGTCAAAGTGACGCAGACGTAGCTCAAAGTCAACAATATATATATCAAGTCCAAATTAAATGTCATAATATCGCAATTCAATCCCAAACCAACTCAAAACAATCTCGCCAACCAATCAATTAACCAAAAGTACTGAAACCAATGTTATGACCTTAATGGTCATGACACTGTCATGGTCAAGACCACGTGAACCAAACAAGCTCTGAAGCTTTTCGCCCACGCCTCATCCAAACCTCAACAATACCAATCAACAAGCTACCAAATCGACCCAACTCGGACCCATGACCCAAGTAGGCCACGACACCAACCCATGGGTCACGACGTGACCATGGTGGTTCGTGACGCCATCCCAAACCAATCCAAACACATCCAAATCACTTCCACAACATCCCAATCCAATCATTCAAGCTCCAAACACTAACCAAACACAAAACCCATCAACTATTATTAATCAAGAACATGCAACTAAACCCTAAATACACAAACCCATCAAATTAATACAGCACACATGTACCAAACACTAATTACTTGTTTATTTATTCACTAATTAGCTTTAATTTCATGTTCCACCCAAAAGCCCCAAATTTCATCCATGGGTCGAAACCCTAGAAGTCAATTCGTGGCTCTATATTGCCCAATCAAGCTCAAAACTTGTTCCATTTACCTTATCTAATCACCAATTGCAAAACCCCTTTGAAACCCTAAAAGTACGAATCTTAATCCTTGAATTTGAGGGTGTTAATGAAGTCCAAATGGAGCGTGTAATATATGGTTGGAAAGAGGAGAAAGAGAGCTTCAATATGGTGGTGGTGGTTTATGGTGACGCTACCGCGCATGCGGTGGTGGTCGGAACAAGGGGGCGGCCACAAGGGTGGTGGCTAGGTTTTGTTTTGCAGAGAGGTTGAGAGAAAGGTGTATTGTGTGTGTGTTTTAGTGAGAGAATGAAAGGTGGAAGTGAGGGTGGATGACCCTTTATATACATGGGACTTAGGGACCTCAAAATAATTAAATTGGGAGGGGGGCGCCGGCTACAATAAAAAGGGGAGGGTTCGGGTTGTAATTTTTCATATCTATCTCGTTTACCCATTCCCGAGCTCACATATCGTCCCCCAAGTGTCCCACGACATTTATTTAACTTTCCAACATCGTTACTTACGTTTTTCCACGAGTTTTGACTATTTATTTGTCAATTTTCGAGTTACGGTCTAAAAGTTACAATAACTCTTGTTTTAGGCTTTTATAGTGCCGAATCGAATAAAGTGCCTACCAAATAGAGTTAAACGCATACGATAACTCATTTAATAATGAATAAACCGAAAACCAATTGACGATATAAAATCAAGTCACGGTTTATAAAATAGTGATAAAGGCAAAACTTAGTTTAGTTTAACGAATGCGGTTACCTAAAATAGACTCCTAAATTTACGGTTGTCACAGCCTCCCAGCCTCGAAGAAACCCGTCCCTGTTTCACCCGAGTTGCTTGATGTCATGAAAAGTTTAGGATACTTCCTACGGAAAATGTCCTCACGCTCCCAAGTGAACTCCGTCCATGCCGGAGTTCCAACGAACCTTAATAATCGGAATACGCTATTCTTCACCTCTTAATCTCACGATCCATAATCTCAATCGGTTCCTCGACAAAATTCAATTCTCATCAACACAAATATCTCTTAAAGGCACAACTATGTTTTCTCCCAAAGACATTTCTTAAGATTACTAACATGAAAGACATTGTGTACACTACTCGGCCCGATGGTAGCTCCAGCGGTATGCTATCGGTCCGATTCTTTCCGTGATTGGAAAGTGGACCAATATATTTGGATTGAGTTTTCCACGCTTCCCAAAACGAATCACTCCTTTCCAAGGAGAAACTTTCAACATAACACCATCTCCAACCCGAAATTCTAAAGGTTTACGCCTCTTATCGGCATAATACTTTTGTCTATCACGAGAGGTTTGCAACCGATTACTAATCCGCACTATCTTCTCAAAGGGTTTCTAAGACAAGTTCGGGACCTGTAATTGACTCGCCAACTTCAAATTTAACAAACAGAGAACGACATTTTCGGTCATACAAGGCCTCAAATGGCGGTTCATTACTAGAAAAAATGCCATTAGCAATAATTATTTTAGTAATAGAGAATCGTTGTTAAATTGTGCATTTAACATCTAATTTTAGCAACAAAATTGTTAAAGTGTTGCAATTTTTATAAAAATTAGTTGGTACTTATTAAAGATCATAATATTTGTTGTTAATTTAGCAACCACTGCAATGTTGTTGTATTCTCAAATTAGCACAGTCAATTAGCATCAATTGATGCTAGTTGCTATTTCAACCGGTGCTAATTTTAGAATGCAACGAAATTGCTTAGTCGTTGCTAAATTAGTAACAAATATTTATGGTCATTTGTTAAAAATACCAACTAATTTTTTTTTACTAAAAAAATAGCAACTTTGTTAATAGTTTTGTTGCTAAAATTAAATGCTAAATGCATAATTTAGCAACGATTTCTCTATAGTTGTTCAAATAATTGTTACTAACGGCATTTTTTCTAGTAGTGCCTTAATGCTAGAGTGATAACTATTGTTGTAAGAGAATTCGGCCAAAGGGAGGTGTCTCTCCCAGCCTTTGCCGAAATCAAGAACGCATGCTCTAAGCATGTCCTCTAAAGTCCGAATGGTTCTATCGTCAACCATCGGTCCCGGATGGTAAGCAAGACATATCCAAATTGCCCTAATGTTGTCTCAGAACGACTTCCAAAAGTGGGATGTAAACCACTATCCCTATCGGAAATGATAGATATTGGTACTCCATAACGCGATACTATATCCTTAAGATACAATCGAGCAAGCTTATCAAGACTATCGGTTTCACTAACTAAATAAGAAGTGAGCAGTCTTAGTTAAACGATCAACTATTACCCAGATAGTGTCATTGCCGCTAATCGTTTCTCGGTAATTTAGTGATAAAGTCCATGGTTATTCGCCTCATTTCCATTCCGGAGTTTGGGTTGAACTAAAAGTCCTCGATGGTTTCGATGTTCTACTTAACTTTAGAACAAGTCAGCACCAACTAACATACCGAGCTATATCGGCTTTCATATTAGGCCACCAATAAAGTTTCTTAAGATCCCGATACATCTTATCTCCCGGATGAATAGAGTATTTTGATTTATACGACTGCAGCATAATCAACTCACGGATTCCACCATGAAATGGTATCCACTGCCTTTGAAGCATAATGTTCCGCCGAACGCTTCAAGAAGTCGCTTTTCACTTTCTACCATTCCATGAAGATCCTCATAAGGACGGTTCTCTTCCCACAATGCCTCGCTACGGCTAAAATTTGAGACGGTAATGGCTAAACAATGGTCATTCCTAAGGATCGATCTAACAAGTAGGGTGGAATGTCCTCTTTACGACTAAGTGCATCACCACAACATTAGCCTTACCAGATGATAACGAATCTCACAACAGAATCACTAATTACAACCAACGACGTTGTCTTATGTTCAGCCTTCCGATCTAAGATATGCTTCAAAATCTTGTGGTCAGTAAATACTACATACTTGGTTCCATACAAGTAATGTCTCCGATCCCAAGAGCAAACACTACAAAGACCTAACTCAAGATCATGGGTGGTGTAGTTTTTCTCATGCTTTAAGTTATCGGGATGCATAAGCAATCACCTTCTCGCTGCATCAAAACAACACCTAAGCCTTTATGCTAAGTGTCGCAAGACACCACAAAGTCTTCGCCTTCAGCAAAGCTAGGATGGGCGACTACACAACTTCTCCTTCGTAAGTTGGAATGCTTCTTCTTCCTTTCTCCCATTCATACTTAACATCCTTCCGTGTTAATGGGTCACGACTTAGCTATCTTAGAAAATCCTCAATGAATCTCCTATAATAGCCTCGCTAAACCTAGAAACCGCCGGATTTTTGATGGGTTCTTAGAGTCGCCCATTCTTTAATGGCTTTAATCTTAGTCGGGTCAACATGAACACCTAGACTATCTATCACATGACCTAAGAATTGCACTGACGGAATCCAAAATTCACACTTAGAGAATTTGGCATACGCCCTCCCTCTCAAAGAATCCTAAAATGAGCCTCAAATGCTCTTCATGCTCCTCACTACTCTTAGAGTATATCAAGATGTCATCTATGAATACTATCACAAACTTATCTAGGTATGGCTTACACACTCGATCCATGAGACCCATGAAAATCACTGGCGCGCTGGTCAAACCAAACGACATCACTTGAATTCATAGTGTCCATAACCCAGTCCTAAACGCATTCTTAGGGATATCCTTCTCGAACTCTAACTGGTGATAACCGATCAGAATCGATCTTAGAAAAGACACTAGCTCCTTGAGTTGGTCGAATAGATCATCTATTCTAGGTAACGGATATCGTTCTTCACCGTTAACTTATTCAACTCCCTATAATCAATACACATCCAAACGATCCATCCTTCTTCTTCACAAACAACACCGGTGCTCCCCACGGTGACGAACTTGGTCGAATGAATCTTTCTCTCGACACCGCCAACTGCTTAGACAGCCTCCAATTCTCTCGAGCAAGTCGATAAGGTGCCCGCACGGTGCCGACCGGTATCAACTCTATTTGAATTCCACTTGTCGGACAGTGGAATCGCGATCGCCGAAACACATCCGAAATTTCTAACGACGGGTACATCTTTGAGGTTTCTTTCACTCTTTTCCTCACTTTTCTTTCGTAAATTGAGCCAAGAAAAGACAACCTCCTCTATCGATGTACTTGGGCTTTAATACAAGAGATGATGCTCAACCGAAGGACTTCCATGCCGCTCGATCTCCTTGTATGCTCGTAACTTTCTAGCCATACGGTAAACGCACAATCTTCTCATCACAAATGATGTGTGCACCGCTCTTCGACAACCAATCCATTCCGATAATGACGCCAAAACTTCCTAAGGTAACCCAAATAAGTCTATACTAAACGGGCGGTCTAGGAAACTTAAGGTGCAACCCTGACTACGGTGTCTATCTTATCTCTATTCCCATTTGCTAATTCCACATCGTAATTAAACCCTAGATGTGTTTGGGTGATTCCTAGTAATGGCATAAAATTGGTGGATACGAAACTCATATCCGCACCAAGATCAAACAAGATGGAAGATAGCGATTATTGAGAATGAACGCATCAGTAATCACGTTAGGGTCCTCGCCACCTCCTTCCCAATAGCAGAATACGCCGATGTTCCCATGTCTCTTTATCGATTCCTAGCACCATGGTTTCCGGTTTTCCACAACCTCACGCTTCACTGTGGTTTGCCATTACCTCCACACCCCTGTTAGCAAATCCTCTTACATTACCGTGGATTTCTCTCATCCACGGCTCTCAGACTCATTCTTAAAATGTCCATTCTTACCACATCCAAAACAGTGACAATGGCCTTCCAACCGCCTCCTTTGCGCTTAATGCAGAAGTGGGTCGGGACCTACAGCCTTGGCCAAATGTCCCACCTTAGAGCACTTCCTACACACATTCGGCATAGTCCATGGTGGTGTTTGCCATAACCACCACGCACATGCTTACTACCTTCATAATCTTTCCTACCTCCATTTCCTATGGTGAACACTGTTGTCTCTTGCCGCTTGTTGCCATTCCCTTTGCAACTTCGCTCCTCTTCCTCTTATCACTCCTATCATTCTTACCCTTGTCTCCTAATTCTAGCACACAAGAGTCCATCAAACTCGAGCTACAACAATCGCTTCTTGCAAATTAACCTGCTTGGCAAATATGACATCATTTCGAGTAGCCAAAGGCAATCCATCAAGATACCTTTCAATCTTAAGTTCTTCTATGTAACCATTTCAGGCAAAGCAATGATAACTCTTGAAACGACGAGTATAAGTCGCCATGTCAATACTCTTAACCTTATGGTTCCGTAACTCACTCTAACTTCTTAACTTCATTCCTAGGACAAGAAGTCTTAATCGTGAGAGCCTTAAACCGAGTCCAAGTCATACTATAAGCTACATCAATTCCTACCGCTCTGTGGTAATTGTTCCACCATGTCAACGCCTCGCCCTTCAAAGTGAAGGTTGCATACTTAACCTTACAATCCTCATCACAGCTTACTCATAGCAAACACAGTATTCGCTTTTCCAACCACCTAGTCGTAAACTACTCCCCGGCCTCCAAAATCTATAGACCACGAACCGAACTCTTTGTAGGTACAACCCCGAGTTCGATTCAAAGATTGGGGTTCCACTAGAGGTGTTAGAAAGATTAGCCTCAACTAGCGCTCAAATGACATCACGACACTAGATGGTCAATGTGGGTTGGGTTCACAAGTTGAGGGTTTTGTGAACAGACCATTCTCGCACGGCCGCTCACATTCGGTTTTCTACACCGGTTATCAATGTTCGGTTCTCAACATGTGGTGGTCGGGGCTTGACGACGATCTCGACGACTGTGGCAACAACAAAGCAGCAGGTCGCTTATTGTTCCTAATCGTTTCGCCTTGTTGCCACCATTCGAGGCAAATGAACAGCTTCATAAATTCACAACCACGTCTAAAATAGAGTCGGGTTCCATGGTCACCCAATAACGCCTCGAATACATAATCAAGGCTAACAGGATAACGCTATACCAAAGCGAAACAATCATATACCGCATCATAACTAAAGGATGCATGTTCCCATAACTATAACTCATAGGTTTCAAAAGTGGAAATACATGGAAGGATTCAAGAAATCAAAACGATCCTAATAACGATACTAGTAAATAACTAGGATAATCCTACATCTCGAACCAAGTACTACTTAGTTTCAAGATGGTACAAAACCATAAATCTAATAATCGCCTACGAATACCACTCACCGACCTCCTAACATCTTCAACCTCTCCACAATGATGTTAACTCAACACGCCGAGCGTCAGCGATCACTCTTAAGCTCGCGACCTCTCTCCAACTCACCAATCCCACGCCAAATCGCTTCATCATAATCACGAGTCGTCATGAACCTCTCAAGCAGTCCCCAACTCGCTCCTAGAGTCTCCGACTTACCATCACGCAAAACCCTAGTCCTCCCGACTACAATACCCATATCAACCTCGATCCTCAATACTAGCCCTAGATACTCCAACCAATCGATTCACAACCGACTAAGCCTAGTACCGCGATGTAATCCTCTCCCACATCGCACTCCATCTCACCATACTCATCTACTCAAAACAATCTCCGATGGTATCTCGATCCTAACGGCTACCTATAAGGTGAGTAAGGTGGTGATTCGATGTCAAAGGTCAGCCCTGTGGGACTCAGCTCGTGCAAAGGAGAACATGGTCCTCGAGAATGCAGACTCTCAGAATGGAGGAGCACTCTTCCGGGATATCCTCATCATCCTCCTCCTCATCAATATATCGCTCCTCAATCTCATGCTCCTCCTCAACTTCATGCCCTCCTCGCCTCATCCATAGGGGAGAGTCCATGAGTCTGAGTCTCGTGCAGTAAATCCCGAGGTGGTACACAAGGAGATCTAGGCCTCCTAAGACATAGTGATGTCGCTAAACGGATAGTGATATTGGTGGTCTCACTGACATGCGGCAAGATTATAAGCAAGCCTAGGAGTCTGTGTCGCGCTTAAACCCGATGTAAAGTGAGTTGGCTAGATGAGCTAGGACGATCCGATGATGATGAACTAGTGTGACGGGCGATCTCATACGGACACCTCAAGAACCACATGAGAGTCAATGTCACGAACTAGCAACAAGAAGGACCTCCTCGTACACATCAAAAGCTAGTGAAGGCATAGTCCGTGAAACGGCATAGGTAGGTATAAGTGTTCAAATAACTAGTTTTAATAAGCGATCAACTTAACCAAAACACATATCACATAATGAAAGCTTTAAAAGTAGAGGTACCAAGATTACTCAAAACATGCCTTTAAATAAAACACATAAGTTCCGCTCCATCACATAATCCCATATCAAATCAATCGAGTTCAAAATTTCCAAAATCATAATATGCCGCTTACTCAACTCAAATTCCGTAATATCTCGATCATCACATCTCATTTTCCAAAACCAATAATCATATCTCATTTCCAAAATCAATAATCATATCTCAAAATAATAATGTTTCCATAATCGCTCACAATATCCCTTAAAAATCATCTCATAATTCAAATCGCATCATACCATAATAAATAAGAAGTTTTACTGGCAAGCAAGTGCATTACGGTCGATGATCAATTTTCTTAAAAGTGGTTATAGTTTAGGTTTATAAAATACCTAATTTTCTATAACTCGAGCTCGATACCAATTTGTAACACCCCAAATCTCGCATGCTAAGACTTAATCAAGTTTTCGTATGCTATTATTGAATTGGTATCGCACACAAGTATAGCAAAAGGATAGTCATTAAACATTCAAAACAGATCCCAATTTAGTTAATCCAAACATTTTATCCAAAAGAGTAATTATTAGGCCCAAAACGTAGTTTAATAAAATAGGTCCCCATAGTTTATCAGATTCAGAAATGATCCTTGAACCCCGCCTTCTTGCCAAGCTTCCACCGAATCACGATTCCAAACATCTCTCAAATACCGAGAAATCATGTTAAAAGGTCACCACGTCGCGAGTTCATAGGTTTAAGTTCAACAAAATCATAGTGACCAGAAGAGTTGATTTGCTATGCAAGACCTAAGATAGATAAATACTGCTTTCACACCGATCCTACCCGGATCACCAATCATGACACATGTCCCGCATCCGTGGACTACTCCGGCCCAATGACTTAGTCCAAAGAATGTCGTGGCAAAATCTAGAACAATTTCCAACCCCAAGACTAGGTCGATGTAGAAGTCTATTCTTAGTTAGCACTGCTAAACCTAAACTAAGGCAACAACTACCACGCATCTATCTAAACAACAAGAATATAAGCAAATCCAAATAGTTTTAACGGTCCAAAACAAAGAAGATGATTCTCACCCCAAAGTAGTTCAAAACGCATTTAAACGTAGATAAAAGTGGGGCTATGAAACTCACCTCGAGCAATCAAGACACAAATAAACACTAGCGTAAGATAACAACATCACAAAGACAACAACTATCGACTCAAGACAACCTATTAATGTAGACCAACTTTAATACACATATTCCTCAAAATCAACGTTATCTACCCCAATCTATTCCATTTCTTTATTTCCAAAAACGCCTCGCTTCACCGCTAATCCTAGTGTTCGTATCCTCATGTGGGTGTATCGACTCAATATGATGCCATGAATGCACTCAAACAACCAATATATAACTCAATGCAACACAATGAGACCTCTAAACGATAAGCACCATAGTTCAATAAGTTTCGAATAAATAGTAGACCTTATCGAATTCACAACTCGATAAACTCATTCATTTATTCGTGTCGCTTATTATCCCATAAATCAATCGTATCCTAAAGAGTCATAAGGATAATTCACCCATTAATAAGGTTACCCTACGCATTCTAGCGGCTCTTATTAGATTCGCCAACCTAATAAGTCCGCCACCCACGCTGGATCAACAATATTAATGTTAGGTTATCCGTAACCTATGCAAACAACGTAAGCAATTAAATACTTAAACCAATATTAAATGTCCACAATTGACATTTATTGATAAGCATGTACTCGAAACATTAATTACTTATTTATTGCAAAACATTTCCAATTTAGTCGTTAGTTTTCGTTTAAAAATAGTAAATAACTAGATAAGGCTTGTTATCGACATTTTTGGTACAAAAGCCCATTTATTATTTCTATTTCATAGTTTATTAACATTTTCATTTATATATATATTTCGTCCAATTCCATTATTAATCTCATATCGTTATTTGTTTCGAGTCCACAAGCACGAGTCATAACTTCTCGCTTTAATCAATCAATAGTCCAAATTATATCAAAGTCCATAAAGATGACTTTGTTCGAGTCAACTATTGACTAAAAGTCAAAGTGACGCCGACGCTGCTCAAAGTCAACAATATATATATATCAAGTCCAAATTAAATGTCACAATATCGCAATTCAATCCCAAACCAACACAAAACAATCTCGCCAACCATTCAATTATGTTGGTTCAAGAATACCCAAACCCCTTAATCTAGGATTTGAATAGAAAATAGCCCAAGTATTTAATCCGTTAACACAAACAAAGTCAATGAGTGCATAGTCTCTCAGTGAGTCGCCTTCGTGGATACTCAAGATGAGGCGAAGAAGAAGTCTCCACCAAGAAGGCGGAACTTAAAGGGTGAAGACCGAGTCAAGAAGAAGATGATGGATTCAAGGAGTGATGACAATAACTCATCAATCCCTAAGATTCCTCTCCAACTTCTTACATCAAGACAAACCAAGTAGAAGACCAAGGATGTAAAGATCAAGAAAGAGCGGACAAGCGGAAAGGTTGAATCGATAAGACGAAGTCCTTATCAACCAAAGTCAACTTTCCCTGAATGGCAAAAGATCGTGCTCAAAGGTCATCACCGAACTTAGGAAAGTAGTCTTGTCTCTTACCTAGAATAGTCTTTTTAAATGTGAGACAAAATACATCAAGATTTTGTCTTCTCAGATGATGTCGCTTGTCACTTAGAAAGAGTCAAATATCATACATGTATAAAAGATAGAGATGGAGTGAAAAGGTTAAGCTTGTGAATTGTAAAATACACATACACGCAAGCCATCTTTTCACCTCCAAATACAACTTAGTTCCCGAGATAGCTCAAATGAGCTCTAAGAGTTGTGCTCTGACTTAGCTCGAGCTTAGAGAATCACCCAACTTTGTTATTTCAATCCCAAGTACTATTCGCAAGTACTGGGTAACATATTCTTTGTTGATTTATTTCTAATAAGAATATGATGTTGAAAATTACTTAGTGTGTTTTCCTTATGTTAATTTCAACAGATTTCACTATTAACTTGTTTTATAAACTTAAACCGCTTTAAACGATAGTGAACGGGAACAACAGTGGTATCGAGCAAGGCTAATTATAAAACTCGCTTTTTGGGCCGCTCTAAAAGTTTTTAAATTAAGATCCTAAATGGTCAAATTGATGTACCCCAACTAGTCGATAAAAGGGTGGAGCTTATTCACTTGTTGCCCTAGACTTGAAGTTGGCAAATTCAACAAATGGAAAAGCTAATGCTTTGTTATTTGATCGATGGAACCTTATTATATCAAGTGTATAAATGAAGGTCCATTTGTCCCAAAGATCGTCAAGGGTTGCCCAAACCTCAAGCTCGGTGGACCTGTGGATGAAAGGAGAGTGGTCAACCAGACCAAAGACTCAAAAGTATCATAATATCTTGTCTTCCCGACGATATTATGGAGTCTGTTATAAGTTGTAGTATCGCTAAGAAAACTTGGGATGACCTAGTTCATAGTCATGAAGGACCATCCGATACCAAGGAAAACAGGATAATGGACCAAACTGAGTATAACACCTTCGTACTAAGGACTCTGAAACTCTCTCAAACTTACACCGATACAAAACTCTTTTAAATGAACTTTCAAATGATGGTGTTAAGTTGTCTAAGCATGAAATCAATGTTGGTTTTGTAAACAGCCTCCCGAGAAGTGGTTGAATTTCTCTCGTGGACTTAGGAATGCTAATCATATCCAAAATCTTGAGCTTCTCGAATTTATGGAAATTTGTCTATGAGGAAAACCTCATCAATAGACGATACCCCGACTTAAAGAAGTCTCGTGAAGTCAAGAAGTCCCGACTACCACCTCATCACCAATTTCAACCGCTTTTCTAACAATGTGGTTCAAGATTTCCAAGAAAACTCGATGATGAGCCCGATGAGAGATCAGTGAGGAGTACCTAAATGACCGAATGTCAATTTCGTGAAAGGGCACTTCTTGCAAACTCTCAAGGTTTATAAAAGAAACAAAGGTTTTCATCCGCTAAAGCAACCGAATACACCGAATGCTATAAGTGTCATAAAAGAGGCCATTTTGCAAAAGACTATTTTTCAAAACAACCTCTCGAACCCTCTTACAAACCATCGTGATCTAATCGCCTTCGTGTTTTAGCAAATTTCAACCAAAATCTATCGCCTCATCAAAATGTTCAAAACAACTGATCTTAACAAAACCATTGATTATGAAGCTAAGTATAAGAAAGCAAAAGATAAGCTTGCATTGCTTGAGGCCACCCTCGTAAACAACAAAAATGTTCAATCGTGCGGTGGAAAACAAGGGTCTCGTTCTTTGAAACCTTCGATCGATGAAGAGCCAATCTCATCTCGATGATGAAATGGTGCATGTCACAGCAATCGATGGCCCTCTCGTAAGAGGACAAGCTTGTTGTTGGAAAGAATCATGCCGTAATGGAGAATGGGTCAACATCACAATGAAGAAGGTAAACACTTTACTTTCTATGGATGATGACTCGATTGGCGCCTTATATGAATTATCTAAATGTTGACCTTAAGTTTGTGAAGAGCAAAGATCGAATCTTTTTCTAAGTACAACAAGTTGAGTTTTGAATTGAATAAGTGTAGGATGAATTGCTTATTTTAAAACAAGCTAAGCTCGAGGTCGCTACTTTGCAAATTCAAAACACCGAACTAGTTAAAAGAAATCGAATCTTCAAGATGAACTTAAAAGGCAAATGATATTCTTAATAGTTGGATCGCTAAGAATCTTGTGGTCTTTGACACGCTGGGGAGCCCCCAAGAGCAAGAAGAGAGTCATAGTGAAGATCATCTCCTCGACCTCTCAACAAAGACCGCCTCATAAGCCATTTGTGTATGGTGGCACGATTACAAATATGTTGGCCGATCCCAATTCCTGATTGGATTGAACGGGTTAATCCCGAGAGTAAGCTTCCAAATTTCAACTCGAAGGATTCTTGAGCTCGAAAGTCAAGCTCTAAAGAGCATGCTTGACTCCCCGATGCACCAGAGTACCGAACATATCTCGAGTCTCGGGCGTAATCTCAAGCACCGCCCACCACCGAAACCTCTTCGTGGTGCCGCACCAAGCCTCGAGCTTACTCCACTACAATTCAATCCTCATTCACCAAAAGAAAGGTCTGACTTGTAGAACAATCCTACAAAGATAAGCAAACTAATCCAACAAGAGTCTACTCCACCGAGACTTCAACATCCTCTCGTCCCCACGAAGTCGACTAAATTCAAGAATCGATCGAACTCATGAGAAAGCTTATCAAAAATGGAATCCATTGAAATGGTCCCCAACCAATCAAGGAGACAAAGTCGCCTTCCTCCAGTTCCTCAAAGTCTAAGTCAACCTCCAAAACAAACAAAAGTGTGAGTTGTGTCATTACACCAAACCATACCACCGACAATCGCTATAGAATCCTTTTCGCATGATCTCGCAAAAGGATGATCATAGGACCGCAGATCATCTACAAGATGTCACCAAGCAAACTATACCAAAGTTGGTCATCGTGATGCTTCATCCTCCAAAGTCGCTCCAAAGAATAGAGCAAAACCTTTCCTCTCGTGCCTCACCGCTGGGTTTAATGATGATAATCGATGATTGTCTCATGAATACATGCCGTGATATATGCGTAATCCACTCATGAGACATCCCAACATGACAAGATTATTCATGCAAGGAGAAATTCCAAACAACCCAGTCACCGAGTCTTCACACCTCTAAATGCAAAACCCGTGGTAGCACCATGCACACAACTACCGACCATGAGTCGATTGCAAATTTCAAAGAGACCTTGAGATCCAAGCCCACTAGTAGCGGGTCACAAGAGAAACTAATTCAGCTTTACTACTTCAGCAGAGACATGCCAGAGCCTATTTCGCATCTAGACAAAGGATGCTCAAGAAGCATGACCGTGTGAAGGAATATCCGCACAAGTATGTAAAGGAACCAGACCCAAGGTAGTATTTGGTGATAACTCATCATGTCCCATCAAGGTTATGGTTCAAGAACCGCAATGGAATAATTTTCTAGAATATCCTATGTCAATGGTCTTAAATACAATCTCATCTGTCACCAACTATGTGATGCTAAATACATTGTACAATTCAATGATAAACAAGGTACCATTTTCAATGCCAACAAGGAAGTTGTGTTGATAGCTCCTAGAGAGATGATGTTTATGTGCAAGACATGTCAACACTCTCCCAAGATGGAACGTGTCTCTTTGCTAAAGCCAACGAAACTATCAATTGGTTGTGGCATAAGACTCTCACACTTGAACTTCAAAAACCTCAACAACTTGGCAAAACAAAACAAGGTCCTCGCTTACCATCACCGGTTTTTTCAAAGACAAACCATGCTCTCACTCGTGAAAAAGGTAAACACCACGAGCATCATTCAAAACCAAACAAAATTTCTCCATCAAAGTCGCTTCACCTCCCGCACATGGATCTTTTGGACTGTCATCCGTGTCAATCCAAAGATGAGAAGTATACACTTGTCATTGTTGATGAGTTCTCAATACACATGGGTATACTTTCTTTCCAAAAGAGTCAGCAATGATACAATAATGTCATTCATCGTGAAGATTGAAAACCGTAATGACATTATCATAAACAAATCGAATCGATAATGGTACTGATTTTAAATCAAGAGCTTGAGAGTTTCGTGATGAAAAGGAATTTCTCAAAATTTCTCTTCTCCATATACCGAACAAAATGGGGTCTTGAAAAGAAAAATGAACTCCTCATTGAGGTCGCTAGAACCATGTTAAATGGATCGCCCTCTCAAAGCATTTCGATCAAGGGCCAAACCACTGTTACACTCAAAATAGGTCAATCATTGTCAAAAGACAAAATAAAACCCCATATGAGATCTTCAAAGGTAGACTTCGACATCACTATTTTCATGTATTTGGATGTCCTGTGTTCATTCATAACCACAAGGATCATCTAGGCAAGTTTGATGCAAAAGTCGATGATGGATACTTTAGGCTACTCACCGATCTCCAAAGCCTTCGTGGTTTTAACACAAGGAGACAACAAGTTGAGGAAACCTTTCATGTCACCTTTGATGAAAGTACCGAAAGCATCAGTTCACCAACACCTCAATGGAGGAAATAGGAATTGATAACTCATCAAGATATCCTCCTCGATGAGTACAACATTGAACTCAATTCCTCATATCGTCGATGCCGACATCCCATATTATGTCTTACCTCACAACCTACCCCAACCAACCGCCAATGAGTTCATTGAAAATCACTGCTCCTCGCCGAAATAAATAACAATGATCCAAATGATCGTGAACTCAGAACTCATGATCCTCAACTCGATCAAGACATCTCTAGATGTTCTAAATAATTCGTGGCTCTTGCACCGAACTCACATCCGAACTCCCCGTGACATCTTCAAGCTCGCATCCTGCATCACAAAGTAAGTGGACAAGATCTCGTGACATTGAGCTTGTAAACATCATTGGTGAACCCACCGAGGCATGCTCACTAGAAGCATGGTCGCGACTCTAACCGCAATTTCACCAATGAATGTCTATATGTTGATTACCCATCGACGTAGAACCCAAAAGTGTCACTCAAGCTCTAAAATACCCAAGCCGGGTTCAAAGCTATGCAAGAAGAATTACAACAGCTTGATAAAAACAAGGTCATGACCTTGATAAAATGTCCTCGTGATGTAGTAGTCATAGGAATGAAGTGGGTTTTAGAAACAAACTCGATGAAAACGGCACCGCTATTAAAACAAAGCCGCACTTGTAGAAAAAGGTTACACCAACAAGAAGGCATTGACTATGATGAGACATTTGCTCTGCTGCAAAGAATGGAAGCCATCAGATCTTCCTTGCATATGCAACATACATGAACTTCAAGGTCTACCAAATGGATGTTAAAAGTGCATTCCTAAATGGTGATCTCAAGGAAAATGTGTATGTTCAAGAACCTCCGTGCTTTGAGAGTAGTGAATTCTCGACTATGTCTCAGAAGCTTGACAAAGCCCTTTATGGACTTAAACAAGCTCCTGTGGCATGGTATGAAACTCTCTCGACCTTCCCGATACAAAACAAGTTTGTCGAGGAAAGATAGACAACACATCGCTTGTCTATAGAACCCAACAGATGTGATACTAGTCCAAGTATATGTTGATGATATCATCTTTGGCTCAACAAACTACAAACTTTGCAAACAATTGAAAAACTAATGACAAAGAAGTTTGAAATGAGCATGATGGGGAACTTACATACTTTCTTGGACTACAAATCGTGCAAACAGATAAAGGAATATCCATCACCAAGAGAAATACACCGTAAATCTCAAGAAATATGAGATATCCGATGTGCCTCAAAGAAGACACCAATGGTCCCACCTAACAACCTTGGACCCGATCTCACCGGAAAATCACCAATCAAACCCATTTCGAGGGATTGTTGGCTCACCGATGTATCTAATCACTATTAGACCGTATATACAATTTTCAAGATGTCTAATAGCAAGATATCACCCAATCCCAAAGAATCTCACCTCACTGCGCACCAAAAGAATACCTGTATCCGAAAGGAACCAAAACCTTGGACTCTATTATCCAATATGCTGTGGTTCGATCTCATGGTTACTCGATTCGATTATGCTGGTCGCAACATGGATGTAAAAGTACCTCGTGGTCCCTGTCAATTTCGAGGAAAAGCGGGTGTGTTGGAGTGCAGAAGCAACAATCAATGGTTATGTCCTCACCGGTCGAATATGTAGTCAGCAGCAGGATGTCAGTGCTAATGTATTATGGATGAAAAGTCAACTCAATGACTATGACATCCATTACAAAATGGTGCCCATCTTTTGTGATAATACTAGTGCAATTGCAATTCCAACAACCCCGCCCTCCACCAAAGAACCAAACACATTGATATCAAATATCACTTCATTAGGGATCACATAATGAAAGGAGACATAGAACTTCATTTCATCCCTACCGAATTTCAACCGGCCGATATCTTCACCAAACCCTTGATGAACCTACCTTCAGAGACCGAAAGTCGAATTGGGAATGCTTGACATTGAAAGTCAAGTATCCGAAACCAATCTCAAGAAGTTCTCTCGAAATGGTTCATCCTCCCCGAAACCCAAAATAAACCTCTCACCGAATGAGTAAGACTCATTCAGGTCCCCGACACTTGACAAAGAGCATTGAATGAGTAACTAAATGGTCCAAGTATCGCTACTTTAATGTCCTAGGTTGGTAACTATGCCAATTTAATAAAGGAATATATGTCTCTTTGTCTTCATGTCATCCCCACTGGCATTTAATGCCTCTCACAAAAATATCAAATTGATATTTTATCTCTAAAAGTGCACTTTTACCGCAGACCGCAATCGTCCCTTGAAAACGGACTTTATCATGCGGGTAATGGAGTGGTAGCATTAAATGTGGAAATTCAAAAGTCTTTCAAAACCGACTCTTAATATTTCCATTTGTGCACAAAACACCCTCTTATCACTCTATAAATACCCTATTCTCCAACACAAACAATACACACAAATTTTTCTCAACTAAACTCACAAAATCATTTCAAAAATTCAAAACATTTGTGTGTGCTCAAAACCTCTTTTGGAAAACCTTCTTGTAAAATTTACAAACGTTTTCATCACATACTCAAGAGATCTAAACACTTTGATTGTTCTAGTCAAAACATTTTTAAAACCCTAAAATCTTCGTAATGGAAATGGCTAGAACACAATCTCTTCATTTGCTTCTCAAGGGTGGGGATCTTACTAACGTTGAATTCAAAACAAATAATGTCATAGGAAATTTTGAATATCCCTAAAATGTCCCAACCTATAAAGACATTATAAAATTTTTATTCAACCGCCCACTTAAACGGCCTTTGTAAAATATCCTCAAGAGTATACCCAAACTACCTCGTGGAGTTTTGGGCCATCTAGAGCCTTTGACCCGACACCTTCCATCGATGAGAATAACCTTAGACCTCTCGTGAGTATCTCATCGTGTTCAGCTTAAATGGGGAAAACAATACACCCGGATTACAAAACGTTTTGCACTACAAATGTGGTTAGATTATAACAAAGGCACTTATGTCGCCCATCCCGAACCCTCCATGTTGAAGGATGGGTTAAAACAAATCGCTTTAGATCCAACTTTTTGGACAAGACCCCACCACCAAAAGCTCATTCCCTTGGCTCGAGGATCCTCTTCACTTTGTGATTCGTGTCCTCGTGGGAACCACTCATCCACCGAACAAGTTAACTCTATTCAGCTTGATGATGGCATATCGCTTAATGAATGGGGTCACCCGACATAGGAGAGATCATTTACAAGTGATATCGAACGAAGCTACGAGCAAAACTAGGATGAAGCACGCTTCGTATCCTAGGTTTGTCTCTTGTGCTCGCAATCACATCGGGTTCAAATTATACTTAGGATGAAAAATTTGAAACTTACCCGCATCCCGAGCCCATCAAATTTTCAAAAGGACCCATCCTCGTCACTCCCATTGAATTGACGCCCACATGATTGTCAGAACAATCAAAGTGGATCTGTCTCCAAACCCCGCTCTTAAAAGGAAAAAGGGAAGTCTCGATCGAGACTAAGACTAAACCAAAGTCTGTGGCCCCGAGGCTTCGTGAGCAGCACCAAAGAGGCACAAAAGCCCTTGACCAAAAAGACACCCACCGACGGCAACAACCACCCCGGTGACAACGAAGGACACCGATACATCACGGCCGGTGCCCTTGGTCACACCTACTACTCCCCAAGATCCAGAGGGAAAATACAACCGGTAGGGAGCGCTTCCACAACGCCCAAGTGATGACATTAGCAAATCCAAGCCTTTGTCCGAGGCACACCGATCTCTCCCAAAGACTCGTAGGAATCAAACAACCTACCGACAGGATACAACTATCACCGACTCGCTAAAGGCACTGGAAACGCCCACCGGTGTCTCGGGGTCATGGGGACAAAGACTGAGGAAAGAAACAACCTACCGATACGGAACCCACAACCAATCTCGACTCGGCGAAGACATCTGGAAACGCCCACCTGTCCGAGGGGTCAACGGGACAAAGACTCGTAGGAAACATACCACCACGATATGGAACCCATCACCAACCCCCGTTAATCGTTGTCGATGTCATCGATATTATTCTCTCAAGATGAACTTGCCGAGATCGATGATGAAATCTTATCACCGGAGAAGAAATGGACGATGAGGTTCAAGTCGAACAAGAGCCTCACCGATCCACAGAGCATACTAAATCACCAATCAAGCTCGCAATGATGACCTCTTCATCCACCGATGAATTTGAAAGATTTGATAATGTTCTCCCACTCACCGAAAGACACTGCTCAGCTGGATCACCAAAGCATCAAGAAGGTTATATTCGGGGTCACCGACACGCGGGAGCAACACATCGAGGTCGCCGAGTTATGCCGATCTAAAGGTCAAGTACATGGTTTTGATGAAAATGTTCATGAGCATAGGGATCGATGTATGACAACATTCACCGATCGGATGAAAACATGGCTAAATTCCTCACCATCTTCGTGGTGTAGGAACCACTATAGATGAAATCGTGAGTTTGTCAAAGAAGACCCAAGACTCAACTCTAAAGTCTTTGGAGGCTACCGAGGAGCACTTAAAACAATCCTCAAACCTCACCGAATCGCTCAATATGCTCAAGTCTCGCAAATGTTCGTGGTCTTCCATCCTCACCAGTCTCTTCAAGCTACATCGACTTTATAAATACGCAGTGACTACTTTGGCTCGAGCATCCTCTTCTATGGCCCGGAATCTTGGGCTCAGAATGACGACCCTCGAGGTTTCTCAAAGCTAACTTGGAAACGAAAGTCATCGGTATTCAATCGACACTTGCACATCAAGGCTATGATCTCCAAATTTATCAGCCTTCGCGGTCAAGTCGATCGCCCTCTCAAAGACCCACTCCAACTCTTGCCTCACCAAGCTCCCAAGCAAAGCTGAGGGGAGAATATTGCCGAGGAAACTCCTTCTCACACCGAGGGGAGCCAACACCAACAACATCGCTGGCTCAAATCTCATCATCCCCACCCGCCTCAAAGAACACCGATCTCATCAATCCCACCAATAACATCAACAACAACAACACCGACAAGAATCACCCAATAACATCAACAACTCCACCCCGGTAGCAACTTCATCTTCCTCGTGCCAGACAAAGGAAAAGGAAATATGGCAACTTCGAGCCTAAGAAGATTCCCTATAAAATCGGCGACATCAATACTGCCACACCACAACAATGTAAACACCTTGCTAAAGAAGAAAAAGGTTGAAACAAGTCGAGGAAGAGAAAAGAACAGAAAAGCACCGAAAAGGTTGTCGCCAAGAAGCCGAGAACATGGGATTAGATGCAAGCAAACTTCAAAAGTGGTCAGCAGGCAAAAGTTCAAGGAGGCTCAAAGGCTCGATGGTCAGAATGAAAAGCAAACCGGAAGAAAAGAAGAAGAAAATCAAGCTCTCGTGCAAAGCAGATCGAGGAGTACAATCGACAATGACAAGTCAAGGCTTCCCAAAAATCACGTGATGTCTAATCATCCCTAATACCAAACCACCGCCATGAATGTCTATAGAGGTTGATAAAGACACTTCGAGGTCCATGATCCTCAAATTCACCGACTTTGGGATCATCGAACTTGATGAGCTTGGCCCAATCATTGAAAAGAAGAAGAATGAGGTGGTTAAGGACCGATGAAAATGCTCAAGAAAGATATGAAAGATCGAGATTGTCCATTTAACTGGAATTCAGCCGCTTTAATCGCACCTCAAGGATCTCAACCACAATCATCCACCCGCAAAGGAAGAGAGTTGAGTTCCAACTCGAGATTAAAGTGCTCGGACCGAGTGTAACAGGAGTCGCAAGGGTTAAATTTGTGAATTGTCTAGTGATAGAGAAGCTCGAAAGAGGGCTATTCCACATTGATGTCTATGGAAACCCCGCTTCAAAGATGGAGTGATATTGATCAGTCGGTGGGTCGCAATGCTAAGCTACATACCAAGGCCTCTCAAATTCAAACCCCAAAGAAACATCGTGTTCGCTAAGACCGAATGTCAAGATAAGAGACCATCCCGACAAAGAAACACTCTTCACCAAAAAGGTCAAGCTTGAAGCATTGGGAATCCATCCGATTGACATCATTTTGTTTTATCTTTTGTACTAGTGATAGAACTATGTAATCGATCAATAAACGATGTATGTTTTATTCATTTACTCAAGGTTCCTTATTGTATTCATTAGTACATTCAAGTAAGAAGAAGCCTCTTGCTCACTTACACCGATCAACCACTTAGGCTATTTGTATATCCAAATAGGGAGACTGGTTCAAGAATACCCAAACCCTTAATCTAGGATTTGAATAGAAAATAGCCCAAGTATTTAATCCGTTAACACAAACAAAGTCACCGAGTGCATAGTCTCTCGCTGAGTCGCCTTCGTGATACTCAAGATGAGGCTAATAAGAAGTCTCTCCACCCGAAGGCGGAACTTAAAGGGTGAAGATCGAGTCAAGAAGATGATGGATTCAAGTGAGTGATGACAATAACTCACCGAATCCCTAAGATTCCTCTCCAACTTCTTACATCAAGACAAACCAAGTAGAAGATCAAGGATGTAAAGACCAAGAAAGAGCGGACAAGTGAAAGGTTGAATCGATAAGACGAAGTCCTTATCAACCAAAGTCAACTTTCCCGAATGGCAAAGATCGTGCTCTGTCATCACCGAACTTAGGAAAGTAGTCTTGTCTCTTACCTAGAATAGTCTTTAAATGCAGACAAAATACATCAAGATTTTGTCTTTCAGATGATGTCATTGTCACTTAGGAAAGAGTCAAATATCATACATGTATAAATAGATAAGAGATGGAGTGAAAAGGTTAAGCTTGTGAATTGTAAAACACACATACACGCAAGCCATCTTTTCACCTCCAAATACAACTTAGTTAGGAGATAGCTCGGTGAGCTCTAAGAGTTGTGCCTGACTTAGCCTCGAGCTTAGAGAGGAATCACCCAACTTTGTCATTTCAATCCCAAGTACTATTCAAGTACTGGGTAACGATTCTTTGTTGATTTATTTCTAATAAGAATATGATGTTGAAAATTACTTAGTGTGTTTTCCTTATGTTAATTTCAACCGTAGTTCACTATTAACTTGTTTTATAAACTTAAACCGCTTTAAACGATAGTGAACGGGAACAACAAATTAACCAAAAGTACTCGAAACTAAAGTTATGACCTTAATGGTCATGACACGGCCGAGGTCAAGACCACGTGAACCAAACAAGCTCTGAAGCTTTTCTACCCACGCGCCTCATCCAAACCTCAACAATACCAATCAACAAGCTACCAAATCGACCCAACTCGGACCCATGACCCAAGTAGGCCACGTACACCAACCCATGGGTCACGTACGTGACCATGGTGGTTCGTACGCCATCCCAAACCAATCCAAACACATCCAAATCACTTCCACAACATCCCGATCCAATCATTCAAGCTCCAAACACTAACCAAACACAAAACCCATCAACTATTATTAATCAAGAACATGCAACTAAACCCTAAATACACAAACCCATCAAATTAATACAGCACACATGTACCAAACACTAATTACTTGTTTATTTATTCACTAATTAGCTTTAATTTCATGTTCCACCCAAAAGCCCCAAATTTCATCCATGGGTCGAAACCCTAGAAGTCAATTCGTGGCTCTATATTGCCCAATCAAGCTCAAAACTTGTTCCATTTACCTTATCTAATCACCAATTGAAAAACCCCTTTGAAACCCTAAAAGTACGAATCTTAATCTTTGAATTTGAAGTTGTTAATGAAGTCCAAATGGAGCGTGTAATATATGGTTGGAAAGAGGAGAAAGAGAGCTTCAATATGGTGGTGGTGGTTTATGGTGACTCGTCGGCAGACGCATGGTGGTGTCCTAAACATGGCGGCCACAAGGGTGGTGGCTAGGGTTTTGTTTTAGAGAGGTTGAGAGAAATGTATTGTGTGTTTTTGAGAGAATGAAAGGTGATAGTGAGGTGGATGACCCTTTATATACATGAGACTTAGGGACCTCAAAATAATTAAATTGGGGGGGGCACGGCCACAATAAAAAGGGAGGGTTCGGGTTGTAATTTTTCAGATCTATCTCGCTTACCCATTCCCGAGCTCACACATCGTCCCCCGAGTGTCCCACGACATTTATTTAACTTTCCAACATCGTTATTTACGCTTTTTCCACTAGTTTTGACTATTTATTTGTCAATTTTCGAGTTACGCCTAAAAGTTACAATAACTCTTGTTTTAGGCTTTTCTAGTGCCGAATCGAATAGTGCCTACCAAATAGAGTTAAACGACACGATAACTCATTTAATAATGAAATAAACCGAAAACCAATCATTTATATAAAATCAAGTCACGGTTTATAAAATAGTGATAAAGGCAAAACTCAGTTTAGTTTAACGTAATGCGGTTACCTAAAATAGACTCCCTAAATTTGCCGGTTGTCACAATATTGCCAAGCTTCAACACTCCCATGTATTTATCTAGGACTTCTCATTGGTGCAAACATGAACAAAATGTGCAATTGTAAGCCTATCATCGATAAATTTCATAACCGTCTCACTAGTTGGAAGGCTAAGAATCTATCTTACGATGGTAGGCTCATTATAATCAAATCGTTTCTCGATGCTCTAGGTACTACTTTTTTTAAGTTATTTGGAAAAGCTTGGACATAATTTCTTTTGGGGGGTCTTTAGATTCTAACAAATTGGCTTGTGTAGAAAACTAAAGGGGGGGGGTTTGAATAGTTTTACCAATTAAAAGTTTGTTTTAAAACATTTTGATCGACTTATGTCAATAAATTTTGAAGTATGGATATTGATAGTTAGATATGAAGTAAATATAATGCAAGTTGCTTACACTTTATCAAGTACAAAGCTAGATACTTGATTCCTATACAATGGAGGAACCAATCCCAACACCACTAATTAAGACAACACATCTATAACATGATAAGTAGAATCAACTCAAAGATTCACTTCAGTGGTCTTGTGATGATGACGAAGCCTAGCAACTCATGTCTTCAGGCTTGCAAGTCTTTTATGCAAATGATCGTGATCCCGCATTTAAAAGGAACCTAGAGAATCATTAAGATAAAAGCTACATGGATGATCCTTAGATGTGATGTTAGAGAGGTAAGAATATAGAAAGAAGATATATCTAAAATGGGTAAGTAGAAATGAAGAAATGACTCACTATTTATAGAAAAATAATGTTCTGATCACGTGGATCTGGCCAGTGTAAACCCAGAGATCCGGCAATTGGGTCATTCCAGTACGGATTTTGGGGTTACAATTCCGGGTTTTGGGTTATGCGTCATGGATTATGGGTCATGAGTACTCAACATGATATCATGCATGATGGGTCATAGGTTATGGACTTTGGGTCATGGGTCATGGACTCTGGGTCATGAGCCATGGGTTTTACCCAACTTGATGTCATGCATGATGTAATGCACATTGGCCATGGGTTATGAGTCATGGTTCATGGGTTATGGATAGTCTAACTTACTTATATGTTTATTTGGTTAGATTTTAACTATGTATTTAAAGTGTAAGTAACAAATGTTACTTATATGTATTTTATAAAAATGGTTTCGACTTTATATAAACTATTTAACTAGACATGTTTTATGGTTTAGTGAAATAAGTTTAAAACTATTGGCTCGAAAATTTACGTACTTTATTTATTATGTTAAAAAGATTTTTACAATTATTATCAACAAAACATATAAATATCGTAAGATATAAATAAATATTTTTACGGTTTATTTGTATTAACAGCTTGCATAGCTTGGAAAAAAAGTGTGTTCTCCATCCAATTCGGGGAGACTTGGAATTCAAACTTAGCTATGTTGACTAAATGGTGGTGGCGATTTTACACGAAACCTCTCTCTGGCATCATGATATCACTTCCATATATGGTTTAAAGGGCAGTTTAGGCACTCACTTGATTTCTACTCCACATATCACAGGCCCATGGAAATCAATTATTGATTTAAGAAGTCACCTCCTCAAATTCAACTTAAATTTACATTATGTGTTTATGAGAAAAGTAAGAGATGGAAGTTCTTTTTTGCTTTTGGGGTAAGAGATGGAAGTTCTTTTTGCTTTTGGGAAGATGTTTGGCAGTGGGCGTTAACTTTGAAGGAGACTTTTCCTAGATTGTACCAACTGGAGACTTTTAATTCTGCAAAACAAGTCATCGGTGCTCTATGGATAGTGGTCCAGATCGATTCCCATGGGCTTGGAGGAGGCCACTTCGCTTAGGTTTAGAAAGCTCCCAACTAGCAGCTTTATTGGATCACCTCCAACATCTTTGCATCACCACAAACTTGGACATTTGGGAATTCAAACTTGACAATTCTAACTTTTTTCTCTGTTTCTTCTATTAGAAGATGCATTGACCAATCCATCTTGGTTCCATTCCTATCAAGATCAACATGCACAATTGGACGTTACTTAATGAAAGGTTGCCTACTAAAATGAATTTGGATCTTCGCGGTATTGACTTAAACTCGACTCGAGGTCCAGTTTGTGATGATGCTTCAGAGACGACTCAACATCTTTTCCTTGATTGCACGATTGCTCGAAATCTATGGACTGTGATTCAAAATTGGTGGCAACTTGCTGATCACCCAAAAGACTAGCAAAGTTTAATCATTTGGAGTGACTCTTCTTCTCTTCCTGATCGGGCTGAAGTCTTGTTTTGTTGCAATCATTCAATCAACAACTTGGATTATTTGGCGTTATCGGAATAGACTTTGTTTTGACATTTCCCCTCGGCTAAAAGACACTCTTTGGGACTAAATCAAAACTTTGTCTTACTCTTGGATTAGTCATAAGAAAAAAGATTTTCCTCCAAAAGTGGAATGTTTGGATCCTTGAACCAATAAATGCTTGTAATAGTCTACCGAGACATTTCAAATTTCTAGCTTCTCACTAGTATTTATATAATTCCGCCATTAAAAAAATAATAATAAATAAAAAATAAAAATAAAATAAAATTGGTTCATTCACAGTACTAACTTTTAGTAGCAGCTAGAAGTTGGCAATAACGATTCATTTTAAAAACTGGGTCAATTTGGTTTAAACTTTGCCTCTAATGGGTCAAATGCGTAAACTATTAAAAATGGTTATAAATAGAAAGTCGCCCAAATTGTATTCATAATACACAAAACCTCCCAAACCCTTCTTTTTTCAGAAAAGTACTCTCAGGTGTTTCCAACCATTTCTGACTGTTTTTACCCCATGTCACTCTCATTTTGCCACCTTTAAACTCACAACACAATGCAAGCTGAAATCATCGAGATCCCGTGCTCACCTTTAAGTTGGGATTCGCTACGCGCCCCTTTTCTGCGGCCATCTTGATCAGTTGACCCACCCCTTTGATCATGAACCTATGAACAATGCAAAACAATCTGTGTCAATAATATCATATAAGCAGTTTTAAGTATTTCGAACTGCTTATCAGTTATGTTACTCTGACACATGCAGTACTCCAAACACCCTTCTATTTTTAATGATTATTTTACCTTCATATCATCATTCACACGAATATCAGCACAACCAGAAACACAACATTTCCCCCACCCAAGAGCCAACACTGCTGTGTGTGATGTCATTCTACCTCTAGCTTTAAAGATCCCAGCCGCTGCGTGTGATGTCATTCTACCTCTAGCTTGTTTCCGTCCTTGCCTTTATTTGACCAAATAATATTTGCAGTATCCGAACTATGATATTTCACTTTACAACTAACTATTTTATGTCATATTTAGTAAAGACAATGTAACTGAAGGGCGCATAATGCATACCAAAATGGTACTTTTTCCTTGCGCATGCCATATTTCAGCATCTTCAGCGCTAAATACAACCTGGCCCACGGCTGCATCAGGAGATGCTGGAAAACCTGTGCCACCACTTGGTTTTTCTAAGCAGATGCATCCTCAAACTAGAACACAAATTCAAAATCGGCAATAAGTAGATGTGCACGATAATTGTTTTGTGCCGTCCAGACCTATCTATTTTAACACCTCTATGCGCAAGTATTATACATTTATTCCATACCTGTGGATGAAGAAACTGATCCAGATGTTGCGGCTCAACTCTCATAATTGTTGTTCGAGTATCAATTAGCTTTTCGTTCACCATATCTACGGCTACTGTCACTGCACTTTTACCAGTATGCTTCCCTGATCGACATTGCAACATCCAAAGTCTATTAGTTTGAACGGTGTATTCAATATCCTGTGCGAAAATACCAAAATATTGTCACATTTTCCGATCTCATAACATAATTCAATCAGTAAGATTTGTTTTAATAATTACCATCATGTCTTCCCCCTATTCAAAATTACTTCTTTAGCTTTGGTAATCTGTGTTATAACTTATAAGTGCCACTTTTTACCCGTTTACTGATAAAATGGGTCTATATGAGTCGTGTTTTATCTCAAACGGGTCAAAGAAATTGTTTCTATCCAGTGCCATAATCTATTCAAACATTAAAAAACAACCTTATTGTGTATGTGTATATGGATGAAGTTTTTATCGCCTGTAGCACATCAATAACATTTGGTATTATTATTATTACTAATGGATTCAATCTATGGGTTTTGAATCATACTGCAACTAGAAGCAAATTTTTTGAGAAAGAGCAAAAATTATTAAAACCAAACACTAAAACACTTCAAATTCAATAGAACCTACACGAACATGAAATCGTCCTAATATTACAACGACTTGCAGGAAGATCACCCAAATAACCTTTTAAGATCTACTATATACACCATCTTGTCATTAGTTCCTTCTGGCTTCATGCTAGTTTTAATACAAACCCACCATTCAAAAGAATAAATCAAACATGGTTAAAGCAAATTACACTAGCAAATATACAGCTTCACCGATGCACGGTTCGTAATAATGACCTAATACACATTTATGTTAGACTAGCTCGGTGTTGGGGCATAAGAGAAACAAGCAAGTGGAAGCCCACATCAGAACCACGAGAGTACATACAAATAATTTGCACAAGCAGATTTTGCAAAAAGTGAAATGAAGATAGATGAACTGGGTAACCCCGAATCCATTAGTAATTATATGAATATATGCATTGTTAAATCTAATACATGATATCCAGTAAGCATGTAAATGCTTAGGTGCCAGTGTGGATGCAATTCTTGTGGTGAAGGATAAACAACGGCAAAAACATGTAACCAAACATAATCATTTAGTACAAAGTTAACGCGAAAACCACAAACTGAATCCAATATTTACATGAGGAAAACAGCTTACATAACCACTATAAAAAGTTACTAATTACAACCTATTTTGGGAATCCTTAAAAGAACAGCCGGAAACGTTGAAATGCTTTGGATATTAGCAAATGCATCAAAGCATGTTGCCATCCTTTATATAAATGCCGCAATTAGCGGATTTGTATAATGGATGGCAACACTGTGTTTTGATGTTTTTGATACTATCAAAAGACATTTCACTTTTGTAAACAAAATGCTTGAGAATCCTTCAAAGAACATCCGGAAACGTTGAAATGCATCGGATATTAGCAAATGCATCAAAGCACAATGTTGCCATCCTTTATAAAAATACCGCATTTAGCAGATTGTATAATGGATGGCAATACTGTGTTTTGGTGTTTTTGCTACTATCCAAAGACATTTCACTTTTGTTACACAAAATGCTTGAGAATCCTTAAAAGAATAGCCGAAAACATTGAAATGCGTTGGATATTAGTAAATGCATCAAAGCACAATGTTGCCATCCTTTATATAAATGCCGCATTTAGCAGATTTGTATAATGGATGGCAACAATGTGTTTTGATGCTTTTGCTACTATCCAAAGACATTTCAATGCTGTTGAACAAATTGCTTGAGAATCTTGTTTTGAAGTTCCAAATCCATCTTGTCCGATAAACGCACTAGGCACACAAAGTGTTTTTCACCTCCTATAAACACAATCATCAGAAAAGCATGTTATAACTACTTTAATCAAAAGTGAATAACAAAAAGTCAATCATATGGATATGTTGCAAGTAACATTAAAAAGCAAATCTTAGAGTTAGACCATATATAATAAAAAACTGATATAATATATTAAATAGTACAAACAAAAACATAAAGTTAATGTTTATTTTACCTGATTTGGGTATTGAAATCAGATCAGTGTTCAAAAGACTGGATACTAAGTTTAGCATATTATTTACCAAAAACAATCGGAATCATACAATTAATGTAATTCATAATCATTCCATCTAAAACCTAAACCCATACCAATTGTTAATCATGGCAAAAAGCAAATCTATAGACCATATATGATAATAAACTGACATAAAAACATTAAAACGCAATCCATTATAAATTAAACAATCCATTAGAAAAAGCAATCCATAGACCAAAGTACAAAAGAAAAAAAAAAAAAAAAAAAAAAAAAAACATGAAGTTGATGTTTCTTTTTTACCTGATTTGGGTACTGAAACCAGATCAGTGATGAAAGACATTTGCTTGTATAGCATCAACAAATGAATGGACGGCTAAGATCTGAAGAAAATATCATGTATATTGACGGCTGAACTAGATGTGAGAAAATAATAGGTTTACACACCTATATTTATATTGTAGAGTAAATTACAAAGATGGCCCTTGTGGTTTGTGTTGACTCTCATTCTTGGTCTTTTGACTATTGTTTTTGCATTGATAGTCCCTTACTCATAGGGTGGAACGAGCCGAGCCGCCGTGAAAGTTTCTGATCGACCCAGTAAAAGCTCGAACGAGCCGAGTTTAAACGAGCTCGAGCCCAGCTCGAGCCTAAGTTGGGCTCATTTAATAATCGAGCTCGAGCCCAGCCTATATAGCTGGCTCGCCAGCTCGCGAGCCCAAACGAGCTTCTGTAAATATATACGATATATATTTTCTATATCGATAACCGTGTTAACGAGCTCGAGCCTTGTGTTAACGAGTCGAGCTTTGTGTTAACGAGCCGAGCTCGAGCTCAGAAAAATTTCACGAGCCGAGCTCGAGCTCAAAATGCGAGGCTCAAACGAGCTCGAGCTTTTATATATAAACGAGCTCGAGCTTTTATATATAAACGAGCCGAGCTCGAGCCTAAACGAGTTCGAGCTCTACTACTGCTTTCACCCCTACTTACTCATAAACCCTTAACACCGGTAGTCCTCGACCAAACCAAGGCCACTTTGATCAAGAAAGTTTCTCATGTGCAAGACACATGAGGGTAAATTTGTCATTTCAAATTAAACCACAGGGACCATCTTTGTAATTTACTCTAAATAAAACCCAGAAATGAAACCATAACTTTAATAAAAAAACAAATCAAGAAAATTTATGAGTATTAACCTATTTTGCAAATCAAAACCTTAAAATAAATCAAAATTACTTTTTTCAAACAACTCATTTCACAAAATTACTCGCATAACAAAACCCAAAAACAAAAACCAAGTTTCTTAACAAAATTTAATTTAACTTAATTTAATTTGATTTCAAGAAATTGGCCTATTTTTGCAAATAAATCCATCAAAACAAATCAAAAACAAATTTTCTTTCAACCCAATTCACCAAATCACTCATATATCTAAACCCATAAACAAAAACCTAATTTTTAACAAAATTAATATTACAAATTAAATCATATTTTTACCTATTTTTGCTAATTAAATCCATAAAAAATAATAAAAATCACCTTTTTCTTTGAACCATTTCACCAAATTAATCACTTGACAAGTTTAGGGGTAGTATTTGACTGTGGATCTCCATTTTTGATGCGCCTAGAACTGGTGGATCCAATTCTTCTAGACACAGAACCTTCAAATCTTTGAGAAGATTGATGATGTTGAATTGCAAGTGATAAAGCTTGCATATGTATTCAATAACACATTATCACTTTCAAAACACACAACCGTAGAATCTAACAAGTAACATCTTGAAATAATAATATACGCACAATAATATATAATCATCTACATAATCATATTGCATTAGCATACTGCATACATAAAACACTACAGATATATCATAGAAAAATGTTGGCAAACCTTATCCAACTTCTCAAATGAATCCCCCCCTTCGTGGTGACCATCCTTTAATCGCTTCCCCTGCCACAAAAGTACGTCAACCAACCCGACCAACACTAACCACTCTCGCTATTTCCGATTTAAGCACCCCACCATTCGTCTCACTCCCACGATCAACCTTCACAACATTCGCAGCCCTTTGCACACTTTGCACAAACGATTGCGCTTGCACAACAGTCTCCTCAAACACCACGACACTCTTCCTATCACCATCATCCCACACCATTCGCCTCGAACTAACCCCATTTTCCACATTTCCATCAGAAATTAGTCAAGTAGTAGCGTCATTACCACTATGATCAACTTCCACATACTCATTTGTCGAAACACCTTTCGAGCAAATGCATCCCATAATTAACCCCAATTCCACTATAAAGATCCAAAATTTCTAACCTTTAAAAAAAATTGACACTAACCCTTTTGTTATAATCATTTATTATAAACACCCATGTGATCAAAACACATAAATAATCACTAATTCACTATAAAGATTCTTTTTTAAACTTTAACAAAGTTTGACACTAACCTTTTTTATTATAATCACATATAAGCAAAACCCAACTGATTTCGTCATGTGGGATGGTCGGATTAAATGGTGGGTGACTTGTGGCAGAGGAGAGAGAGAGAGAGAGGGCGTGTGAATGAGATGTGTGTGAGACACTCGTCTAAGGCTGGAGGGCAAGGGAGGGTGACCGAGTCACCTTGCCTCCAATTCACACGTGAGTCATCTTGCCATTTCTTTCCACTCACACGTGAGTAACGCATTTCAAAGGTAGTTAAGGTAAGCAAGTCACCTTCTTGATTTGGGTGAAGTGAAGTGTTTGTTTGTGTTAAAAAGAAAAAAAAAATTAAGGTGAGTGGGAGTGAGTGCTTTGTCCACAAAAAAGTGAGTGAGACTGAATAGAAGTGAGAGGAGAGAGAAACCTGATGTGGCGTTGAGGTGTAAGGTGAGTGAACACTTCCCTTGCCTTCCAACCTAAATGGTGGGTAATTATGGGTTTTGGTTTAAAGATCAAGTTAGAGCATTAGGTATCGTGACAAGCTTACCCTCTTCATTCGGGCCCCACGGGTGCAACATCACCTCCACATCACTATAACAAACATCTACAACTAACCACAACTAACCCCCTCACTCACAACTAACCACAACTTACTCATTTAGGTCTCACCACTTACCATTTAATTTTTTTTTCAACTTTTCAAATAAAATAAAATTCGGTTATTAAAATAAAAATACAATATATCTAAAAAATACAAGTAGGTAGATACGAGTGAGATATCTAAAAAACATATAGCTTTTTTTTTATTATTATATATGTATTATATCTGTTGTCAGTTATCTTTGAAAAACTTGCTATATGTTTTAAGTCTTCCCATTCTTTTGTCATTTATTCATTTGTTTCTCTCCCTTGCTTAAACGAGGATGGAAGAAACAGAGCATGGTGGAGCTCACTCTATTGCACAAGGTTTTCGCTTTTCCATCTCCTTGTCTGCCTTTTCTTCATTTCTTGTCATCTTGATGTAATCATCTTCATTAAAAACCTGCACACACACATATTCTCACACACACACACAGTCACACAACCACTTTTAAATCGAAAATAGAAAATAAAAGAGAAAGCAAATCACAACCCAACGTTCACTTCTGACAAAAAGGATGATAGTTCCCTTCGTCGTTGTGACAACTCGTAATTTCAGGTCATTTTACAAACTTTAAAAATTTACTATTCATCTCGAGAATTTACTATTCATTGGTTACTATTCATCAATTTACTATTCATCATTTTTGAAGTCGATTTGATATTCTGAGAACATATTTCAAAATTTTACTATTCACGAAACACTATTCATTCCCGGAGAAAAATCACTATTCATGATTCACTATTCATTATTTTTCAGAAACTAGGTTTACGAGTATCAAATTCACGTAACCGTAAGGGTTTATTCATAATTCATGAAAAATCATTGAGGACATTTCATATAGACTAGATTTAGTCTACATATCATCGATAATATCATCATCATATTAGTTCATGCACGGGTTTGTATATTTCATTAAACGATATTTTTCTATTAAATAAACGCTATCGCATAATCATTTATTTTGAATATTTGATCCGACACTTCCAAAATTTATCCTAATATATTTTATACCATTTTAAGACTATAAAATTATATTATTAGTTTACCCGATGTTTTAAATTTATTTTGTATATAAATTGTTATATATATATATATATATATATATATATATATATATATATATATATATATATATATATATATTTACGACGGTTTTCGTAAATACTAATCGATAATTATTATTTCACTCAATTCTTACGAGAAATGTATTTTTATAATTTTTACAACTTCGATATATTTTATTTTGTTCCGTTAAAATCGATTTCTAGCTAACGCTACACTTAATACCTAATTATATTTACCAAATACATACTACACTTAAACTTTTATACGCTTAACTCAACAAAATAAACAACTTATTTACCCTCCCCATTGCCGACCTCCCCATGGTTAGTCATCACTTTATAAAAATCTTCAAGTTACATGACACCTACACATATTTAGACAAGATATTTGCATTATATTCATACTTTACAAACAAAAGCACATACAATTACACATACTAAAGGTGAAATTTTGCAAGAAAACTCTTCCACTCCTCTCCAAAAATTCGCCAAGAAGAAAGAAAGGAAGAAACTCAAGTTTTCAAGGATCAAGTTATTTATAAACTCTAGTATACTTTCTTTAAGGGTTTTGCAATAAAAACCTAGAGTATTTAGGAAAACCTTGTTCCATAAACCTCATCATCTTACTAGTAAGCATTTCATGATCATTTTTAATCTTTCATATTCATACTTAAGTTATTTTTATCATGCTTGAAAGAAAACATGCAAGTTTCATGAGTATCTATACCACTTTTATTGTTTTAATACTTATAATTAGTATATATCATCCTATAATTAATCCCTTGAAACATATCATTTTTGATGATATTTAGGAACCCATGACACCCTAAGAAGGTGTATGGTAGGTTTAGAATAGATTTGGTGTTGATTTGAAGTTGTTAGAATAAGTATTACACTAGATATATCACTTTCGACAACTTAAAAATAAGGTCTGATCATTTTTGTAAAATCTGGAAAATTGGACAGGTTATAAATTATTTTGGGCTAGATATTCAGAAAATATACTTTAAAACGAAATCGTGGTCGCTTGAACGGGTTAAAACGGATTTATAACGAAGAAGTTATGCTATTTTCAAGTTTAACGACGAAAAGCTATAATTTCTTGATAAATCACTAAACGACTATCGTAGGATGTTGTTTCAACGTAAGTACTTGTAAAGTATTTTATAACGTGACGAGATGTCATAAACATATATTTCGACGATAAACTTCATTTTCAAAAATGTACAAGTGGTATGGATATCATGTGAATTTGCATGTACGACATTGTTTCATGACTTACATTAGAACATATCATTCATAATAGGTCGCAGTTAGAGGTTTGCGCCGCATTTCAGTGTACTCACTTTTGCCATCACATCATTGTACCAAGTGAGTTTCATAGCCCCTACTTTTATATGTTTTGAACTATTTTGGGGGAGATACATGCTTAACTATTTTTCACAAGTACTTTAGATTTTTAAGGATAACTTCTATCATGATCACCATCGTTTCAAAACCGAATGTTGTACTATATATCAATTGTTCTTGTTTGCGTGCTATAGTTCTACGTCGAATAATGTGTTATATCAGTTGACTACCGATACATTGAGTCATGTACTATTGATTATGTGCTATGGTTCTACGTCGAGTTATGTACTATTATGTGAATTCATTTGACAACATGTGCTTGAACATAAATGATAAGGTTTTAAAAGGTACCATTTTGAGGGTCGCTTAAGTCCTTATTTGATCACTTTTGTATCCATATTGCTTAATATCGCTCCTTTTCACTTTTAGGTCTCGTGAAGGCAAAATGCCGGAATGGCACTTATTTGGACAAAGCGCGAATATATGAAGAAAATGGCCAAAGTCGAAACCGACACTCACGCTGTCGAAGTATAAGGCGCGGCGTCAAAAGTGTTATTTCATGACGCCGTCCCGCACTATTGTGACGGTCGAACTCAAAACTCGTGGTTTTCAAGAGACGGCGCCTAGTTGTGAAAGAGTAGAGTCGTCGCCACTCGTGACGGCCTAGATGCGATCCGCACGACGCCGGTCAAGAGAGACGGCCACGGACATAAGGTGACGCCGTCGCAAGGTTAACGTGGCCAAGACGAAACCCAACGAGTGGCGACGACGGCGTCACTAAACATAAGGTGACGCCGTCAAGAATTGTAATCTTATATATAGAATCCGAATTTTTCATCTTGGGGTGGAGAGTCTTTGGAGTAAAACCTAAAACCGAACCTAAGGTGTCTTGTACAAGATTTTAGGGTTTTTAACCCTATCTTACACCAAGATAAGTCTTTGCTTCATTAATTCAATTATGTCTTTGATTATTTGTGTGTATGCTTGCATGTTCTCCATGTCCTATTAATTTATTTTGTGTTTGCTTAGGAAGTATGAAACTTAATTATTAAATATTGATTGGTTGTTTCTTATCTTAGTTGATTAATGATCTAGTAATGCGATAGGTCATTCGCTGTGTACTTAATGCTTGATTCATCTTGTGAACCTTAGAGTATGATTACCCGAGCGATTGTAGGCTAAACCATCCGAAGAGCGCCTTGTAGTAGGAGTCTATAATCTCTAAGTGGATTTGTAGACAAGACCCTTTGGTAAGTTCAAAGAGTTGTGAGAGACGATACCCTACAACTTTAGAAACACAACGCAACTAGGAATAAGACGTGACACTCAACCATCAATAGAGATAATTAAGGAGTAATACAAACTAAGTAAACATATCTTTAAACTATCATACGAGCACACATTAATTAGACATAGACTCCCACAACCTTAGTTTAGATAATTAGATAATAGTAGAGTAATCGGAGAAATACCAACCCCCAAATCCAATACCCGAGATTCGTACCTTTCCATTTTTCATAAAATATAAAAGATAAAAATAATCTTCTTCAACCTTAACCTTAGCGTAGTAACTCCCTACTAGCATTCCTATTCCCCAGAGAACGATATCAATACCCGTGGCTTACCCTAATTACTACACTACAACGATTAGGTTCATCGCCAGGTGTTATAAAACTTGCTCAAGAAAAGGAAGTTTTTGACCCCGAACGACGCGTGTAGCATTATCAAGTTTTTGGCGCACGGGAATAGAATAGCTAGTTAGTAGTCCACCTCGCTTAGGTTTCTTTGCTTGATTCCTATCAAGTAAACTTTTTCTTATTTTTAGCTTCCTCGTAGTCTATCCCCTTCTTCGTGCCTTTGTTCGTAAAACTTTTCCATTGACTCTTCCGCTCACCATTATGGAGAACGCGAATCCGCCAAAACTTTCACCCAATCAACGAAATCCACTACATAATCTACCCTTTCCACTCCAAAATGAGATCTTGAGGTTCCAAAGAACATCATGATGAATCCTTTCCGAGGCTCGACTCGAATTAAATATTTATTGCAAAAGTCCTTTATCATGGTATTGACTTCATCGCTTCCACTGCAATTCTTTTACACTCAGACGCCTACTAAAACCCAAAGGAGGCTTGACTATGTAGCGGATGGGGATATTTGGGGATGTGGTGTTCGACATGCATGGGAAACCTTCAGATTCACGCCCAATTTAGAAGTGGAACACGGGACCCAAAAACGAATCTTTAGACCTATTTTCAATTTGGAAACTTCGTCGGAAAGGTTGTTTAGGAAGGAGATGATTAGAGTTGAGGTACCAAGGTGCATGTCATGGTTAGCGCTACCACAATACAAAATGAATACATAGGCGATCTTGATAAGATGGAGGATAGAGTAGAAAATCCAACCCCATCTGGATAACCCACAAGTCTTACCATCACTGAGGAACACACACGCCTATAACTTACCGGAAGAAGTAGAAGAGACTATAGGAACCCCAATTAGAGAACCTTTGGACCAAACGCCATTAGAGAATGTAGGTTTAGATGCTTGTTGTCATGACCTCTCTTAGTCCTAGGAAGTTCCATATTTTGATGAACCGAGCCTCACTTAAAAACCTTACCCAATTTTCCGCCTTTAGATGTGAATCTTGAATTGAATTAGGCCCCAATCCACCCATCAAAATAGATAGTCCGGGTAGTTGCTTGATAAAGGTGGTAGATTCTAGGCCATGTAGAGTAGGTTGATATAGGAGTAACCCATGACCTTACACACTTATATCACCCATTCATGGTTGATAACAAGAAACACTATGGGTTTAAACCGGTTTTATTAGGTCAAGATGGATCCTTAACCATGAATCTTTGAAGTTGGTAGAAAATGATCCATTCTTGGAGAGATTTGATTCTCTCGCTACACCAATAGACTTAGGTAAGGTTATAATGAATAGAGCACACTTCTTTGAGCATATAAATCACCCATCATCTCTCCTCACGTAGCAAATTTCCACCCTGGGTGTGTATTGCTACTATCACCCGCACTTGAACTTAAGTGTAGGAAAACTTCCCTTTATCTGTTAAATAAGGGTAGAGTCAGCTCGTGACTCGAACAAAACAAGCGCTTCATGGGAGGCAACCCATGCTTAATTGTTGCTTGTTAGTGTCATATATCTTTTATTAATTGTTTATCCTCATGTTTAAATTTGTAAAATGCTTTATTTTGTTTTTAACTTCGCCTTAATTACATATGAAGGTATTTTACATAAGGGATAAGTGTAGAGGATTACACACGTTTTCAAAAGAAACGTAAACATGAGAATAACAATTAATTAAAAGATATATATGTTTGTTTGTTCGAGTCAAATGCTTGTATCGAGTCATAATGGATGTTTTGCGAAATTTTCCGCATTCTAAAGATGTAAATTTTCCGCAATTTTTTCCGTAAAATCGCACCGCTTTTTGTCAGATAACCTGACGGCGTCAGATTGCAACCGACGCGCCGTGAAGGAGTAAAAACATCGATTACTTTTTCTCGCTTTCGAGCTACTTATAAATTTTGGAATTTTCGTGTCTTAATTTTCTTAGAAATCGTAAACATCCATTCCACAAGCATTATATCCTAGTTTAAATCGAGTCTTATATATATTATTACCACCGATTTTACGCCGAAGGTTTCGTTTGTTTTCTTCAAGTGTGCAAGTTTAGTTTGTCAGAAGAAGTTACATAAGATTGGAAGGAGCTTTTCACGCAATAATTCTTCTTGAAAAGAATTTAACCACCACTTTACACTGATCCTACCGAGCTAATCGTGGAGTATTAGTTTCTTTCATTTTAATTACCTTCCATTATCATAACTTTGATACTTTCGGGAACATTGGGGACAATGTTCATTTTAAGTGTAGGAGGAAAATAAAACGGAACTTTGAAACTATGCTTATCCTGACTATTTGCTTTGTCTAATTGTGATTGTGTAATAAACCATGAGAAAATCTTGGTTAGGGTAATTTTGGCACCAAATTTAAAATTTTTCATGACATATAGGAGTGGGCCATTAGTCTTAACAAAAGCGCCTCACGGATAGGAAGTTGCATGACTAGCACAAAACCCTTACCACCCAAATTCCACCCAAAATGTGAGGATCGCCTTAGATTAATAGGAATTAAAGCATTCATCTTTAATGCTTAGAGGTGAACCGGTAGTATATTAGATTCTAGAACTTGTTTTGTGATGCATTCCGAGATCGCAAGTGAGGCTACACTTGTGTAGTTAGGAATAACTAAATGATAAGAGGCATTAGGATAACCCTTGTTTAATACCCGTAATATAATTACTTCTTCCACATCGGTTGAGTAATTCCCCACACCCTTTGCGTTGTACTCATCTTTAGTACACGATACCCTAGTTAACCCTCGTAGCCTATCCTTTCATGGTTCTCGTGATATTTTGTTTTTCCAAATATCAACGAAGAGCATTGTTTACACCCCACCCCAAATATACACCCAAATCGCCGTAGCCTACCCCTTATGCACTCACTTTTAGTGCAATTATTTGTTATCACCTTAAACCCTTAGTTCAATTATCTAGTTGCTTGCATAAGTTGCTAAGTCGAGTCATATCCTTTGTATACGCTTTGGGATGATTGGGATTCATGGGAAAAGTTAAAGTTTATGAAATGACGGAAGGAACGTTAAATTCAAATTCCCTTTGTTTATGTAATAATGTACCCCAAGTGTTTTGATCTTTTCAAATCGGGTCAAATTAGTGTTAGAGTAATAAAACTCAAGTGTAGGATATGCCCAGAACTTAGTATTTTGATGTTACCATAGAGGATGGTAGAGTAAAATGTATGAAAAAAAAAAAAAAAAAAAAAAACATATACTGCTACCATCCTACATCTATCCTTTAAATTTATGTTTGTTTATTTTCGTTACATAGAGTTTTAGAGTGTCGAGTCTTGGCTTAGCAACGCCATTCTTCATATGCATTTAACATAGAGATTTTTGACTTACCACCACTAAATAGCCTATCCCACCAAACCCTTATTTCCCTACCGTAAGCCTAACGTTACAACCCTTTAAAAGACCTCTTTGATAGTCTTTCCTAGGTGCTTACGCCAAAGCGATGGAGGTTTGATCTATTCTCAAGCCTATGGTAATCTATGTACTAGGACCGGTTAATGAGTGTTTATCTCCCATTTCCAATTTGTTATATTCCATATACACCGAGAGAGATGTGAGTATCCAAACACCCCATGCGAGGTGCTAGTATGTAATTCGTGCTTGTTATGACTTTATGGGCTTATATGTGTTGTGGACCGCTTTGAATTAATGCTTCATGACCCCTAACTTATAAATTAATTGGCTAAAAGCACATTTGCTTGAGGACAAGCAAATAACAAGTGTAGGGATATTTGATAAGGTTTTAAAAGGTACCATTTTGAGGGTCGTTTAAGTCCTTATTTGATCACTTTTGTATCCGTTATTGCTTAATATCGCTCCTTTTCACTTTTAGGTCTCGTGAAGGCAAAATGTTGGAATGGCACTTATTTGGATGTAAAGCGCGAATATATGAAGAAAATGGCCAAAGTCGAAATCGTACACTCACAGCTGTCGAAAGTATAAGTGCGATCGGCGTGGGGTGCTATTTGCGACGCCGCCCCTGCACTATTGCGACGGTCGAACTCAAACTCGTGTTTTCAAGAGACGGCGTCTAGTTGTGAAAGAGTAGGCCGTCGCTACTCGACGGCCTAGATGCGATCCGCAGACGACGCCGGTCGAAGAGGACGGCCACGGACATAAGGTGACGCCGTCGCAAGGTTAACGCGCCAAGACGAAACCCCAATGAGCGGCGACACGACGGCCACTAAACATAAGGTGACGCCGCAATTGTAATCTTATATATAGAATCCGAATTTTCGGTCCTGGGGTGGAGAGTCTTTGGAGTAAAACCTAAAACCGAACCTAAGGTGTCTTGTACAAGATTTTAGGTTTTTAACCCTATCTTACACCAAGATAAGTCTTTGCTTCATTAATTCAATTATGTCTTTGATTATTTGTGTGTATGCTTGCATGTTCTCCATGTCCCGCTAATTTATTTGTGTGTTTGCTTAGGAAGTATGAAACTTAATTATTAAATATTGATTGGTTGTTTCTTATCTTAGTTGATTAATGATCTAGTAATGCGATAGGTCATTCGTTGTGTACTTAATGCTTGATTCATCTTTGTGAACCTTAGAGTATGATTACCCGAGTGATTGTAGGCTAAACCATCCGAAGAGCGCCTTAGAGTAGGAGTCTATAATCTCTAAGTGGATTTGTAGACAAGACCCTTTGGTAAGTTCAAAGAGTTGGGAGAGACGATACCCTACAACTTTAGAAACACAACGCAACTAGGAATAAGACGTGACACTCAACCATCAATAGGAGATAATTAAGAGTAATACAAACTAAGTAAACATATCTTTAAACTATCATACGAGCACACATTAATTAGACATAGACTCCCACAACCTTAGTTTAGATAATTAGATAATAGTAGAGTAATCGGAGAAATACCAACCCCCAAATCCAATACCCGAGATTCGTACCTTTCCATTTTTCATAAAATATAAAAAGATAAAAATAATCTTCTTCAACCTTAACCTTAGCGTAGTAACCCCTACTAGCATTCCTATTCCCAGAGAACGATATCAATACCCGTGGCTTACCCTAATTACTACACTACAACGATTAGGTTCACGAATTTCAGTGGTGTTATAAACTTGCTCAAGAAAAGGAAGTTTCCTTGACCTCGAACGACGCGTGTGGCGTTATCAATAAACTATACATATTTTGGCGTTGGGTTGTAAACACACAAGTTGCAAGTTTTGTATGGGCGAACTTGAACCGAGTGGATTTGCAATGCCTTTGTTGCATGAACATTCTTTAAAGGTTTTTCATGACAACACAAACTCTATGAACTCACTCAACCTTTCAGGTTGACACTTTTAGCATGTTTTATCTCGTATCTAAGGCATACACTTCATGGCATGCATGTGGACTTATCATAGAGTCGTGGTGACGACGCGTCACACATGGGATTAATGCACTTTAAAAACATCGTTTGGCTTGTATCAAACTTATTTCCGTATATGTTGACTATCATTTGGGACCTACACTTTGTAACTCATATTATTTTACTCAATCAAACGATGTATTTTCCAAACGATGCTTTAGGTCGTTCAATATAATCAGAATCGATGCTATGGCGCTATCCCATCCGGTATTCCATTCACGCAAAACAGAAATTGGGGTGCGATCGTGTCCGCACGATGAATCATTGTTGGCGAAGGACAACGAGGTACACCGGTGTGGTGGCAAGGGATGGCGAGAATGCCATGTCATTTTAGCGAGCCACAACGAACACCACTCCTAGTGCTCTTAAGGGTCCCGAGTTATTTTTTTTTATCAACATGAGATATTGTTTATTGTGAAAGGTGTAGATAATGGGTTTTCTTTAGATCTTTAAAGATCTGTAGATATTGGTTCTAGTTGTTGACTTTAAGAAAAATGATGGAGGAGATGTGTATGTGATATTAAAATAGTATAATGAAAGAGATGATGAAATGACAATTATACCCTCATGTGCAAGTCACATGAGGGGTGTTTAACGGTCAAAGCTAACGCCGTTTGGTCAAAGGACCGTGAGTGTAAGGGTTTCAGAGTTAGTGATTGTACGTGCAAAAAAAAGTCAAAGACCAAGAGTGAAAGTTAACGCAAACCACATGGACCATCTTTGTAATTTACTCTATATTGTAGGTTTTAAAACATTAGGGGTTTCTAAACAATAAAAAAGTGGCAGTTAAATCCCATGGACTTAAGCCTTGTTTCTTTTAGCTTTTTGTTATGTTTTCCCTATCTATGTTGTTTGTTTAAGTAGAGGTGAAAACGAGTTGAGCCGCTTGTGAAAACTCGGATCTAATCGGTATAAATCTCAAATGAGTCAAGCCTATACGAGCTCGAGCCCGATCTCGATTGTAACAACCCATCCCCAATATGAAACATACCTAAATGGTGGGCAAAAAACATAATCTAGGTCAACCCCGTAAAAAAATGCAACATTAGAAGGCTCTCCAACATACTCTCCTCATATCCCAACCTGCGTATATTCATCAATGGCCTCTCATGGTAAATGAAATCATCAATTGGGTGTCTAAAAGAATAAATGTCTCTTCCTTTTAAAATAGACTTTGAGGAGGTTTTCGATTCTCTTGATTGAAATTTTCTCTTTCATTGGTGCAAACTTGAACAAAGTGTGCAATTGTAAGCCTATCATCGATATAATTTATAACCGTCTCACCACTTGGAAAGCTAAGACTATCTTATGGTGGCAGGCTCACTCTTATCAAACCAATTCTTGGGGGCTCTCGCCGTTTTTTTTTAAGCTCCAATATTGGTGGTTAGTTACATGGAAAATCTTAGACGCATTTTCTTTGGGGGGTTCTTTAGAATCTAACAAACAAATTGGCTTGAATAGCTTGAAAAAAAGTGTATTCTTCATCAACTTCGGGCGGACTTGAAATTGGTAGTCTCCAAGCTTCAATCTTAGCTATGCTGACTAAATGGTGGTGCCGATTTTACACGGAGCATGACTCTCTTTAGCATCATGTTATTACCTCCATATATGGTCCAAAGGGCGGTTTAGGCAGTGACTTGATTTCTCCTTCACATATCACATGCCCATGGAAATCAATTGATTTAAGAAGTCCCCTCCTCAAATTTAACTTAAATTTAAATTATGTGTCTATGAGAAAATTAAGAGATGGACAACTGTGAATGCATTATGGACCTCTCATAATTCGAGTATCAATTAGCTTTTCGTTCACTATATCTACGGCTACTCTCACTGCACCTTTACTAGTATGCTTCCCTTATCGACATTGCAACATCCAAAGTCTATTAGCTTGAACGGTGTATTCAATATCCTGTGCGAAAATACCAAAATATTGTCACATTTTCCCATCTCAAAACATAATTCAGTAAGATTTGTTAGAATAATTACCATCATGTCTTCCCCTGTTCAAAATTACTTCTTAAGCTTTGGTAATCTTTCTTATAAGTGCCACTTTTTGGGTATGTTTGACAAAAATAGATCATGTTGGTGTTGTTCTTAAAAGATTATGAAATAGATTATTTTTAAGTTCATGTAAGTAACATTTTATTTTCGTAGACATGGAAGATTATTTTTTTATAATCTTATAAAACTATGTCCGCCAAACAAAGATTATTTTTTTAAGAATTTTATAAAAAAAAAATAAGATAATCTCCATAATCTTGCTACTAAACATGGCTTTTTACTGCTTACTCATAAAATGGGTCCATATGAGTCGTGTTTTATCTCAAACAGCCAGATAAATTGTTTTATCGAGTGCCATTATCTATTCAAACATTAAAAAAGCAACCTTAGTGTGTATGTGTATATCGATTCAGTCTATGGGCTTTAAATTATACTACAACTAGCTCTAGAAGCACTTTTTTGAGAAAGAGAAAAAAATATCAAAACCAAACACTAACACACTTCAAAATCAATTGAGACGACACAAACATGAAATTGTACTAATATTACAACCACTTGCAGGAAGATTACCCAAATAACTTTTAAAGATCTACTATATACTTCCTCTTTTCATTAATTCCTTCTCGCTTCTTGCTAGTTTTAATAAAAACCTCATTCAAAAAATAAATCAAACAAGGTTAAAGCAAGGTACACTAGCAAATATACAGCTTCACCAATGCAAGGCTCGTAATACTGACCTAATACACATTTATTTTGACTATCTCGGTGTTGGGGCATAAGAGAAACAAGCAAGTGGAAGCCCCACATTAGAATCACGAGAGTACATAAAAATAATTTGCACTAGATTTTGCAAAAAAGTGAAATGACGATAGATGAACCGGGTCACCCCGAATCCATTAGTAATTATATGAATGTGCATTGTGAAATCTAATACATGATATCCAGTAACATGTAAATGCTTAGGTGCCAGTGTGGATCCGATTCTTGTGGAGAAGGATAAACAATAGCAAGAACGTGTAACCAAACATAATCATTTCGTACAAAGTTAACGCGAAAACCACAAACTGAATACAACATTACATGAGGAAAACAGCTTACATAACCACTAAAAAGTTTACTAATTACAACCTATTTTGGGAATCCTTAAAAGAATAGCTGAATGTTGAAATGCTTTGGATATTAGCAAATGCATCAAAGCACAATGTTGCCATCCTTTATATAAATGCCGCATTTAGCAGATTTGTATAATGGATGGCAACACTGTGTTTTGGTGCATTTGCTACTATCCAAAGACATTTCACTTTTGTTAAACAAAATGCTTGAGAATCCTTAAAAGAGCAGCCGGAAACGTTGAAATGTGTTGGATATTACCAAATGCATCAAAGCACAATGTTGCCATCCTTTATATAAATGCCGCATTTAGCGGATTGTATAATGGATGGCAATACTGTGTTTTGGTGTTTTTGCTACTATCCAAAGACATTTCACTTTTGTTACACAAAATGCTTGAGAATCCTTAAAAGAACAGCCGGAAACATTGAAATGCGTTGGATATTAGCAAATGCATCAAAGCACAATGTTGCCATCCTTTATATAAATGTCGCATTTAACAGATTTGTATAATGGATGGCAACGATGTGTTTTGATGCTTTTGCTACTATCCAAAGACATTTCAACGCTGTTGAGCAAAATGCTTGAGAATCTTGTTTTGAAGTTCCGAATCTATCTTGTCCGATAAACGCATTAAGCAGTCACAAAGTGCTTTTCACCTCCTAAAAACAGAATCATCAGAAAAGCATGTCAGAACTCTTTTAATCAAAATAAGTGAATAAATAAAGTCAATAATATGGTCATGTTGCAACTTGCAAGTAACAGTAAGGGTGTGTTTGGTGCATGGTAATGGGAAACAGAAAATGGTTTCATTGAAATTAATGTTGTTTGTTTAATAGAATTTGGGCAATGAAATTTTCTATGGACTTACAAGTTGTTCTAATTTTTTATAGACACGGTAGACTTCAAGAGATGATTCCCTAGTCCACTTCTTTTCTTTTCATTATCAACAAAAAAAGGTTCCTAGCAACTTTTTTTGGTTAAGCATAAAAATAATCAGTGGATTTTTTGAAAAACAAATACAATTTGTTGTTAATAATGAATTCAGAGATGTTTTACATATTATTTATACTTTTTCCGTCCAAATGCAATTCATCAAACCAAACAACAACAATCGGAATCATACATTTAATGTAATTCATAGTCATTCCATCTCAAACCTAAACCCATACCAATTGTTAATCATGGCAAAAAAGCAACTATATAGACCATATATGATAATAAACTGATATAAAAACATTAAAAAGCAATCCATATAAAATAAACTGATATAATATATTATTAAAGTACAAACAAAACATGAAGTTGATGTTTCTTTTTACCTGATTTGGGTACTGAAACCAGATCAGTGATGAAAGATAGTAGTATCAGGCTATCAGCAAATGAAGGGACGGCTGAGATCTGAATAAGATACCATAATAAGTATAGTGACGGCTGAACTAGAAGTGACAAGATTAGGTCTAGACACCTATATTTATATCGTAGGTTCTAAAATATTAGGGCTTCTAAACAGTAAAAAAGTGGCAGCTAAAGCCCATGGACTTAAAAGCCTTGTTTCTTCTAATGTTTTATTATGTTTTCCCTAGCTACAGTGTTTGTTTAAGTAGAAGTGTAAACGAGTTGAGCCGCTTCTGAAAAACTCGGATCTAATCGGTATAAATCTCAAATCAGCTGAGCTCGAGATCGATTTTGTTGGGCTCATTTAATAATCGAGTTTGAGCCCGAGTTTTATATATAAAGATCGACTACGTTCGCGAGTCTAAACAAGCCATAGAAATATATACGTGTATATATTGTCTATTAGTATAACTAAGTATAAACGAGTTTAAGAGAAATAAACGAGCTCGAGCCTTGTTTGAGTAATGAGTCGAGTCTCATTTGAGTTTATTTCCTTCAACACGTCATATAAATTAGTCGAGCTTGTTAAATTTTCACGAACCAAGATCGAGCTCAAAATATGAGGCTCGAAACGTTCTTGAACCTGAGCTCAAGCTTTATATTGTAAATGATTGTAGTTTGTTTCCACCCTTATGTGTAGGTAGATAAAGGATTGTTGTTTGTTTTTTATCTTGACCAATTGTTTGAATCACAAAAGTTATGTATATACTAGTGCCTTGATGGAAAAAGCAACATTGTCCTAACTCTTTTTTTCAAGTCATTCTACTAGATCAAGTTTAAAACAAATAAACATTCATCACTTATCAAGTTATGTTAATTTCTCAATTAAGAAAATTAAATCGAATTCAAATGACAACTTAATACCCTCATATATACCGTAAATTTTGTAGTTATGTTTTGTGAGTGAGGTTATTCATATCTCAAAAAATGATTAGAGTTAAATACATAAATCGTCCTTATAGGTTACACACTCTTTTACCTTCCATCCTAAAAATTCTAAAATTACACTAGCCGTCCTTGTACTTGACGTTTTGTAACATACCCGTCCTTTAGCCAAACGACCGTTAAAAAGTGTCATTAACTCACCCATGTGCAACTCACATGATGGGTATTTTGGTCTTTTTACATATCATCTTTAACCTCCATTTTCTTCTTGATTTTTATATTGCTTTTCTATCTTTTCTTGATTCTAACTTAAGTCCCCGTCCGGTAACACTTACTGACTTATCAAATTACGTAAATTTCTCAATTAAGAAAATTAAGTCAAATTCATTAGTGCCGTAAAAATTTCTCAACTAACAAATGAATTTTATGAGATTTGATCCCACTCTAGTCAGCGGTAAAAATCTCACATACCCCTGGTCTAAATGACACACTACAAAGAATCGGATGGATGAGCGAGAGATTTTCGGGGACACCATGTCCCCACGAAAGTCACTAAACGACAAAATAAAATCGACGCGCCCATAAATACCGACTTGTTATGGAAAATTCAACGGAAACTTTCGGCGAGGACATGTCCCACGAAAGTAAGTTTGATTTTATCAAACTTTGACCGGATAGTCAACATTCAACGTAAACTTTCTCGGGGACGTGTCCTCACGAAAGTATTTTCAACTTTATCAAATTTTGACCAAAGTCAAAAGCATGTTAATTGTTCATGGAAAATTCGCATGAACCTTTTCCGGGACATGTCCCCAAGAAACCCGATATTTCAAAAATTACACTTTATTACAACTATTAATACATAACTAAAACCCGATGCTTGGTTAGTCTTTTCATTATGTAAAACCCTAAATTATTTTAAAATAAAAACGACATATCTTTAGTTCCATCGTCTGTCATTACAAAATATCTTTTCAAAAGAAACGAATACTTGAATCGAGCAGCTGGGTTGAACGGTTGGGATTTATTGATGAGACTTGACGAAACAGAGTAGATATATAGCTATGGGAAAAACAAAAATATTATATTTATGATGAATTAATATGGTTCTTAATTCGTGTTTGTTAAATGTGATATTGTTTATTCAAATTCATTCTTTGAGCATATGTAATTTAGTATTGGAAAAGGGTGTTTGGACACCATAATCTGGTTAACTAAGAACATGGTCAACTTTACAAATTCAAAGATGTGCTTTGATTTATGAAAATACTTGATGATACATACTACAAGAACAACAACAACATCAACAACAAGAACTACAAGAACAACTACTACTTTGATCAAGAACAACAAGAACAACAAGAACAAGAACAACAACAACAACAACAACAACAACAACAACAACTACTACTACTACTACATACTAAGATTTTCCATGTCACCTAACAACTCATGAAGTAATGCATCCGATCGACATGCGTGGTCGCTGTGAATCGTTGCCATTTCAAGTTTGGCCTCCAAGACCCTTTACTCTTGTCTCAAGCACATGTTTTTGTGTTTCCAAAGCAACCTTATCCTAAGATCTTTTTCATGGCAGCTCGAGCACTCTGTTGGTGCAGAGATTGTTCTTAAGTACTCGTCAAATACATCCTTCCACATAAAATATCCGCATCCGTTATCTTTTCTGGGCTGTTACATAATAAGAAAATTGTAAGAGATTACAACTCAATTATTTGTATATTTACATAAATAAGAAATGTATGATTGTTCACCTTTGACAGAGGACATGAATAATATTGTCGTCCAGATGAATATTCTCTATGTGATGTTCTTAATTTTATATTTCCTGCTCCACAAGAACACATAAAAGGATTAAATTGCTCCATCTCAGGTTTTGAAATTTGTGTGAAGATAAGAGGTTGTGAGGTTGAGTGGTTTTGAGGATAAGATCAGGTAGATTTTGGTGGGATAAGATCTCAAGGTTGAGTGGTTTTGAGGATAAGATCCGTAGATTTTTGATATATAAAGCGATCCGTAGCTTTTGGTGGGAAGTTTTGGCGCCATGTTTTTGTGGAATTCTTGGCGCCATTTTTTGGTGGGAATTTGAGCCACCGATAATAATAATAATAATAATAATAATAATAATAATAATAATAATAATAAGTTAATACATAACTATTATATTTTGCTCGCTTAGCATGATACGTATACCGATGCACCTATACTTGCTCGCTTAACATGATACGATATCGATGCACCTATACTTGCTCGTTTAACATGATACATTATACCGATGCACCTATACTTGCTCGCTTAACATGATATACGATACCGATGCACCTATACTTGCTCGTTTAACATGATACGATACCGATGCACCTATACTTGCTCGCTTAACATGATACGTACATCGATGCACCTATACTTGCTCGTTTAACATGATATGTATACCAATGCACCTATACTTGCTCGTTTAACATGATACGTATACCGATGCACCTATACTTGCTCGCTTAACATGATACGATACCGATGCACCTATACTTGCTCGTTTAACATGATACGATACCGATGCACCTATACTTGCTCGTTTAACATGATACGATACCGATGCACCTATACTTGCTCGCTTAACATGATACGATACCAATGCACCTATACTTGCTCGCTTAACATGACACGTATACCAATGCACCTATACTTGCTCGCTTAACATGATACATATACCGATGCACCTATACTTGCTCGCTTATCATGATACGATACCGATGCACCTATACTTGCTCGTTTAACATGATACGATACCGATGCACCTATACTTGCTCGCTTAACATGATACGATATACCGATGCACCTATACTTGCTCGCTTAACATGATACGATACCAATGCACCTATCTTTCGCTTAACATGACACGATACCAATGCACCTATACTTGCTCGTTTAACATGATACGTATACCAATGCACCTATACTTGCTCGTTTAACATGATACGTATACCGATGCACCTATACTTGCTCGTTTAACATCATACGTATACCAATGCACCTATACTTGCTCGTTTAACATGATACGTATACCAATGCACCTATACTAGATTAGTGTTATAATTTATAGGTTAAATTTAATTATATAATTTTATAATTTATTATTAATTCTAATTATATAAAATGATAATTTTACTTTTACCTTTAAAACTTTTACCGGGGACATGTCCCCGGGGAAAGTATTAGAGTAAATTTTCATTTTCCCTCCGCACTTTTACTTTATCCCGCCATCATTTTCCCCGGGGACTTGTCCCCGGCAAAAGTATCGCTAGAAGACAAATAAAACTTTCGCCGGGGATTTGTCCCCGACAAAAGTTGAAACGAAATATTAACCTCAATTATTAACAGATCTGGTCTCACTCGGGAAAAAACGAAAAAACCCTCCCTCTCCTCTCCTCTACTCTCAAAGACCGCTACTCTCACACCACCACCACCACCACTGCTACTCTCACACCACCACCACCACCACTGCGTTGTCTTCCCCACACTCGCACCACTGTGCACCACCTCCATTGCTACTCTTAACCCTCTCATTGTTTAATTCTTTCTCTTCCCCCTACTCTCACAACATCCTTATAACAAACCAAGGTACATTTTTTTTTTAATTTTGCTAGTTTTTTTCATTTTTGTTATTTTAATTTTTGTTTTAATCGTTGTTATTTGTTAATTGTTAATTGTTTAATTTATAATTTATAATTTTTTTTGGTACAGTAGCTGTGGTGAGACCACAATATGGTGCTTACGTGAGCCGAGACCGAGCCGAGACCACAACCGTGAGCCGATACCAAAAGGTATGTTTATGTTTTTTTTTTTGTTTTTTTTAGCGGGGACATGTCGCCGGCAAAAGTATATAGCTCCCTGTTTTTGAATGTGTATGTATTTTTTTAGCTTCCTGTTAATATGAGTAGGGTATGTCTCAGCTTGTTTACTTTCTTTTTTTTTTGTTACTTGTTTCCTGCCATTGAACATCACTTGTTTCCTGCCATTGAACATCACATGTATAAAGTACTTGTTTCCTGCCATTGTGGCATTCTATAGTGTTTAGATCTTGTATAGCAGAACTACAAAAAAATGGTAAATTGGTGTTGGTTTTTAGTGTATTCTATCATTAGAATGATAGTAGCAGAATGATAGCGTCGATGTTAAAACAGTGTGGTTATGAGTCTCATGTATAAAATCAGATACAAATTAACAATGTAAAATCGGTTTGAAACCTTCGTGTGGTTAAAGTCCGGGAATGAGTGTTGGTAGATTAGTATTGGTCTCGGTCGTGACTCATTGGATTTGCTTATCACCCCAAAGGGTGTTTGTTTGACTTATAACCGACTTATCATTATAACCCCACCACAAGGGCGTTTGGTTTATGTTGTCCAAACAAGATCCCACAAGGGTGTTTGGTTTATGTTGTAATTTTGATTTTTATTAATAATATTGATTTTATTAACAATTTTGATTTTTTACAATCGAGACAAGCCTTCGTCAAGACCACAATGAGAGCCAAGACCACAATCGGTATGTTTTTCTTCAATTTTCAATTATTTGGAGACTTGTGGGGTGATATAAGTATATTATGATATAATAAACTTATATAAGTTCACAAGTCTCCAAATCCAAGTTCCCCGTCCGGGTTAATAAACTTATTGTAAATGATTTTAGGACTTTAGTGATTAATTTCGGAAATTCCCGTCCGGGTTAATCATCCCATAGAAAACCCGTCCGAAATTAATTTATTAGAAATTAATTTGGAAAGTCCGTGTTTGATGATTTTGAATGTTTTGTCTCATTTAGGATATGAATGCAGATAATTGATTTACTATTTGTGAAAATTTCGACAGTGTTTCCCTTTACTCCTACGAATATGTCTTTCCGCACATATTTGGGAGTTGAGGAAATTTCCGCAATTTTCTCGAAATAGTAAATTCAATTATACGCATTCATATGAGACGAAACATTCAAAGAATGAGTTAAGATTGCCTTCCATAGTTGGATTAGGTGAACAAACGCACAACCGGTAATTCCACCTTTATGTGTTTACGTAGATTTTTGTGAACATTTTAAGTTTATATAATTATTTATTGCTTCATTAAAACGCAGATTATGCCAATTGATAAAAGTTGGGTCTCACTAGCACGCATAAAGAGAGAATTCTTAGTTGCTCTTAAAGCTTTACGCAAGCATTGCAAGCCCTTGGTGAATATTGATGGGAATATAAATGTCCATGTGCTCTTTGTTTAAACGTAAACTGGATTAAGCACGCAATTTTGTTTGACCACATACACACAAATGGTCGGGACCATAGTTATACGAAATGGTATAATCATGGTGAGCCGGATGGCGAACAACCGTACACAACACAAGACACCCAGGATGAGTGACATGGTTGAGTTCCTTCATGATATTGGTCCGAATAACGAACCGGATGATCCAACTCAAGGAAATATTGGCGAGACAAGTAACGACGCAATTCCTCAACGTAATGAGTATGAGGAGTTACTTGCCACGCCAACTAAAAACTATACCCGACTGTGAGTGGATGTCTTCATTAGACTTTATGGCAAAGATTACGCACATCAAGGTCAAAGGTAAGGTGAGTGACACCACATTTAATGAGTTCCTAACTTTATTCAAGGAAGTTTTCCGCCTGTTCTAGGATACAAGATGCCATCGTCATACTATGAAATAAAGAAGACATTTAAAACTATCGGGTTAGGATATGAATCGATACATGCTTGTGTAAATGATTGCTTTTTATATCGGGGCGGGTAACTAAGATTTGAACTTGTCCGATCTGCGGCGCTAGTAGATGGAAAGAAAAGAACACACTTGGGAAGAAAGTTCCAAACAAGGTGTTGCGTTACTTTCCTATCATTCCTAGACTACAACGTTTGTACAAGTAGTATGGTACGTACTACACAACACTCATGAAATCGACCCGTACATGAACGCGTACAAGAGGTACGCGTTTTATTTCAAAATTTGTTTCACGTAAGTTGTTATTCGACGACTTATTCTAATATCATGAACATTTACAGGGCATTTCCTGGCAGAGACTTGGAAGAAGGGTTTCATCACTGGTTTGAGATGAAGGTAGACTTATTGTATGTATTACCCTGTATAAATAACGACTATTACTCATATCTATCTATTCTTAACTTTTCATAGATTCGTGAATTAAAAGTACGAAGGACCTAAGTTGTACCGCCGAGTTATTCGCTTTGGCTTGTGGACCATCATGTACCGCAGCCTCGATCAACTCTTGCGTAGTCAACGGTGTGAAGTTTCTTGTACACGCACCGTGATTTACGTCGTTCAACTTAAAACAATGAATTTCAACTCCTAACCCGAGGAGGAATGCATTATGGCCAGCTTGAAGAAATTCTCGAGTTTTCATATATTTCATTCAATGTTGTGTTGTTCAAAGTCAAATGGTTCGACACTAATAACAGTAATCGCCTAAAACGGTGTACCTATAGAAACAACATTACGCAAATTATGACCGATCGTGTATCGTTTCAAAACGACCAATTCATTCTTGCAACGCAAGCAACACAAGTCTTTTACCTTGATTTCCGGGTAAACGTGGTAATTGGAAGGCCGTCCAAGATTCTTATCATCGAAAGATTTGGAACCCGGATATCATTGTGGTAGAAGACAACCAGGATGTTGTACATGACAACAACTCATCACATATCACACTCTCTTTGAGTTGGATCGGTTGGATTATAACATTATAAATATAGATGTTCAACCAGCGGAAGTTGAGGCACCACCACCAATTATCACTATTGTGGAAGACGAAGATGATATTGATTATGATGATCACTTTCCTCATGATTTAGCATCTGATGATGATGATGACCACGAGAATGAAGATGATGAAGATGACAATACTAATAATGTTGAATTTTATGTTGATGATGTGGGAGATTAATCTCGAATTGTAATTTGTAGAACAACACTTAATTATTTGAATGAAATTGTTATCAAGTGGTTAAATGTGTTTATTTGTTTATTTGTTTGTTTGTTTATTTATTGATTTATTTATTTATTTATTTAATTATTATAATTATCTTGTTGATATATATTGTTAAATGCATGTGTTTATTTGTTTGTTTATTTATTTATTTATTTAATTATATATATGTTTCTTCAATAATTTATATGTTCGTTTAACAGATGGCAGATGTTGTAGCTAGGTCTCACGGTGGTGATGGAGGTAATTCGCCACCGTGGTCCTCGAGGAGGATAGGCACCAACCGCCAACAGAAGAATTTTTGAATTATTTTTCACTAAACTGTATTTGATTACATGTTATATTAAATTGATAAAATGTTATTTTATGTCATCATCACTTAAATTTTATTACTTGTAGGGTCTAAATCCAAAGCTGCCAACCCAAACTCAAAAATTGGGAAAGGCGGGAAGGTGGTGCGTGGTCCGACTAAGAACACGACACTGAAGGCGAGGAGGGCACTCGATGGTCGTCCTGTGTCGATCGAGTTTCGGGTCAACCAGTAGGGGTTTTATACGCACGTGGGCCCTCACGCTTCTTGGTTCTCCAATTATGTTGGGGAGGTGTTACGGGACTCGATTCCCATGTATTGCGATTCATGGGCTAAGGTTCCCGAAACGGCCAAGGCCCACATCCATGAGCATCTACATGTAAGTTTTTTTAACCTTTATTTTTTTAATTATTGTGTTTATTTATTCAAACTTGTTTGTTTATTTAAATTTGTATACTTTTTTTTTTTATTTATATTTTATTGTAGCACTACTTTGATCTTGACCCACACATTGTTGGCACGAATGGAGACAAGATTGTTGACAGTATCGAGTATTATCTCCAAAAACGATACGATGACAACAAGTATAGATACAAAAAAGATTACTTTACTAAGAAGGTGGGGTGGAGATGATTGAGGAGATCAAAAGACAACGCCCAATGAACAAGACGCCAGAGGATTGGGATACGTTGGTAAATTTCTCGATCGACACTTTATAATAATAATAATTATCATTATCATTATCATTGTTATTATTATTATTATTATTATTATTATTATTTTATTATTCACACTTTTATTACTCATAGGATTAAAAACTTATTATTATTATTATTATTATTATTATTATTATTATTATTATTATTATTATTATTATTATTATTATTATTATTATTTTATTATTAAATTATCATTATTATTAGAAAATCATATTATTAATAAAACATCACTTTATTAGAAATTAGAAATTACAAGGGAGCCGTGAGACTAACTGGGCCCCACTCCTCTAGCAATAAGCAAAACAAATCCTACTAAAATATAGTTGGCACTTGGCCAATATCTTGAGTGACCGAGAATCTTGATTCGCTTCAAAGAGTTCACCGCCTCCTCTCGAGTTCACCAAAAGAAGAGAGAGAAGGGATGAACCTATATCCAATATCGGCGCATTTGGTTGCGTGCTTGACACGCTTTCTACTGTGCGGCTTCAATCACGACACGCCCGCCACAAAGTCAATCATACCGGTTTGCGTCAAGGCGATGACCTAGTAAGATCAACACACACATCAAGGCCTCTCTCCCACGAGTAAAGTAACAAGTCAGCTGGGCGTAGTTGTTTGTCCCTCTCTCCACAGAGCCCGATATCAACTTCTTTACGAGCCGAAACCCCTACCCGAGAACAGATATCAGCGAGAGTATCACGCACCACATTATGTCGATGTTTAATACCAATAATACCCGCGCATGATACAACATGATCCCCATAAATATCCCCCGTAAAAACCTTGGAACAAGCAGAGCACGGCATCTGAGTGGAGAAAAGGGGGACACCTAGACGATAGCCTAAGACACACCGGTAGGTTTTAGCATTCATAGTCTGCCCCAGCCCAACTATCGGAACTACTCTGAGCCAGTCTGAGGTATGGTCTTCCATTTGTGATCTCCATAAGGCCATCCGCTCAATGCAGACATGCGAAGGTGGATTCACCTCTTTGGTGACACGTGTGAAATATAATCGCCAATTTCTTCATGAGTTTGGGGCGCAATCTCACAAGAGCTACCCAAAAGGTCGGTCTCCATTTTCTCGTTAAAACATGCAAGGCATCATCAAAGGAAGATCCGAAGCACCAACACCGATCGTCGGAGAAGTTCATCAGAGGTTGGCCGATTGGAGTCTAGAAGCAAGGAAGGCATAATTCAAAACATCACCAAGGCGTAAACACCAAGCCCCAAATTCAAAAGGAAGAGTGGCCGGATCCATTGCCAATTTCCAAACTCGGGCCCCGAGGCAAGTGACAATACGCCCAAAGAGGAGCGAAGTGCTTCATCGAATGAAATCGAGCACGTTCAAAGACATGGGAGAGCAAGTGCGCAGAGAAATACAACTTGAAATGCCCGCACATGCCCGAGAAGCAAAGAACTCACATTGGGGATCATTAAGCTTAGCAACAACGTCCATAAGTTCAATGGTTTTAGAAACACGTTTCAAAATGAGCTTATCGCTAAACTCAAGGTCTACACCATGAGCCCACCCAACAATTTTACTCCATGCTAAGGGCCCTCAAAAGCATATTAGAGGAAGACACTGCGAGCAAAAGCAATAATAGAACCGCTTGTGGTCTTCCTCAAATCAAAAACCCCGCATTTTATCTACGCATCCATGAGGTGCAAACCATATCGAGGTCCATATATTTATCATAATGAGCTCAGGCCTTCCCAATCAAACCAAGTCTCCCTTGGCTTAAACCAACCCACGCCACAATTAAATGCTAAAGCAGATGGGAACAAAAGACCAAATCAAAGATTTCCATGTTTACCATTTCACAATGTATGTAGTCCTCTTCAAGTCTAGGTTAATTATGTACATTTTGGTATGTTTAAATGTTACTTAGACTTTAATCATTTAAGTTCTTTTAATCTATAACATAAGTTAATTATTTTCATATTGTGGAATATTATTAATGTTATAACTTGTTAAATGATGTTGACGTGTTTTCCGAGTTGGTAAAATTTTAAGTGGAGGGCAAATTGTCATTTCACGCGATTTGAGATTTTGCCCACCCAACAATTAACTCCATGCAGGGCCGTGTAATATTAGGAGGAAAGACACCGCGAGCCTCGCTTTGTGGTCTTCCTGGCCAAAACCCCGCTTTATCTACGCTGAGGTGCAAACCATATCGAGGTCCATCTATCATAATGAGCCCGTGGCCTTCCCAATGTGTAGTGTCTCCAATAATCGTACCATCATCTAGGTACCAAGCTTGAAAGGGGAGAGAAAAGGAGTCTTTGATCTTGCGAGCCAAAGGTTGTAGCACCAAAGCAAAAAGGAGAGGTCCAAGAGGATCACCTTGTTGCACGCCTTGGTGTGACCACAAAGTGTGTTCCCCATAATATAATCTGGCAGGGCTGGAGTAGCAAAATTCAACCCAACGTGATATGGCAGGGCAATGGAGGCGAACCTCTTGTAACATAACCTCACGGTCCACCAGATTGAAGGCGTTTTTGAAATCCACCAACAACATCGAAAGACCCACATCATCTCCACGGTCTTCAACAAGCCGATTCACGGCATGAAGAATGGCCTCCCCTCCTCCAGAAACCCCCACACCGAACTGAAGATCATTCAAGTATCCATCTAAAGAGTGGCCAATCATAGAAGCTCCCACCTTGGAGACTAAACGCCTCAACGTAGATAAAACTGAGGTTTTTGTAATTAATAATAATAATAATAATAATAATAATAATAATAATAATAATAATAATAATAATAATAATAATAATAATAATAATAATAATAATAATAATAATAATAGTAATAATAATTCATTTATATAATAGTTTTTATAATTTAAAATACGCAGTTAAGCTTTGGACAAACCCCAAGAAGCGTAAGATATCGAGGTGAACCGACAAAACCGCATGGCGAACACGAGTTCTAGCCTTCACGGATCTCGGTCAGATGTTTCTATTCGCCATAACTTTGTAAGAAACTATTTAATCATTTTATTTATATATACATGGTGTTGGGTGTGTCGTTATTGATTTTATTTCTAAAGCAGTTGAGCAAATGAGATTGAGGCAACGGTTGGAGAAGACTTGATAGAGCTTTACCGTCGGAACCATACGAGGCGATGTCTTTGAGTCTCCGTGATCTCGAGGCTAGATATGTAGGTATAATTTATTTTCAAAGTCACCCATTTTGATGAAATATAATGCATCACGACTTATATATTACTTTTCTTGTTTTTTGTAAATAAACGAGCGAGATGATGCGGATGCGGAAGAGAGCACCTCCGATGGGACCCGCATGGTGACCGTGAGATTCTGCGCATGGTCATTGGTGGTAAGTAAGCGGTCATATCCCCAGTGTAGGTCGGTCTTACCCGGTGGTGGAGTGAAGAAGACCTTTAGCGCCTCCCGACCTCGTGATGTAGCGGAGGTGTCCTCACCGCGGGAAGCAAAGGTAAAACAGTCCGAGGAGCTCGCTACGGAGGGTCGGATGGACCAGTCATGCGGTTGTGAGGTCATTCCGGGTCAAGGTGAGCGAATCTGACCGCCCGGGATCAAGTGCTACTCCACCCGTGGGTCGGGATCTGGAGAGGGTGGGTCGGGATCTGGTGCTTCTCCATCCGGTGAGTTTAGAGATACCGGGGACGGTAGTGGGGGTAGTGGGGTTTGAGATGCGAATTTATGTTACTTTAACACGTTTTGGATATGTTTGTAGAGAATAACATGGATTATTATGTCGTTTATGTGCATTATGTGCTAGGATTCCCGTAAATGGATTATACGTATAGTTTTGGACCATTTGCGGATAGGTAGCTTATGTATAGTTTTGTAGATGATCATGCGTTAACGGTTTAGGAACCGTTTTGGCGATTTTGGAAAAAGATAACTATGTTAGCGATCGTTGGGTATATATGATATTTATGTTTAGCGAATTTGTGTTATGATTGGTATATTAAAATAGGTTGTCACATTGGTATGTATGAATATATGAAAAAACAGGTTGAGAAATTGTAGATTTTTTCAGGAAAAAATCTGGAAATTACCCATTTTGCAGCAATATTCTGCAAAATGGGTTATTCAGTTTTGCCGGGGACATGTCCCCGGAGAAAGAAAAAAACAAATTTTAGTGCACGACCTTCCCCGGGGACATGTCCACGGAAAAACGAATGACGCTACAGTAACCTTGTTATTTTGCAGGGGACAAGTCCCCGGCGAATAAGATTAACTCAACAGTAGTAGCAAGGTTTCTCCGGGGACAAGTCCCCGGTAAAATGAGTGCCACGTCGGACTATTAATTCAATTAGGTGATTAAATTAATAATCTAAAAGTATTATCCCCGGGGACGTGTCCCCGGTGAAATCAGCTGCCACGTCGGACATGTTTGACCGGGGACAATCGGCTGTGGGTCCCGCTTGTCCCCGGAAAATGTTGTAAACAGTCCCCGGCGAAAGTATTCCCGAGAGGGTATTACCGGGAAACTTTCACCGAGGACATGTCCCCGGCAAAAACAATTACAGGGGACATGTCCCCGGCGAAAGCCTTGAAATTTCGTCTGGGAAACCATCGATTGTTGTAGTGACATGACTAAATGACAACAATAAAACAATGGTACTTTGACTTATTTCTAAATTATTATTGTTTTTTCTATTTTGACATTCGAATAAGAACTTGTCCTGATTGCTTATTTCTAAATTCTTTAATTAAGAAAGTTAGCAATAAAAAAACAAATCAGAACTTGAAAGTCAGAAAAAAAAAATCATACTTCCATTGTTTTCGCAAATAAGTTCATGACATTTTTGTTCTTGCCTTACAAAATATTTTGACTTGTTTAACAATTGATGGATCTTGATGCATTGTTGTGTGTTAAGTAAATTCTTGTATACCAAACCAAAATTATATATAATTGGTCGTTTCTTATGAGTTTCTTCTGAGCGGTGTTTATTTTTTTGCCATTACGATAATTGAAAACGATGATCATTTTATTTATATACAACAACTAAAAATGTGTAATGCATAAACTGTCTTCCTATATGATGCTTGTGTTGGGTTTTACTAATCATAACAATTATAAAACATGTAAACATTATCAAAGCATGCAGCGGAAGTAATAAGGAATAATATATGTAAGTAATTAACCGAATAAGAATATGCGTACCTTTTAGCAAATCAAGAAACACACGTTAATGTGAATGAGGACCAAAAACCCAAAACCCTAGCTTAGGGTTTATATAATTCGACCCACCAAAAAAATTGACCACCAGAAATCCACAAACACAAGTGTATTTGTCCTTCGTTCTTGTACACACGTACTATTCGCGAATTGAAGTGAAAGACTAGGTTCTTGATCACAAACAAACCAAACACTTAATCTTAAGTTGGACAAATCGAATCCCTATGGGAGGGGGGTGTACGACCGGCCAAGCACAAGAAAGAGGAAAAGGAGAAGAGAAATTAGGTTTGCAAGTCACCAAGATTAGTTAATAATGAATACAAGGGTTTGTATATATAGTTAACAAATCTTGGAGAACAAGTTTGTGTGGGTTTGGGCTTTGGTAACCCCAACCGATCGGCCAAGCATCCCCAAAGGGATTCTAGATCCTTCCCGACTTATAATTTAAATTTCATCTCTAGTCCTCGTAGTTTATATTTAACGACCGTTAGCCAAACCTCGTTAAATATTAACTATCGTTAAGTATTTATTTCGTGACTAATAATTAATAACAATAACATTTATATATATTAATTATTTAACATCAATTATCATACGTAATGTGTGCAATCCCGAAGTCTCGAGTTCGAATCCGGTCATACATATATTTAAAATATCCATAAAACCTTTCAGCTGCCACTTGGATATTACTAAATATAGTAATGACATTGGTTTAGTCTAGCCTAACACGCCAATGCCCCCAGATCAAATCGAGTATGGTTTTTTGGAAAAACCATTTAATGATTCATCATTTTTACTTATCCTTTTGCTACTAATACTACATTAACTATGAATATGGATCAAGTCATTTCATAAGTTAATATTCTGTTTCTCGTTATATCTGATTGAACAAGATTACCAAATCATCTGAACGTATTACAGATTGATCTTGGGTATGGCCATACAAACATCTTGTCAACCCTACGAGGGGCCCAAATATAGTATTATGCTTTGAAACAAATTCAAAGGAACAAATTCTCTTAACTACAAACATAACTCATGAACTTTGTAACACTTATGAAAATAGCCCTTATAACTACCAGTTACGGATAGCGTTAAACTATCTTACACAAGTGCACTACATTCATAACAGTTATCTGGTATCTCAAGTCTGAGGATAAACATTTCATGATTTACTTAATGTGACAACTCGTAATTTCAGGACATTTTATATAGACTAGATTTAGTCTACACATCATTAGTAACATCATTTCATATCAATTTATGCATGGGTTTCGCATTTTACATTAAATGTTTATTTTCTTATTAAATAAACGCTATCGCGTAAACATTATTTGAACATTTGATCCGACACTTCCAAAAATTATCCCGATATATTTTTATACTCATATTAAGATTATAAAAATAATATTATGAGTTTACCCAATGTTTTAAATTTATTTTGTATATAAATTGTTATGTATAAAATTTTACGACGGTTTTCGTAAATATTACACGATAATTATTATTTCACTCAAATTTTGCAAGAAATGTATTTTTATAATTTTATGACTTCAATATATTTTATTTTGACCCGTTAAAATTTATTTTTAGCTAACGTTACCCTAAATGCCTAAATATGTATACAAGTTACTAATTATCCTTAACTAACTACACATTTACTCTACATTAATACTCTTAATTATTACTAAATATATTCACTTCCTTTTTCTTTTGGTGTATGTCGACCAAATGGTGTGACACACACTCTTTTGCTACAAATATCTTCTAATATATATTGTATTATACTCTAACTTCTACACATACTATCTAATATCTTCAAAGTGTGAAAGAAAAAGTTTTCTCTTCTTCCTTTCTTCACCCCTAACAACCGGCCACCTTGAAGCTCAAAGAGGAGATCACCAAAAATTTTCTAGTCAAGTTTATTACACTCTAGTTACGCTCTTAGTTTAGGTTTTGAAATAAAAACCTATGGTGTTTAGGATTAACCTTTGTTCACTTCACCTCATCAAGTTACTAGTAAGCATCTCATATTCATGTTCATCTTTCATATTTATTTTATGTTCATTTCATCATATTTAAGAAAAACATGCAAGTCATAATGATGTTTATACCATTTTTTAATGTTTTTAAGTGTTATATATATAATTATCATCCTATAATTACTCCTTGAAACATATCACTTTTAGTGATGTCTAGGAACCCATGACACCCTAAGAAGGTGTATGGTAGGTTTAGAATAGCCGGCGTTGGTTTGAAGTGGTTAGAATAAGTTTTACGCGAGAAAACTCATTTCGACAAATATATTTAAGGTCGACCTTTTTCGTGAAATCTGGAATTTTCGACGGTTGATAAAAATATTTGGGCTAGATATTTGGAAAATATACTTTAAAACAAAAACGTGGCTGCTTGAATGGGTTAAAACGAGTTATAACGAAGAAGTTATGCTATTTTTAAGTTTAACGTGAAAACTATTTGTTTCAGAAAATTCAGCATGTATTCTCGACTTTTTACGAGTCAAAAATGAATCTTAAGCGTTATTAAATGTGTCGACTTATCAAAAATATATTAGTATATATTATCACGATTCCGAGGATATATGAAACGTAGAAAACGGACTTATAACGACTAAGTTATTCACATTTTAAACAAGTTGCCGTAACTATTTTATATAAGTATAACTAATATATTTTCTAATAGACAAACATATCGGCCGTGAATAACCATGTCGAGGGTTGTTTTTAACATTGATAGAGTACTATTCAGTAAAAGATGTCTTCTAGTAAAAGTAAGTTCGCCTAGCCTATTTTTCAAAATGTCCAACCGTTTGTCAAACAGAGTTGTAACGAGTAAGATACGGTCACCTAAACTTTGCCGAAAACCACCCTTAAACGATATTTTGGACACAAATAGCATACTTAGCCTATATTTTTCTCCATGATCGAGACCTCTATGATAAAAACTTAAAAGCTAAAACTTTGAGATAATGATACAAGCTTTCCAAAACCGTTGAGTTTGTTTCCTAACGCTCAATGTGCACCATTTTACGACTAGCTTTTCAAGGTCGTTTAGTCACTTTCATGAAATTGTCAAATGACATTATTTTACGACGAAAAGTTATAATTTCATAATAAATCATTAAATGACTATCGTAGGATATCATTTCAACGTAAATACTTGTAAAGTATTTTATAATATGACAAGATGTCATAAACATATATTTTGACGATAAACATTATTTTTTTCAAATGTACAAGTGGTATGGATTTCATATGAGTTTGCATGCACGACATTGTTTCATGATTTACATTAGAGCATATCATTCATAATAGGTCGCGCTTAGAGATTGCGCCGCATTTCAATGTATCCACTCTTGTCATCATTATAATTGCATCAGGTGAGTCATAGCCCCTACTCTTTTAATTGTTTTGAATTACTTTTGGGGGAGATACATGCTCAACTATTTTTATGACAATCATGATTATTTGTAAACTATATGTTTATCTGAACTGAATGTTTAGTCATATTCTATATCATAAATCATTCAACTAAATGTCTTGGTATAATGATTGAACTAAATGTCTTGGTATAATCATTGAACTAAATGTCGTGGTATAATCATTGAACTAAATATCTTGGTATAATCATTGAACTAAATGTCTTGGTATAATCATTGAACTAAATGTCGTGGTATAATCATTGAACTAAATGTTGTGGTATAATCATTGAACTAAATGTCTTGGTATAATCATTGAACTAAATGTCGTGGTATAATCATTGAACTAAATGTCTTGGTATAATCATTGAACTAAATGTCTTGGTATAATCATTGAACTAAATGTCTTGGTATAATCATTGAACTAAATGTCGTGGTATAATCATTGAACTAAATGTCTTGGTATAATCATTGAACTAAATGTCTTGGTATAATCATTGAACTAAATGTCATGGTGTAATCATTGAACTAAATGTCTTGGTATAATCATTGAACTAAATGTCGTGGTATAATCATTGAACTAAATGTCTTGGTATAATCATTGAACTAAATGTCTTGGTATAATCATTGAACTAAATGTCGTGGTATAATCATTGAACTAAATGTCTTGGTATAATCATTGAACTAAATGTCGTGGTATAATCATTGAACTAAATGTCTTGGTATAATCATGGAACTAATGGTCTTGGAACAATTTGAAACAACACTCATATGTGTTATGTCAATTAACTATTAATACATTAAGTTACGCACTATTATGTGAATTCATTTGTCATCATGCGCTTGAACATAAACTATACACATTTTGGCAATGGGTTGTAAACACACAAAGTTGCAAGTTTTGTATGGGCGGAACTTGAACCGAGTGGATTTACAATACCTTTCTTTGCATGAATATTTTCTAAAGGTTTTCATTTCAACACAAACTCTATGAACTCACTCAACCTTTGTGTTGACACTTTTAGCATGTTTTATCTCAGGTATCTAAGGCATTCACTTCATGGCATGCATATGGAAATATCATAGAGTCGTGGTGACGACGCGTCACACATGGGATTTATGCACTTTAAAAACATCGTTTGGCTTGTAACAAACTTATTTCCGCACAAGTTGATTTTCATTTGGGACCTATACTTTGTAAACTCTGATTGTTTTAATAAATTAAACAATGTGTTTTCCAAACGACACTTTAGGTCGTTCGATATAATCTGTAACTTTGATGCTATGACGGTCATCCCCAAGAATTCCATTCCACGAAAAACAGTAATTTGGGGTATGATGATTGGTATCGAGCATCGGTTATAGAGAACTAGGTTGCATCATTGACCCTAGACTATAACTACATCATCATAGCATCTCATCATATCATTATAAGTGCATATTCACTTTACATGCGGGTTTATGACTTAACACCAAATATCATATGAGTCGATTAGTCCAAAGCATTGCATAGTTACTCTAAATTATACATAGCCCGATCACCTATGTCTAATCGGGAAGAATCATGCAATGAAGGAGTAATAGTCTTATATGTGTAAGCAATTCTATGACCGAGCCAAATTTTCAAAGACCAGTTACTCAAACCGATTTAGCCTAATCTCATGACAGTTCTTGTTTGATGAGTTGTGAGATTAAGTAAAATCGGTTACCTAAAAGTCTTTTGAGGGTTTTGCTCGAGAATGGGAAAGTTTGCCACATCAAACCCTAAACCGGAGAGACCAACACGAATCAATTGAGGGATGAATTCCTTTTTGGGTGGGCGAATGTGACAACTCGTAATTTCGTGACATTTCATATAGACTAGATTTAGTCTACACATCATTAGTAACATCATTTCATATCAATTTATGCATGGGTTTCACATTTTACATTAAACGTTTATTTTCTTATTAAATAAACGCTATCGCGTAAACATTATTTGAACATTTGATCCGACACTTCCAAAAATTATCCCGATATATTTTATACTCATATTAAGATTATAAAAATAATATTATGAGTTTACCCAGTGTTTTAAATTTATTTTGTATATAAATTGTTATGTATAAAATTTTACGACGGTTTTCGTAAATATTACACGATAATTATTATTTCACTCAAATTTTGCAAGAAATGTATTTTTATAATTTTTATGAGTTCAATATATTTTATTTTGACCCGTTAAAATTTATTTTTAGCTAACGTTACCCTAAATGCCTAAATATGTATACAAGTTACTAATTATCCTTAACTAACTACACATTTACTCTACATTAATACTCTTAATTATTACTAAATATATTCACTTCCTTTTTCTTTTGGTGTATGTCGACCAAATGGTGTGACACACTCTTTTGCTACAAATATCTTCTAATATATATTGTATTATACTCTAACTTCTACACATACTATCTAATATCTTCAAAGTGTGAAAGAAAAGTTTTCTTCTTCCTTTCTTCACCCCTAACAACCGGCCACCTTGAAGCTCAAAGAGGAGATCACCAAAATTTTCTAGTCAAGTTTATTACACTCTAGTTACGCTCTTAGTTTAGGTTTTGAAATAAAAACCTATGGTGTTTAGGATTAACCTTTGTTCACTTCACCTCATCAAGTTACTAGTAAGCATCTCATATTCATGTTCATCTTTCATATTTATTTTATGTTCATTTCATCATATTTAAGAAAAACATGCAAGTCATAATGATGTTTATACCACTTTTTAATGTTTTTAAGTGTTATATATATAATTATCATCCTATAATTACTCCTTGAAACATATCACTTTTAGTGATGTCTAGGAACCCATGACACCCTAAGAAGGTGTATGGTAGGTTTAGAATAGCTTCGGCGTTGGTTTGAAGTGGTTAGAATAAGTTTTACGCGAGAAAAACTCATTTCGACAAATATATTTAAGGGTCGACCTTTTACGTGAAATCTGGAATTTTCGACAGTTGATAAAAATATTTGGGCTAGATATTTGGAAAATATACTTTAAAACAAAAACGTGGTTGCTTGAATGGGTTAAACGGAGTTATAACGAAGAAGTTATGCTATTTTTAAGTTTAACGACGAAAACTATTTGTTTCGTAAAATTCAGCATGTATTCTCGACTTTTACGAGTCAAAAATGAATCTTAAGCGTTATTAAATGTGTCGACTTATCAAAATATATTAGTATATATTATCACGATTCCGAGGATATATGAAACGTGAAAACGGACTTATAACGACTAAGTTATTCACATTTTAAACAAGTTGCAGAACTATTTTATATAAGTATAACTAATATATTTTCTAATAGACAAACATATCGGCCATGAATAACCATGTTGAGGGTTGTTTTTAACATTGATAGAGTACTATTCAAGAAAAGATGTCTTCTAGTAAAAGTAAGTTCGCCTAGCCTATTTTTCAAAATGTCCAACCGTTTGTCAAATGAGTTGTAACGAGTAAGATACGGTCACCTAAACTTTGCCGAAAACCACCCTTAAACGATATTTTGGACACAAGTAGCATACTTAGCCTATATTTTTCTCCATGATCGAGACCTCTATGATAAAAACTTAAAAGCTAAAACTTTGAGATAATGATACAAGCTTTCCAAAACCGTTGAGTTTGTTTCCTAACGCTCAATGTGCACCATTTTACGACTAGCTTTTCAAGGTCGTTTAGTCACTTTCATGAAATTGTTAAATGACATTATTTTACGACGAAAAGTTATAATTTCATAATAAATCATTAAATGACTATCGTAGGATATCATTTCAACGTAAATACTTGTAAAGTATTTTATAATATGACGATATGTCATAAACATATATATTGACGATAAACATTATTTTTTTCAAATGTACAAGTGGTATGGATTTCATATGAGTTTGCATGCACGACATTGTTTCATGATTTACATTAGAGCATATCATTCATAATAGGTCGCGCTTAGAGATTGCGCCACATTTCAGTGTATCCACTCTTGTCATCATTATAATTGCATCAGGTGAGTCATAGCCCCTACTCTTTTAATTGTTTTGAATTACTTTTGGGGGAGATACATGCTCAACTATTTTTATGACAATCATGATTATTTGCAAACTATATGTTTATCTGAACTGAATGTTTAGTCATATTCTATATCATAAATCATTGAACTAAATGTCTTGGTATAATCATTGAACTAAATGTCGTGGTATAATCATTGAACTAAATGTCTTGGTATAATCATTGAACTAAATGTCTTGGTATAATCATTGAACTAAATGTCGTGGTATAATCATTGAACTAAATGTCTTGGTATAATCATTGAACTAAATGTCTTGGTATAATCATTGAACTAAATGTCGTGGTATAATCATTGAACTAAATGTCGTGGTATAATCATTGAACTAAATGTCTTGGTATAATCATTGAACTAAATATCGTGGTATAATCATTGAACTAAATGTCTTGGTATAATCATTGAACTAAAAATCGTGGTATAATCATTGAACTAAATGTCTTGGTATAATCATTGAACTAAATGTCTTGGTATAATCATTGAACTAAATGTCGTGGTATAATCATTGAACTAAATGTCTTGGTATAATCATTGAACTAAATGTCGTGGTATAATCATTGAACTAAATGTCTTGGTATAATCATTGAACTAAATGTCTTGGTATAATCATTGAACTAAATGTCGTGGTATAATCATTAAACTAAATGTATTGGTATAATCATTGAACTAAATGTCGTGGTATAATCATTGAACTAAATGTCTTGGTATAATCATGGAACTAATGGTCTTGGAACAATTTGAAACAACACTCATATGTGTTATGTCAATTAACTATAAATACATTAAGTTACGCACTATTATGTGAATTCATTTGTCATCATGCGCTTGAACATAAACTATACACATTTTGGCAATGGGTTGTAAACACACAGTTGCAAATTTTGTATGGCGGAACTTGAACCGAGTGGATTTACAATACCTTTCTTTGCATGAATATTTTCTAAAGGTTTTCATTTCAACACAAACTCTATGAACTCACTCAACCTTTGTGTTGACACTTTTAGCATGTTTTATCTCGGTATCTAAGGCATTCACTTCATGGCATGCATATGGACATATCATAGAGTCGTGGTGACGACGCGTCACACATGGGATTTATGCACTTTAAAAACATCGTTTGGCTTGTAACAAACTTATTTCCGCACAAGTTGATTTTCATTTGGGACCTATACTTTGTAAACTCTGATTGTTTTAATAAATTAAACGATGTGTTTTCCAAACGACACTTTAGGTCGTTCGATATAACTGTAACTTTGATGCTATGACAGTCATCCCCCAAGAATTCCATTCCGCTGAAAAACAGGTAATTTGGGGGTGTGACACTTAATGACAAAGATCCATAAGTATAATCATGTAAAGTTGGGATTTGTCCTATACTCAATTCATTGAATATCATGTGAATCTGGTATGTCCCACGCATCAATATACTTTAAGTATATTCTACCAAAATTCAGATTTGTCTTAATTCAATGACCACATCATTGATTGACAACGGACTATTTAGAATAACATAAGTCATTCACGGATTAAACATGAAAATATAGGATATAATATTAAGAAAATGAAAAATAAACATAAACAACTATTTTATTTCATTAAAATAATATTTGTTCATAACATCCTTTATCCAAATACTAATCACAGATATGCATGAAAGTACTAGCTAAACGAAGTCCTATCCCATCAGCATAGTCAGTAAGTTTTTCTTTGGGCAAAGGCTTCGTAAAGGGATCAGCTAGATTATCATCTGTATGAACTTTGAGTAGATTGATTCCACCTATTTCGACTTATTCTCGAACATAGTGATATAGACGAGGAAAATGTCTGGCGCCCTTCATGACTCCAGGCTCATTGGCAAATGTTATTGCAGCAGAGTTTTCACAATACACATTTAAAGGTAATTCGATTGAGGGCATTACTCCGAGTCCCGAAATCAATTTCCTAATCCAAGCGACTTCCATCGCAGACTTCCAAGCGACTATGTACTCACTTCATAATAGACATCGCATCGTTGTGCGCTTCTTGCTCTTCCATCAATGCTCCTCCATTAATGACAAAGACATATCCCGTTTGAGACTTCTTATCATCTTTATCGGTTTGGAAAGACGATCGCAAAAACCCGCAACTTCAAGTTCTACATCCGAATTCCCACCATACACTAGAAACATTTCGTAGTAGCCCTTAGATACTTAAGAATGTTCTTAATAAAGATGCTAGTGTTTCACACCGGATTCATTGATATCGACTGGTGATATTTTGTGCAAACGCCACATCAGGCCTTGTACATCTCACAACATACATGATAGATCCTACAGCCGAAGCATAAGGAACTTTTCTCATGTGTGCCACCTCTTCAGGTGTTGACGCACATAGTTCACTACTTAAGCCATGTTCAACTTGCATCAGCAAATATCCCTTCTTGGAATCTTGCATATTGAATCTCTTCAATATTTTATCAACGTAAGTACTTTGACTTAGTCCAATCAACCGCCTTGATCTATCTCGATAGATCTTGATTCCCAGAATAAATGTTGCTTCCCCTAAATCCTTCATAGAAAAGCACTTTCCAAGATAAGACTTTACTTCTTGTAAACTTGGAATGTCTTTTCCCATGATCAATATGTCATCAACCAAATAAACAGTTATTGTGTATGTGTATATGGATGAAGTTTTTATCGATTGGAGTACATCAATAACATTTGGTATTATTATTAAAGGATTCAGTCTATGGGATTTGAATCATACTGGAACTAGAAGCAGTTTTTATAGAAACAGGAAAATTTATTAAAACGAAACACTAAAACACTTCAAATTCAATAGAGAATGAAATCGTCCTAATATTACAACCAGTTGCAGGAAGATCACCCAAATAACCTTTATCTACTCTATCGCCAACTAGTTCATTCTGGCTTCATGCTAGGTTTAATACAAACCCCATTCAAAAGAATAAATCGAACAAGGTTAAAGAAAATTACAGTATTACACTAGCAAAAGTACAAAGCTTCACCAAGGCAAGACTCATAATATTGACCTAATATACATTTAAGTTAGCTTAGCTAGGTATTGGGGCATAAGAGACACAAGCCAAGTTTTAGCAAGTGGAAGCCCACGTTAGAACCACGAGAGTTCATCAAAAGAAGATGCACATCAAATTAAGTAGACTTGGCAAAAAGAGAAACGCCGAAAGAACGATTGAACATACCATCATACATGTTTGAGTTGCATATGTTTTCGTTAGAGCTTACACTGAGTTGTCAATATAGAAGAATTGGGTCACCCCGCTTATGTTTGTTAAAGTTACATTTTTACAGATCCCTCAAGAGATCTGTAACTTTGTTGCATATTCACATTATATGAATATGTGCATTGTTGAATCTAATACACGATATCCAGCAAGCATGTAAATGCTTAGATGCGAGTGTGGATGCAACTCTTGCTGGAAAGGATAAACAATGGCAAAAACGTGTAACCATATTCATTTAGACAAAGTTTAACACAAAAACCAACAACTGAATCCAGCGTTATATGAGGTAAAAGCGTACATAACCACTATAAAAGTGTATTAATTACAACCTATTTTGAGAATCCTTAGAGAACAGCTGGAAACATTATAAAGGTTTGGATATTAGCAAATGCATCAAAACACAATGATGGCATCCTTTATATAAATGCCGCATTTAGCGGATTTGTACGTACAATGGATGGCAACACTGTGTTTTGATATGATCTCCCAGCCACTGCGTGCATACCACCAACATCTTCCGGGCTTGTTTCTGTCCTTACCTTCATTCGTCCATATAAACTTTTCAGTATCAGCACTATGATATTTCACTTTACAGCTAACTAATTTATTTCATATTTAGTAAAGATAAGGTACTGAAGGGTGTATAATGCATACCAAAATGGACTTTTTGCTTCTTTTGTAAACCTGTTGCCACCACTTAGTTTTTGTAAGCAGGTGCATCCTCAAACTAGACCACAAAATTATAATCAGTAGTAAATGATCAAATTAACTTGGATTATTTTACAAAAATTACCCATTTTGACCCATTGCGCAACCCACCTAACCATCTATATTGTCACCACCCTAGGCACAAGTATTATACAATACCAGTGGATGAACTCTCATAATTGTTGTTCGAGTATCAATTAGCTTTCCGTTCACCATATCTACGGCAATTCTCACTGCACCATTTCCAGTACGTTTCCCTGAGCGACATTGCAACATCCAAAGTCTATTTTCTTGAACAGTGAATTCAATATCCTGTGCTCAGAATACCAAAATTATTGTCATATATTCCAATCACAAAACATAATTTAACAAGTAAGATTTATTTTATTTATAATTACCATCATGTCTTTTTAGTGTTGCTCTAAGATCTCACAATTCTCGACGAGTTCTTTATATGCTTCCGGCATGCAATTCTTCATGGTGACGGTATCTTGCAGCATTCTGATTCCAGCAACAATGTCTTCCCTCTATTCGAAATTACTTCTTTAGCTTTGGTAATATGTGTTATAGTGCCATTTTTTGCCTGTTTACTGATAAAATGGGTCCAAATGAGTCGTCTTATATCTAATTCTAAAACGGGTCAAATAAATTGTTTTTATCAAGTGCCATTATATATTCAAACATTAGTAACAACCTTATTGTGAATGTGTATATGGATGATTTTTTTATCGACCGGGGCAATCAATAACATGTAGTATTACTATTACTAATGGATTCGGTCTATGGATTTTGAATCACCCAAATAAACTTATAAGATCTATGATATCCGCCATCTTGTGATATATTCCTTCTGGCTTCTTGTTAGTTTTTAGACAAACACCATTCAAAATAATAAATGAAACAAGGTTAAAGTAAAGTACATTAGCAAATATCGTATCAGCAAGGGGAAGGCTCGTAACATTGACCTAATATACATTTATGTTAGATTAGCTCGGTGTTGGGGCATAACAGAAGCCCACGTTAGAACCACGGAAGTTCATAAAAGAAGATGCCCATCAAATTAAGTGGATTTTGCAAAAAGTGAAATGACGATAGAAGGTTTGAGCATACCGGCATACTTTGTTTGAGTTGCATATGTTTTTGTTAGAGCTAACATCGAGCTGTCAATATAGAAGAACGGGGCCACCCGTTTATATTTCTTGAAGTTACTTTTACACGGATGACGTTCCCTCACAAGTTTTGGAACTTTGTTGCATATCACTTTATACAGATAAGTGCTTTGTTGAATCTTATACATGATATCAAATAAGCATGTAAGTGCTTAGGTGCCGGTGTGAATGCCACTATAACTAACTACAACCTATTTTGAGAATCCTTAAAGAACAGCCAGAAACGTTTAAATGCTTTGGATATTAGCAAATGCGTCAAAGCACAATGATGCCATCCTTTATACAGATGCCGCATTTAGCGGATTTGTATAATGGATGGCAACATTGTGCTTTGATGCTTTTGCAACTATCCAAAGACATTGCACTTTTGTTAAACAAAATGCTTGAGAATCCTTAAAAGAACAGCCCAAAACGTTGAAATGTATATTAGCAAATGCGTCAAAGCACAATGTTGCCATCCTTTATATAAATGTCGCATTTAGCAGATTGTATAATAGATGGCAATACTGTGTTTTGATGTTTTTGATACTATCCAAAGACATTTCACTTTTGTAAACAAAATGATTGAGAATCCTTAAAAGAACACCCGGAAACGTTGAAATGCGTTGAATATTAGCAATTGCATCAAAGCACAATGTTGCCATCCTTTATATAAATGTTGCATTTAGCAGATTGTATAATGGATGGCAATACTGTGTTTTGGTGTTTTTGCTACTATCCAAAGACATTTCACTTTTGTTACACAAAATGCTTGAGAATCCTTAAAAAAACAGCCGGAAACATTGAAATGCGTTGGATATTAGCAAATGCATCAAAGCACAATGTTGCCATCCTTTATATAAATGCCGCATTTAGCAGATTTGTATAATGGATGGCAACAATGTGTTTTGATGCTTTTGCTACTATCCAAAGACATTTCAATGCTGTTGAACAAAATGCTTGAGAATCTTGTTTTGAAGTTCTGAATCCATCTTGTCCGATAATGGCATTAGGCAGCCACAAAGTGTTTTTCACCTCCTATAAACACAATCATCAGAAAACCATGTTATAACTACTTTAATCAAAAGAAGTGAATAAAAAGTCAACAATATGAATATGTTGCAACTTGCAAGTAACAGTAAGGGTGTGTTTGGTGTTTGGTGCATGGTAATGGGAAACAGAAAATGGCTTCATTGCGATTAATGTTGTTTGTTTAATAAAATTGGGCTATGAAATTTTATATCATAGATGGTCACTTCTTTTTCTTTTCATTATCAACAAAAAAAAGTTACTAGCAACTTTTTCTTTTTATCTCTCACAAATTTTTTATTCACAATATTGGTTGAGAAAAATAATGTGAAATTGTGAATCAAACATAAATAATGGATATGAAATCTTTTTCTTTAATCAGTGGATTTTTTTAGAAACATATACAATTTATTTTTCCGTTCAAATGCAATTCATCAAACCAAACAGCAACAATCGGAATCATACAATTAATGTAATTCATAGTCATTTTATCAAAAACCTAAACATATACCAGTTGTTAATCATGGCAAAAAAAGCAATCTATAGACCATATGTGATAATAATCTGATATAAAACATTAAAAATCAATCCATTATAAAATAAACTGATATAATATATTAAAAAAGTACAAACAAAAACATGAAGTTATGGATGTTTCTTTTTACCTGATTTGGGTACTGAAACCAGATCAGTGATGAAAGACATTTGCTTGTATAGCATCAACAAATGAATGGACGGCTAAGATCTGAAGAAAATATCATATGTATATTGACGGCTGAACTAGATGTGAGAAAATAATAGGTTTAGACACCTATATTTATATTGTAGAGTAAATTACAAAGATGGCCCTTGTGGTTTGTGTTGACTCTCATTCTTGGTCGTTTGACTATTGTTTTTGCATTGATAGTCCTTTACTTAGAAACCCTTAACACTGAGAGTCCTTTAACCAAATGGCATCAGCTTTGACTGTTAAAAGTTCCTCATCACACATGATGGTAAATTTGTCTTTTCAAATTAAACCACAAGGACCATCTTTGTAACTTACTCTAAACGAGTGATGAAACGCGACGCTGGATTGTTTTAATTAATTTGGATAGTGACCCTATAAAGGAATTACTTTGAATGACACTTAAACCTTAAGGACTATTTTGCCAACTTGATACTGCAACGACACAAATCAAGAAAATAGCGATTAATGAGACACGCCAGATTGAAGAGATCGTGTCCCGGCTTTTAATTATATTAGATAATAAAACCCCCAAGAACAAACCAAAACTTTAATAAAAAACAAATCAAGAAAATTTATAAGAAATAACCTATTTTTGCTAACCAAACTTTAAAATAAATCAAAATTACTTTTTTCAAACAACTCATTTCACCAAATCACTCGCATAACAAAACCCATAAACAAAAACCAAGTTTCTTAACAAAATTTAATTTAACTTAATTTAATTTGATTTCAAGAAATTGGCCTATTTTTACAAATAAGTCCATCAAAACAAATCAAAATCATATTTTCTTTCAACCCATTTCACCAAATCACTCATATATCTAAACCCATAAACAAAATCCGAATTTTTAACAAAATTAATATTAAAAATTAAATCATTTTTTTTACCTATTTTTGCTAATTAAATCCATAAAAAATAATAAAAATCACTTTTTCTTTGAACCATTTCACCAAATTAATCACTCAACAAGTTTAGGTGTAGTATTTGACTGTGGATCTCCATTTTTGATGCGCCTAGAACTAGTGGATCCAATTCTTCTAGACACAGAACCTTCAAATCTTTGAGAAGATTGATGATGTTGAATTGCAAGTGATAAAGCTTGCATATGTATTCAATTAAGGCTGTGCACGGTCCAAAAACCGGACCGAACCGGCCAAGACCGGACTGGACCGAGAACCGATTTCGGCATAAACCTTAGACCGAGACCGGACCGAATGTGGTCGGTCCAGTCTCGGTCCGGTCTGGTCCAAATTAGCCCAAATTCGTTGGTTTTGATCCGGACCGGACCGGACCGGACCGGACCGAGAACCGAATTAGCCCAAATGTCAAGACCGCGGACCGGACCGAATGTGGTATGTCCGGTCCGGTCCAGTCCTGTCTCGGTCGGTCTGTCGGTCGGTCCGGTCCGTTCGGTTTGTATGCTCACCCTTATATTCAATAGCACATTATCACTTTCAAAACACACAACCGTAGAATCTAACAAGTAACATCTTGAAATAATAATATACGCACAAATATATAATCATCTACATAATCATACTGCATACATAAAAACACTACAATATATATCATAGAAAAATGTTGGCAAACCTTATCCAACTTCTCAAATGAATCCCCCCTTCGTGGTGAGCATCCTTTAATCGCTTCCCCTGCCACAACAATCAACCAACCCGGCTAACACTAACCACTCTCGCTATTTCCGGTTTAAGCACCCCACCATTCGTCTCACTCCCACGATCAACCTTCACAACATTCACAACCCTTTGCACACTTTGCAAAAACAGTTGCGCTTGCACAACAGTCTCCTCAAACACCACGACACTCTTCCTATCACCATCATCCCACACCATTCGCCCCGAACTAACCCCATTTTCCACATTTCCATCAGAAATTAGTCTAGTAGTAGCATCATTACCACTATGATCAACTTCCACATACTCATTTGTCGAAACACCTTTCGAGCAAATGCATCCCATAATTAACCCCAATTCCACTATAAAGATCCAAAATTTATAACCTTTAAAAAAAATTGACACTAACCCTTTTGTTATAATCATTTATTATAAACACCCATGTGATCAAAACACATAAATAATCACTAATTCACTATAAAGATTTTTTTTTTAACTTTAACAAAGTTTGACACTAACCTTTTTCGTTATAATCACATATAAACAAAACCCAACTGATTTCGTCGTGTGGGATGGTAGGATTAAATCGTGGGTGACTTGTGGCAGAGGAGAGAGAGAGAGAGAGAGAGAGAGAGAGAGTGTGTGTGACTGAGATGTGTGTGAGACACTCGTCTAAATGGTGGGTAATTATGGGTTTCGGTTTAAAGATCAAGTTAAGGGTCTGGGTTATTTTTTTTATAAATGATACATGGACCTAAACTTAGACCTAAAATGACTTGGCATAATCCTGATGGGTTGTAAAATAAGTAGGTTTCTGTCTGCGGCCATCAAGATTAGGGGCGGAAACGAGCCGAGCCGCTCGTGAAAAGCTCAGGATCGGATCGGTAAGGCTGCATGCAGTAGTAACGATCGAGTATCGATCGGGTGAATTTGGCGATCGATTTCAACTCGATCGTCTTGCTGTGGCGATTAGATTGAGTCCCACTTTTTCCCTATCTTGGTCGTCCTCCCGATCGAGTTGTTTGGGCATTTAATTTGCAAAAGTGAGTGTGGAAAAGATATTATTACCGTCGCCTTTTCGGGCACCTGATCGCTGAAGGTCGTTGGAGAGAGAAATCGACGTGGCGGGAAAAATGAGGGAATTGAATGCCCATCGGGGCGACCTAAAAGCTCGAACGAGCCGAGTTTAAACGAGCTCGAGGCAGAGCTCGAGCCTGGTTGGGCTCATTTAATAATCGAGCTCGAGCCGACCTCTATACAAAAAGCTCGTTTAGGCTCGCGAGCCTAAACGAGCCCTAGAAATATATATTGTATAACCATGTTAACGAGCCGAGCTCGAGCCTTGTGTTAACGAGCCGACCTCCATATGAACCTTGTTTTTTTCTACACATCATATAAATTAGTCGAGCCCGAGCCGAGCTCGAGCTTGTGAAAATTTTCACGAGCCGAGCTCGAGCTCGAGCTCAAAATATGAGGCTCGAAACGAGCTCGAGCTCGAGCTTTTTATATATAAACGAGCCGAGCTCGAGCTCTGACAGGCTCGGGCTCGGCTCGACTCGTTTTCACCCCTAATACACTTGATTTTAGAGTAAAATACATCGTTCGTCCCTAATCTTGTACACACACATCACGTTGAACCAAGCCTAGGCGTTTTCATCGCTGGAGGTCCAAAACATGGGTTTTTAATGTGAAACAAGTCCCTTGACCACTAATGCCAAAGTCAATGTCTGATTTTTGTTATGTAGTCGAGGGTATTTTAGTCCATACACATTTATACTTTGTCTTTCAATTTTGATTCTTTTCATTGAAATCCAAAAAAAAAGCTGATGGATTATGGCTAACGTCTCCATTACTTTCAAGAGGATTAATGATTTAATAATAGAAGACAACACAATAAATATATCATATTAAATATGTTTAGAAGTGCATGGTCTCTTAAATATGTTTTGTAAATGCAATAGTCATTCAAAAAACTCGGGTATTTTGTAACTGGGCAAAGGTTATTGGAGGAGGTGGTGGAGGAGGTGTTTCTGGTGGTGGTGTTGGTGGCGGTGGAGGTGTAGGAGGGGGAGACAGTGATGACAATTGACTTTTTATCATGATTTCTTGTTTCATAACCAGTGGAGCATTATATTGACTTTTGATTTCATCATTCGCTGGCCAAACATGGGAACCTGAAGATTTTCCTCTAAGTAGCGGAAATTCCTGAATTTGAACATTAAATTAGTGTGACGATATCTCATCATGGTCAACACTCATAACGTTCGTTTCTTCATTCTGATGAATTCTCGGTTGTTCTTTCTTAAAGATTGCTTTTTTATTCCCACCGTCATCAAGATTCTTCCAATAAAGAACGTCTAATCCTTCTTCATCAACAATGATCCCTTCGAATCGTAAAGCGATCAAGCATCCGCACATCGGGATCATGAGCAATTCTATTATCATTAACAATACGTAAATCGGTTTCCTCTTTTCTTTTCTCAGCGTTTATATCTTGCAAGCGAGAAGAAAAACAACGATAAAACCAAAGTATTTGTTGCGATTGTTGTAACTCATTGTTGCAACTGCTTTATTAAACGACTTTAAAGGTGGTGTGTTAGGGGTGACGGGAGTAGGAGTAAGAGTAAGTATTTTAGTCCTCTGCTGCTGTTACTGAATTGGAAAAGAAGGTTTTATGCAACAAGACAAAGTATAAATATGTATGGACTAAAATACCCTCGACTACATAACAAAAATCAGACATTGACTTTGGCATTAGTGGTCAAGGGACTTGTTTCGCATTAAAAACCCATGTTTTGGGCCTTCAGGGATGAAAATGCCTAGGTTTGGTTCAGCGTGATGCGTGTGTACAAGATTAGGGACGAACAATGTATTTTAGACTTGATTTTAAGTCTAAGTTTAGGTCCATGTATCATTTCCCAATTTTTTTTATCAACATGAGATATTGTTTATTGTGAAAGGTGTAGATAATGGGTTTTCTTTATATCTTTAAAGATATGTAGATATTGGTTTTAGTTGTTGAATTTAAGAAAAATGATGGAGGAGATGTGTATGTGATATTAAAAGTGAAAGAGATGATGAAATGAAAATTATACCCTCATGTGCAAGTCACATGAGGGGTGTTTAATGGTCAAAGCTGGCGCCATTTGGTAAAGGGACCGTGAGTGTAAGGGTTTCAGAGTTAGTGACTGTACGTGCAAAAAAAAGTCAAAGGATCAAGAGTGAAAGTTAACGCAAACCAAAGAAACCATCTTTGTAATTTACTCTATATTGTAGGTTTTAAAACATTAGGGGTTTCTAAACAATAAAAAAGTGGCTGGTTAAATCCCATGGACTTAAGCCTTGTTTCTTTTAACTTTTTGTTATGTTTTCCCTATCTATACTCTGTGTTTAAGTAGAGGTGAAAACGAGTTGAGCCGCTTGTGAAAACTCGGATCTAATCGGTATAAATCTCAAAAGAGTCAAGCCTAAACGAGCTCGAGCCCGATCTCGATTGTAACAACCCATCCCCAATATGACACATACCTAAATGGTAGGCAAAAAACATAATCTAGGTCGACCCCGTCAAAAAATGCAACATTAGAAGGCTCTCCACCATACTCTCCTCATATCCCAACCTGCGTATATTCATCAATGGCCTCTCATGGTAAATGAAATCATCAATGGGGTGTCTAAAAAAAAGAATAAATGTCTTTTCCTTTTAAAATAGACTTTGAGGAGGTTTTCGATTTTCTTGATTGAAATTTTATCTTCCATTGGTGCAAACTTGAACAAAGTGTGCAATTGTAAGCCTATCATCGATATAATTTATAAACGTCTCACCACTTGGAAAGCTAAGACTATCTTATGATGGCAGGCTCACTCTTATCAAATCGATTCTTGGGGCTCTCGTTTTTTTTTTAATCGTTTAAAGCTCCAAAATTGGTGCTAAGTTACATGGAAAATCTAAGACGCATTTTTTTTGGGGGGGGGGTTGTTCTTTAGAATCTAACAATTGGCTTGAATATCTTGAAAAAAAGTGTGTTCTTCATCTACTTCGGGTGGACTTGGAATTGGTAGTCTTCAAGCTTCGAACTTAGCTATGCTGACTAAATGGTGGTGGCGATTTTACACGGAGCCTGACTCTCTTTAGCATCATGTTATTACCTCTATATATGATCCAAAGGGCGGTTTAGGCAGTGACTTGATTTCTCCTTCACATATCACCGGCCCATGGAAATCAATTGATTTAAGAAGTCCCCTCCTCAAATTTAACTTAAATTTAAATTATGTGTCTATGAGAAAATTAAGAGATCGACAACTCTGAATGCATTATGGACCTCTCATAATTCGAGTATCAATTAGCTTTTCGTTCACTATATCTACGGCTACTCTCACTGCACCTTTACTAGTACGCTTCCCTGATGGACATTGCAACATCCAAAGTCTATTAGCTTGAACCGTGTATTCAATATCCTGTGCGAAAATACCAAAATATTGTCACATTTTCCCATCTCAAAACATAATTCAGTAAGTAAGATTTGTTTTAATAATTACCATCATGTCTTCCCCCTGTTCAAAATTACTTCTTAAGCTTTGGTAATCTGTCTTATAAGTGCCACTTTTTACCTGTTTACTGATAAAATGGGTCCATATGAGTCGTGTTTTATCTAAACGGCCAAATAAATTGTTTTTATCGAGTGCCATTATCTATTCAAACATTAAAAAAGCAACCTTATTGTGCATGTGTATATGGATGTAGTTTTTATCGACTAGAGCATATCAACAAGACACATGTAATATTCCTATTGAGGAATTTTCAAATACTTACTCTTATTTTGACATCTTACTAGGACAATCCACACCATCTATTTAGTTTGATCTAATGGTGGGGATTAACCTAAGATTTAATATGTCTAAACCTAAGTCCATGTTTTTTCTTTCTTTTGTTTCTTTTTTTTTTTTTTTTTTTTTTTTTTTTTTTAATTATTCACGTTTTGATATAATCATTTTTTAATATACGTTTTTTTAATATTCACGCTTAATTTTTCAAAATTCGCATTTTTAATATTCACGCTTTTGTTTGTTTGTTTTTTAATTCACGTTATTTACGCTTTTTAATTCGCGTTTTCCCTTTCATACGCCGTCCGTTTCAAGACGTTTTCATCTATTTTCGTCCGCTTTCATACGCCGTCCGATTTCATACGTTTTGTCCGCTTTCATACATTTTTGTCCGCTTTCATACGTTTCGCCGCTTTCACGTTTTCTTCCATTATTCATACGCCGTCCGCTTTCATACGTGTTTTACGTTTCCATACATATTCGTCCGTTTTCATCACGTCGTCGTCGTTATTAAATGTTTTCGGCCGCTTAAACGTTTTCATCGCTTCGAATATCACAAGTGATATTACGAATAGTACAAGTGATATTCGAATAGCACAAATGATATTCGAATATCACAAATGATACCGCGAATATCGCAAGTGATGTTATGTGATATTCGAATATCAAGTGATATTATGTGATATCGAATATCACTTGTGATATTCGAATACACAAGTGATTTTTGAATATAACAAGTGATTTTCAACTAATGTTTTGTAACATGAAAATCATACGTGATATTCAAAATATCACACAAATGATATCAAGAAAATCACAAGAGATATTGATAATATCGCAGTGATATTTATCTTATCGCAGTGATATTCGTAATATCACAAACTCATATTCATAATATCACAAAATGATATTCATAATATCACGGTGATATTCGTAATATCGCGTAGTGATATTCGGAATATCACGCAGTGATATTCACAAAATCACTGTTGATATTCAGTATCACAACGTGATATTCGGAAAATCACAAAGTGATATTAACAAAATATCACTTGTGTTATCACGAGTGATACTCACGAAATCACAGTGATATTCGAGAATATCACAACGCGATATTCGAAATCACAGTGATATTAACAAAATATCACTTGTGTTTTCAGAATATCACAAAGCGATAGGATAATCACAGTGATATTCGAATATCACGAAATCACTTGTGATAGTCGAAACGTATGAAAACGAAAGAAATGGACGAAACGTGGAATACGGTCAATTCGCATGAAAACATGCGAAACGTATGAAAGAGTAAAAACACGTATGAAAACGGATGAAAAATGAACGAAAATGAAAGAAAAATGATGAAAATGGGCGAAAACGTAAGAAAACGGATAAGAACGTATGAAAACGTATGAAATCGAAGAAAAAAAACACGAATAAAAAAAAGCGAAATTAGTAATTAACAAAAAACGTGAATAAGAAAAAGAAAACAAAAAAAAAGTGAATAGAAAGAAAGACAAAAGACAAGAAAAAACGTGGACTTGGTTTATCTACTAAATCTTGGGTTAATCCCCACCATTAGATCAAACTAGATGGATGGTGATTGTCCTAGAAGCGTGAATTTATGGGTGAAGCAAAATAAAGTCGCCTATTCCTATTACTTATGGATTCGGTCTAGGGCTTTAAATTATGGAGGTGATTACACCACACTTTTGATTAATACACCACAAACCGTGCATTACAAGATTAGGACAAGACAAACTGTAATGCGGTTTATGGTTTATTAATCAAAAGTGTGATGTAAGATCAATTCTTAAATTATACTACAACTAGAAGCACTTTTTTGAGAAAGAGCAAAAAATATTAAAACCAAACACTAATACACTTCAAATTCAATTGAGACAACAGAAACATGAAATTGTACTAATATTACAACCACTTGCAGGAAGATCACCCAAATAACTTTTAAAGATCTACTATATACTTCCTCTTGTCATTAGTTCCTTCTCGCTCCTTGCTAGTTTTAATACAAACCCCATTCAAAAGAATAAATCAAACAAGGTTAAAGCAAGGAATATACAGCTTCACCAATGCAAGGCTCGTAATACTGACCTAATACACATTTATGTTAGACTATCTCGGTGTTGGGGCATAAGAGATACAAGCAAGTAGAAGCCCACATTAGAACCACAAGAGTACATAAAAATAATTTGCACTAGATTTTGCAAAAAAGTGAAATGACGATAGATGAACCGGGTCATCCCGAATCCATTAGTAATTATATGAATTATGAATATATGCATTGTAGTAATTATATGAATGTGCATTGTTAAATCTAATACATGATATCGAGTAACATGTAAATGCTTAGGGTGTGGATGCGATTCTTGTGGAGAATGATAAAGTGAGTACAACATTACATGAACAAAACAGCTAACATAACCACTAAAAAAGTTACTAATTACAACCTATTTTGGGAATCCTTCAAAGAATAGCTGGAAACGTTGTAATGCTTTGGATATTAGCAAATGCATCAAAGCACAATGTTGCCATCCTTTATATAAATGCCGCATTTAGCGGATTTGTATAATGGATGGCAACACTATCTTACAAGTGCATTCTACTATCCAAAGACATTTCACTTTGTAAACAAAAACTTGAGAATCCTTCAAAGAACATCCGGAAACGTTGAAATGCGTTGGATATTAGCAAAAGCATCAAAGCACAATGTTGCCATCCTTTATATAAATGCCGCATTTAGCGGATTGTATAATGGATGTCAATACTGTGTTTTGATGTTTTTGCTACTATCCAAAGACATTTCACTTTTGTTACACAAAATGCTTGAGAATCCTTCAAAGAACAGCCGGAAACATTGAAATGCGTTGGATATTAGTAAATGCATCAAAGCACAATGTTGCCATCCTTTATATAAATGCCGCGTTTAGTGGATTTGTAAAATGGATGGCAACAATATGTTTTGATGCTTTTGCTACTATCCAAACACATTTTAATGCTGTTGAAGAAAATGCTTGAGAATCTTGTTTTGAAGTTCGAAATCCATCTAGTCTGATAAATGCATTAGGCAGCCACAAAGTGTTTTTCACCTCCTATAAACACAATCATTAAAAAAGCATGTTATAACTATTTTTTAATCAAAAGAAGAGAATAAAAAAGTCAATAGTATGGATATGTTGCAACTTGCAAGTAACAGTAAGGGTGTGTTTGGTGCACCGTAATGGAAACAGGGAATGATTCCCTGGTACGCTTTTTTTTTCTTTTCATTATCAACAAAAAAAAGTTCATAGCAACTTTTGGCAAAAATGCATATACATCATTCCCAAAGCGAATAATTGTATATATATCCTTTCTACAAGTTTTTTATGAACATAGGACAATGGTTTTTATGTATGCTTTGGATATATATATATATATGCAATTTTGCATTTTCGAAAGGATATATATGCAAAAGCCCATCTTCTTTTTATCTCTCACAAATTTTTTAATCACATAACTGGCTGAGCAAAATAATAAAATTTGGTCTTATGAATCCGTTTTCTTTTATAGTACAGTAACATGAAGATGACGAGGAATCTAAATATTTAAACATAAATAACGGATTTGAAATCTTTATTCTTTAATCAGTGGATCTTTTGAGAAACAAATACAATTTGTTGTTAATAATGAACTCAGAGATGTTTAACATATTATTCATACTTTTTCCGTCCAAATGCAATTCATCAAATTCCAAACAGTAACAATCAGAATCATAAATGATAATAAACTGATATAAAAACATTAAAAAGCAATCCATATAAAATAAACTGATATAAAAACATAAAAAAGCAATCCATATAAAATAAACTGATATAATATATTAAAAAAGTACAAACAAAAACATGAAGTTGATGTTTCTTTTTACCTGATTTGGGTACTGAAACCAGATCTGTGATGAAAGACATTTGCTTGTAAAGCATCAACAAATGAATGGACGGCTGAGATCTGAAGATAAAATCATATGTACACCGACGGCTGAACTAGATGTGATAAAATAATATTTAGACACCTATATTTATATTGTAGGTTTTAATACATTACGGTTTCTAAATAGTAAAAATTGCACTTAAAGCCCATAGACTTAAAGCTTTTTTTTTTTTTTTTAATTGCGTATATATCCTTCCAAACCTTCAAAATCAGATATATATCTAATCTAACATCGTAATTGCATATATATTCCTCAAAACCTTTTAAACTATCATATATATCCAAATAATTAAATTATATTTAAATAAAACTTAAAATAAATGACAAATATCTCTTAGATTATGGTTTGACTATTATACCCTTAGCTTTGTTCTCAAGGCTACCCAAAAAGATCATGTTTCCTGATAAAGTCATACCATTACTATCGTACACTGCTTGATGGATAATTTTTAGATTCATTAAGGAGAGAATTATGAGGACAATATAATTGAATTTCAATATTCAGATATATGTCAGCGGAAGAAATACATTAAAGAACGTGAGATGGAGCCGTAATGTTGTTCCAGAGATCACCAACAAAAGGAAGAAAAACAAATAAAGAATGCAACAATAAAGTAATATAGCTAAAGAAAAAGAAAGTAACGTAGCGTTTGGTATGTCGTAATCAAAGTTGTAATGGAAATGATTATTACGATGTAATGAATAAACGTTGTTTGTTTACATTTATAGAATGTAATGATTCATTCTGCAGTAATAACCCATTACACCGTAAATCATTCTGCAGGGGCCCCTACTTTTTCATTCATCTTGTAATGTAATTAAAATTACATAAAACTCCTTCATTAATTAACCACATTAAATAAACTTTCATCATTAATGGGTATTTTAGTCTTTTATTATCGATTCCATTACGCCTTATTATACAAACCAAACATATTAATAATTACAATGAATCATTACATTACATTCTTCATTCAATTACATCGTTTATTCCATTCAGTAGACATTTCATTCCGTCCTACCAAACGAACCCTAACAGTTAAATGAAGTTTGTTAAAGATAGTTGGCAATCAATGTTTGCCTTATCGGAGAAGAAGGTCCAAGAAAAGATAATTTAATGTTTGTTGTCATGGTAAGATTAATTTATAATCTTTATGAATTGAATTATTCTATCAACCAAAATAGATAGAACTACACTCAAGATTGAAGAACTGGGAGGTGACTGTGTCTGGATGATAATGTTAGGAGAAGAAGGAAAAGAGATAATGATAAGTCTTCATTTAAATGAAGGTTAGAATGGATAATTCAAAATATAATAATCTTATTAATATTTGATTTATATTTTTGGATATATGTGTTATATTTAAATTTTAAGAAGGATATATATGTAATTTTAACTATAAGTTGGATATATATGTAATTTTGAGGTTTTGAAGGGATATATATGCAATTCACCATTTTTAAAAAAAAATATATATATATATATTTTCTTGTTTAAGCAAGTGAAACGAATTGAGACGCTCGTAAAAAACTAGGATCTAATCCATAAAAAGCTCAAATGAGCCGAGTCTAAACGAGCTCGAGCCTGATTTCGATGGGCTCATTCAATAATTAGGCTTGTGCCCGAACATTATATATAAAGATCGACTACGTTCGCAAGTCTAGACAAGCCATAGAAAGATATACGTGTATATATTGTCTATACGTATAACTAATATAAATGAGTTTAAGAGAAATAAACGAGCTTGAGCCTTGTTTGAGTAATGAGTCGAGTCTCATTTGAGTTTTATTTCCTTCAACACGTCATATAAATTAGTCGAGCTTGTTAAAATTTTCACGACCCAAAATCGAGCTCAAAATATGAGGCTCGAAACGTTTTTGAACCCGAGCTCGAGCTTTATATTGTAAACGATTGTAGTTTGTTTCCACCCTTATGTGTAGGTAGATAAACGATCGTTGTTTGTTTTTTATCTTTACCAATTGTTTTAATCACAATAATTATGTATATACTAGTGACTTGATGGAAAAAGCAACACTTTTTTTTTTTTTTTTTTAAGTCATGCTTCTAGATCTGGTTTAAAACAAATAGACATTTATAAATTATCAAGTTACGTTAATTTCTCAATTAAGAAAATTAAGTCGAATTCGAATGACAACTTAATACCCTCATATAACGTAAATTTTGCAGTTAGGTTTTGTGAGTGAGGTTATTCATATCTCAAAAAATGATTAGAGTTAAATACATAAATCGTCCTTATGGGTTACACACTCTTTAACCTTCCATCCTAAAACTTCTAAAATTACACCACCCGTCCTTGTACTTGACGTTTTGTAACATACCCGTCCTTTGGCCAAACGGCCGTTAAAAAGTCTCGTTAACTCCATGTGCAACTCACATGATGGGTATTTTGGTCTTTTTACATATCATTTTCAACCTCCATTTTCTTCTTGATTTTTATATTTCTTTTCTATCTTTTCTTGATTCTAACTTGAGTCCCCGTCCGGTAACACTTAGTGACTTATCAAATTACGTGTCACACCCCCAATTACCACTTTTGCAATGGAATGGAATACCTTGGGAGGATCATCATAGCATCAAAGTTACGAGTTATATCGAAGCGACCTAAAGTGTCGTTTGGAAACACATCGTTTGATTTATTAAAACAATCGAGTTTACAAAGTATAGGTCCCAAATGAAAGTCACTATGTGCGGAAATAAATTTGATACAATTCAAACGATGTTTTTAAAGCTCATAAAACCCAGTGAGGCGCGTCGTCACCACGACTCTATGATATGTCCATATGCATGCCATGAAGTGAATGCCTAAGATACGAGATAAAACATGCTAAAAGTGTCAACACAAAGGTTGGTGAGTTCATAAGTTTGTTAAAAAATAATTTGAAATACTTTGAGAATGTTCACACAACAAAGGCATTGTAAATCCACCCGAGCCCAAGTTCCGCCCATACAAAACTTGCAACTTTGTGTGTTCACAACCCATTGCCTAAAATAGAATGACAATCATGAATATGCGCATTAAGGTAGTTAAAGTATAAATATCACCACAAGGGCTTCCAACAACTCGTGTTGGGATGTTCCTCAACGACTCACGTATCGTATCCATATAAATGGCCTTCCAACATATAAATATTGGGATGTTCCTCCAATGACTCACGTTGAAATGTATCCAAATAAATGGCCTTCAACATATAAATATTGGGATGTTCCTCCAACGACTCACGTTGAAATTTGTATCCAAATAAATGGCCTTCCAACATATAAATATTGGGATGTTCCTCCAACGACTCACGTTGGGTCGTATCCAAATAAATGGCCTTCCAACATATAAATATTGGGATGTTTGTTTAAGTCTAGTCAATACACACACCAAGTCTAGAGTATAAGTAATGTTGTTTGGCAAAAGAGTTTAAATGTTTTGATAAATAAGCATGTATCTCGCCCCAAATAGTTTATAAGAATTTAAACGAATAAAAGTGGGCTACGAACTCACGGTAATCAGTAAAAGTTTAGAGTACTTATAAAAGTAAATGAAAGTAGTTGAGCATGTATCTCCCTCAAAGAGTTTATAAAGTAATTGAACGAGTAAAAGTGGGGCTATGAAACTCACCTGATGCAATGTTTATGATGACAAAAGTAGATACACTGAAATGAGGTGCAATCTCTATCTGCAACCTAATGAACGATATGCTCTAATATAAGTCATGAAACAATGTCGTGCATGCAAACTCATATGATATCCATATCACTTGTGCATTTGAAAATAATGTTTGTCGTCGAAATATATGTTTATGACATCTCGTCATGTTATAAAATACTTTACAAGTATTTGCTTTGAAACAACATCCTCGATAGTCGTTTAATGATTTATTATGAAATTATAACTTTTAAATGCAAAATAATATAATTTGACAAGTCATGAAAGTGACTATATGGCCTCGAAAAGCTAGTCGTAAAATGGTGCACATCGAGTGTTAGGAAACAAACTCAACGGTTTTGGGAAGCTTGTATCATTATCTCAAAGTTTTAGCATTTAAGTTTCATCATAGAGGTCTCGATCATGGAGAAAAATATAGGTAAAGTATGGTACTTGTGTCCAAATATTGTTTAAGGTAACTTTCGGAAAAGTTTGAGTGACCGTATTCTACTCGTTACAACTCCGTTGGACGAACGGTTGAACGTTTTGGAAAATATGCTAGGCGAACTTACTTTTACTAGAAGACATCGTTTTCTAAAAAGTATTCCATCGATGTTAAACACGACCCTCAACATGGTCCTTCGTGGCCGTAATATTTGTCTAATAGAAATATATTAGTTTTTCTTATATATAAAGTTACGGCAACTTTGTTAAATCGCGTGTAATTTAATCGTTACAAGTCTGTTTTCTACGTTTTATATGTCCTTGGAATCGTAATAATATATACTAATATATTTTTGATAAGTCGACACATTTTATAACGCTTAAGACTCATTTTTGACTCGTAAAAAGTCGAGATTACATGCTGAATTTTCTGAAACAAATATTTTTCATCGTCAAACTTGAAAATATCATAACTTCTTCGTTATAACTCCGTTTTAACCCATTCAAGCGGCCACGTTTTCATTTTAAAGGGTATTTTCCAAATATCTAGCCCAAAAATTTTTACTTACTGTCGAAAATTCCAGAATTTCAAAATATGGACAGACCCTTAAATAAACTTGTCGAAATGAGTTTTTCTCGCGCAAAACCTATTCTAACCAATTCAAACCAACGCCGAAGCTATTTTAATCCTACCATACACCTTCTTAGGGTGTCATGGGTTCCTAAAAATCACCAAAAGTGATGTGTTTCAAGGGATTAATTATAGGATAATTATATTACATAATAAGTAATAAAAACAACAAAAGTGGTATAAATTCATATGTAACATGCATGATTTCTTGCAAAAATGATGAAATAACATAAAAATGAATATGAAAGATGAAAATGAATATGAGATGCTTACTAGTTACTTGATGAGGTTTAAGTGAACAAAGGTTAATCCTAAACACCCTAGGTTTTTATTTCAAAACCTAAACTAAGAGTGTAACTAGAGTGTATAAAACTTGTCTAGAAAATTTTTGATGATCTCTCCTTGATCCTTTTGGTTGGCCGGTTATATGAAGAAGAGAGGAGAGGATGAGAGCTTTTTCTTACACTTTGTGATATTGAATGAGAATGTGTAGTGTTTGTGAGAGTATAATACAATATATATGTGAAGATATTTGGTAGGAAAAGAGTGTGAATCACCCCTTGTGTCGACACAAGGGTGATATCACAAGCTAGTGGATGATTTTTGTATTAAGTAATTATTATGTAGTGTAAAATGTGTAATTACTTAGGGATAAGTGGTAACTTGTGTAAATATTTATACATAACAATTTATATACAAGATAAATTGAAAACATCGGGCAAAATAATAATATAATTTTTATAATCTTAAAATGAGTATAAAAATATATTAGGATAATTTTTGGAAGTGCCGGATAAATGTTTCAAAATAATGTTTACGCGATAGCGTTTATTTAATAGGAAAATAAATGTTTAATGAAAAATGCAAACCCATGCATAAAATTGATATGAAATGATGTTATTGATGATATGTAGACTAAATCTAGTCTATATGATATGTCCTGAAATTACGAGTTGTCACATTACGTAAATTTCTCAATTAAAAAAATTAAGTCAAATTCATTAGTACAATATAAATTTCTCAACTAACAAATGTATTTTATGAGACTTGATCCCACTCTAGTCAGCGGTAAAAATCTCACATACCCTAGTCTAAATGACATGAGTAAATAACAATAAAACAATGGTACTTTGACTTATATATGTATGGTAATTATTATTGTTTTTCCTATTTTGACATTCGAATAAGAACTTGTCCTGATTGCTTATTTCTAAATTCTTTAATTAAGAAAGTTAGAAATAAAAAAACATATCAGACTTGAAAGTCAAAAAAAAATCGTCCTTCCATTGTTTTCGCAAATAAGTTCATGGCACTTTTGTTCTTGCCTTACTAAATATTTTGACTGGTTTAACAATTGATGGATCTTGATGCATTGTTGTGTGTTAAGTAAATTCTTGTATACCAAACCAAAATTATATATAATTGGTCGTTTCTTATGAGTTTCTTCTGAGCGGTGTTTATTTTTTTGGCATTTCAATGATTGAAAACGATGATCATTTTATTTATATACAACAACTGAAAATGTGTAATGCATAAACTGTCTTCCTTTATGATGCTTGAACAACGACTTGCGCAGCTGCCAACTTTGCTATAGGGACCCTGCGACAACAACATACAAAAGAAGCAAGAACAATTCAGCAGAACCAAGTAACCAACACTATGTAAAAACCCATGCCTAGTATGGCACATACCTAAATGGTGAGCAAGAAACATAATCTAGCCCGACCTCGTCAAAAAATGCGAAATAAGAAGGCTCTCCACATATCCCAACATGCGTATATTCATCACTGGCCTCTCATGGTAAATGAAATCATCAATTGGGCATCTAAAAAGAATAAACGTCTCTTCCTTTTTATATAGACTTTGAGAAGGCTTTCGATTATCTTGATTAAAAATTTCTTGATCACATCAAATGGGTTTAAGTCTCAAATGGAGGAATTGGACTAAAGGGTGCTTAAATTTGGCATATGGTTCAGTGATTATGAATGGTTCATGACGAAAAAAAAATCAAAAAAGGTCTTAAACAAGGTGATCCGTCATTTCTTTTTATCATAGCGGTTGAGGCACTTCATGTTTCCCTCCAAGAAGCTAAGTCAAAAGGAAATTTTGAAGGCATCAATATTGGTTCGAACAATGTTAACATCTCTCACTTATAATTTGCGAATGATGCTCTCAGCATAGGCACATGGTAATTTGAAAACACCAAGAATCTTTGTCGAATCATAAGATGTTTCCATTTAGATTTCGGTTTGAAAGTTAACTTTTCTAAAAGTAAACTCTTTTGAGTGGGTTCCACCCATGTGGAGACGAATTGCTTGGCATCCTCCTTATAAATTTCTCCGTGTAAAATCGCCACCACCATTTAGTCAACATAGCTAAGTTTTATCTCATTCTTGGACAAATCCGTTTTTATCTCAAACGGGACAAATAAATTGTTTTTATCAAGTGCCATTATCTATTAAAACATTAATAAAACAACCTTATTGTGTATGTGTATATGGATGAAGTCTTTATCGATCGGAGCACATCAATAACATTTGGTATTATTATTAATGGATTCAGTCTATGGGATTTAAATCATACTGCAACTAGAAGCAGTTTTTAAAGAAACAACAAAATTTATTAAACCGAAACACTAAAACACTTCAAACTCAATAGAGAAAACACGAACATGAAATCGTCCTAATATTACAACAACTGACAGGAAGATCACCCAGATAACCTTTATCTACTCTATCTGCCATCTATTTCATTCTGGCTTCTTGCTAGGTTTAATACAAGTCCCATTTAAAAGAATAAATCAAACAAGGTTAAAGCAAAGTACACTAGCAAAAATACAAAGCTTCTCCAAGCCAAGACTCGTAATATTGACCAGATCCTGCCACCTAAGGAGTCAGTTAGATATTTGGGATCGATGATTCACGAATCATGGAGGATAGATGAGGACTTAACCCACAGGATTAGAGCAGGTTGGGCAATGAAGGGCGACGTCGAGAGTCCTTTGTGACATGAACGTCCCATTAAAGCTAAAGGGGAAATTCTATAGGGTGGCGATTAGACCAGCTATGTTGTATGGGTCTGAGTGTTGGCCCATCTCCAAGACCCACGCTAACAAGGTAGGGGTGGCAGAACTGAGAATGCTTAGATGGACATGTGGTAAAACCTTGTTTGACATGATCCCGAACGGAGTTTTCAAAGCAAAACTTGAAGTCGGGAATATTATTTCGAAAATGAGAGAAGGAAGGTTAAGGTGGTTCGGTCATGTCAGGAGGAGGCCACAATCGTCGAAGAGCTAGTAGTAGATGGTGTGAGAAGAAGGGGTAGACCCAAAGTCAGGTGGGAGGATAGACTCAAGCTCGACATGAAGGAGCTTCTCTTGTCGGAGGACATGACCTCATATAGAAAGGGGTGGAGAGATAGAATTAGGATCTATGAATAGTCCTTGCTAGGTGCTTTATGGGTTTAGGTTGTTTCTTTTGGGTGATAGGCTTTTAGGTGTCTCTTTGTTGCCTTGACCCTGCGTTGCTTTGCTGTAGCTTTAGGCCTAATGTGCTGCTTTTGCTTTGCCATGTGCGCTCCCTTTGGTTTTTTGCTTTGTTGTGCCTTGCATTGTGTTTTTGCTGCCTCGTTGGTGTCTTGCCTTAGCTTTTGGTCCCGAGCAGTGTCTTGCCTTAAGCTTTAGGCCCCTGCTTTTCTTTGTGCCTTGCTCTTTATTTTGTTTGCGCTTTGCTTTTATGTTCTTTTGCTTGGGTCCCATTGCCTTGGGGTACTTTTCGTTTATGCTCTGTTTCCTTGTTTTTGCATGTTTTCTTTTGCTCTCTTCCCTTTCCTCTCTTCCCCGCACACCTGCACTTGTCGGAGGTCTCGTTGGAATGTGGTAGGGGTAGGATCTGTCTACATTTATCTCCCCCATACCCTGCCTAGCGGGGTTGGGCTTATTGTTGTTGTTGTGTACATTTATGTTATATTAGCGATGTTGGCATAAAAGACACAAGCCAAGTTTTAGCAAGTGGAAGCGCACGTTAGAACCACTAGAGTTCATAAAATGAAGATGCACATCAAATTAAGTAGATTTAGCAAAAAATGAAATGCCGAAAGAATGTTTGAGCATACATGTTTGAGTTGCATATATTTTCGTTAGAGCTTACAACGAGTTGCAATATAGAAGAAATAGGTCAACCCGTTTATGTTTGTTGAATTTACTTTATTTCAGATCCCTCAAAAGATATATAAATTTGTTGCATATTCACATTATATCAATATGTGCATTGTTGAATCTAATACACGATATCCAGTAAGCATGTAAAAGCTTAGATGCGAGTGTGGATGCAAATCTTGCTGTAAAGGATAAACAATGACAAAAACGTGTAACCAAACATAGTCATTTAGTACAAAGTTTAACACAAAAACCACAAACTGAATCAAGCGTTACATTAGGTAAAAGCGTACATAACGAGTATATATAAAAAGTGTATTAATTACAACCTATTTTGAGAATCCTTGGAGAACAGCTGGAAACATTATAAAGCTTTGGATATTAGCAAATGCATCAAAGCACAATGATGCCATCCTTTATATAAATGCCGCATTTAGCGGATTTGTACAATGGATGTCAACAGTGTTTTGATGCATTTGCTACTATCCAAATACAATTCTATTTTGTTAGAAACCATGCTTGAGATAGAGTCTTGTTTTGAGGTTCCAAATCCATCTTGTCCGATAGACCGATACACACATTAGGTGAGCCACAAGGTCTTTTCACCTCCTATAAAAACAATCATCAGTAAGCATGTTATAACTACATTGATAAAAAGAAGTGAATAAGAAAAGTCAATAATATGGATATGTTGCCGTTCAAAAAAAAAATAATATGGATATGTTGCAAGTAAATTAAAAAAGCAATATGATATGTTGCGAGTAACATTAAAAAGCAATCCATAGACCATATATGATAATAAACTGATATAATATATTAAAAAGTACACACAAAAACATGAAGCTGATGTTTATTTTACCTGATTTGGGTACTGAAATCATATCAGTGTTCAAAAGACAGGATACTAGGTTTAGTGAGAGAGTGGATGGCTGAAATCTGAAGAGAATATCATAAGTACAACAGTAACGGCTAATCTTGAAGTGATGAGATAATACGTTTAGGCACCTATATTCAGTGGCGGAACCAGGAAACTTGATCACGGAGGGCATTGAGCAAGATTATTTTTAGTGTAACTTGAAGCAAGTCGGGTCGGGTCTGATGTCTTTCACAACTCACATGATTAAAAGAAGAAAGATATTACTCTGATTGCCTATGTAAACTTGTGTTTCTTTGCAAAATAGTTGTAACTAAAGTCTCTTTAATTGTAGGAAGGGCTACTTTTTATTTAAACTTTGCTTATTCTTATTTCAATAGAGTCAATATTATCCATCCAAAATTAGATGTAATACAAGTCAATGCGCTACACACAAGAACTAACAGCAATATTTGAATAAATGCACACATATCCGTAGCACCAAGAGTAATCATCAATCACAAAAGTTCTTCATGATAAAAGTGAACCAAATGGTCATTAACTATCATATTTATTATAAACTTTTATAACTATCATATTTATTATAAGAGCTTTGATCGTAGGCTGTAAAGAGCAAGGAGACAATCATAAATGAATTATACAGATCTTTGTTATTGTACAATTCATTTATCGATCTCTTGCTAAGCCTCTTTGGTCGTCCATTATCATTTTCCTTATTATAAACTTTCTTACTTTTCACAGTTTATGTTTCCAACTTCCAAACTCTTTCTAATAATAACAATACTTAAAAAATCATTTGTTGCATTAACCACACAACATACATGAGTACTAAAGAGGATGTGGACTTGCATTAACCATATAACTTTTTATAATCAATTAATTTTTATTTATTTTTTTCTTTTTGTTACCTTTTTACTAGTCACTCCACCAACTACCAATCAACTCACTTTTCCATTTCCCAACCATTTCATCTTCTCCAATCCATTTTATCCTCTCAAATCTTCAGACGAAATAAACCACCATCTCATATTACAACAATTTTGACATTGAAAATCACTTTGATTTTTGATAATCTCAAAGAGTGTGGAGGGCACTCTTACGATTTGCGTGAGGGCACCGGACATTTTTTCTACCAATTAAATCTTTTTTCTACATACTTTATGTGTTCGCGAGAATTTTGTGGGGGGCACCCCATAAACCTTACACATAGGTCCGCCCGCCTATATTTATAGTGTACTCCTAGGTTTTAAAGATTATGTTTTCTAAAGCCCATGGACCTTTTTTTTTTTTTTTTTTTTTTTTAATGTAAGCTTATGCTTATTTAATAATCGAGCTACAGCCCAAGCTTTACATATAAAGATCGACTTTGTTCGTGAATCTAAATGAGTCATAGAAATATATACATATAAACAATGTTGTAAAAATCGTTAGGCGCTAGCAGGGTGGCCGGATACCGCCTAGTGATTAATCGGTTATGTGGCGATTAATAGGATTGAAATTTTTATATATATAATTTAAAGTTTTTGAAATTATATAATGAGTAAGGATCAAATAAGAAATATAAGTAAAATGAAAAGGATAATAAATAACCACAGCTGCACATTTCATATGCACTTATAAAAAGAGATACATCTCTCATGAAAATTCTCCTTCTTCGTTTGAAGCGTGTGGTGAAAATATTTCTCATTCTTTTTATTTTTTCCTTCTAGTGGATCCATTCCGACATATAACATAAACAAAATGCTTCAAAATACTTTATAGTTCAATGTCCAGATGGTTCAAATAACTTTTAGAAATCAATTTTGAATTCAATTAGTGTCATTAACATTTAGTTGAATTAAGAAAAATGAGCATGCCTTCACAATTTATGTTAAATCACTGCTTGATGTTCGTTTGAATGGTTGTGTCGACTGATTTTGTGAAAAACGGGAGGTATACTGAAATAAAAACCTAAATTTTCATTTTTGGAAAAAGTTGACCCGCATTAACCGAGTTGACCAATTTTTGTCCGATTTATAGCTGATTAATCGATACATTGACCGAATTTTAAGCAATCCAATTAATACCGCTGATTATTCTAAATTCAGACGGTTAATCCCCGCCTAACACCTATATCTCGGCTTAGCACCTAGGCTCTGATTAACGTAAAATAATGTCTTAATGTAGGAAGGATACGAATTAATCTAAGCCGTTAGATGTATCGATATAATGTAATTAAATCAAAATGACTAAATGGCATTGTGGTAAATAATTTGGACTTTATGGGCAATCTTTTTGAACGACTATGAATTAAAAACAACACACTAGCAAGAAGCTAGTGAAAAAGATTACATGGAGATTGTACAAGCTTTGATCGGGTCATCAATCCAATAAATCCAAACGGGTTTTATTTTCCTATTCCTATTTAGAAACCAAGAATGAGAAAGCATTTTAATCTCCTCGACAAGGATATCTTTTCTATGTGGCTTTAGGTCGAAACAAACGCGGTTGCGATGTCGCTATATGACCCAAAACGTAGTTTGGACAACCGCGTCAAAACATGTCATGGTAATTAATATAGTTAAAATTTACTGAATCCCCCCAAGATTAAAGATCAGACAATGACTTTGGGTAGTAAGCTAACCGCCACCATTCTTTGACCGAGGACTATAGGTTGGAAGCCACCGAACAATCCACAAAAAGGTGTTGAGCATCTTCAAGACCTTGATCGCATGGATACCGAGTCGAATCTAGATCAATCCCGGCCCATGCGCATCAAGATTACATATTTTAGGAAGGCGGTCATTAGAGAGATGCCACGAGTGAATGTTGACTTTTATCAGTATTGTATTGCTCCATCGGACCACATCATCATTCGAACACAAAATAAAATCATCGATTTTCTTCGATGAAGGGGAGAATTCTCTAATCAAGTCTACCAAAGAGATATATTGAAGAAGTTCTGGTCCATTCTTTGGATGACGCCTCCACACCGAGTTAAAACAAAAAGGCCTAATGCACCTATCACTCATTTTACAAGATTTTTTTGACTCTAGTAAGTAGTAAGTATAATCTGGGAAACATAGATTTAAAATTATGTACCCCATACCAAGTGTCATCCCAGAATAAACATGATGAACTGTTTCCAACTTTCTTTACGAACACCATATGTAGAATAATGTTCATGCAAGAGAGGTTATTTTGAAGGCTTCTAAATGATTTATATGGACTAGGTGTTAGCCTTGAAACATTAAACTCGGTTGGTCTAAGACCTCCAAGGTTCCCGTGAATAGATATAATTGTCAATCTCCAAAGTGAATTTACTTCTGTGCGGAATCGCCACCACCATTTAGAGAGCATGGCAAGGTTCGAAGCTTGCAAAGATCCAATCCCCAGACGCCCACATGTTTTTGGAGAACAAACCTTTTTCCAAGCAATCCACGATATTTTATTGGTTTCCGACAAACCTCCCCAAAAAAATCTCCGTCCAAGCTTTTCTAGATAAGCTAACACGCATTTAGGAGCTTTGAAAAAGAGAGAAGAAATAAGTTCCTAAGGCCCCTAGAACCGACTTTAGTAGATAAAGGTTATTTGGGTGATCTAGCAATTTTTATAGGGCAAATCGCATAAAAGTGTACCCAAATTGTAGATGAGAGATGTCTACCAAGTTATCACACACTTTATGGCCAATTTAACAACACAAATTTTCACATAAGACGCGTACCTCTCTCTATCCGTTTTTTTCTTTAGACTCCTATAACAATTTTTATAGGGCAAATCGCATAAAAGTGTACCCAACTTATACCCAATTTCAATTTAAGGTACTAAACTTTTTTTTATCCCAATTTAATGTACCAAACTTTTTTTTGATTGCAATGTAAGACCACTAACGGGTTTCCAAGTCACTTAGCCGGTTACCAAATTTTCCGGCGACCTTTTCCGATGACCCACCACCACCACCTTCATTTATCACCACCACCACCATAACCCACCACCAATACCTTCATTTATCACCACAACCACCATAATCCACCACCACAACCACCATCTATCATGTTGGAGATGGAGATATCATTTTATTAGAGTCGTAATCAGGAGTAGGATGACTCCATGTTTTTGGTTGTGCTGGTGTGGACAGACGTGTTGTTTGATCATTGTATTCACTATTATGTCTCTCTATTGTGCTCCTACCACCCACCTCTTGTTTCCTCGATTTTCTCACGGCAAATTCTTGTTTATATGAATCTCCTTGTGCTCAACTAACCATTAATTGGTCTAACTAGTCTCAAAATGATTACCATATGCTCAGTCCTACAAAGACCGATCCCTTGAGCACCTTTATTTCTGGCTGTCAAGGCATCATTAGGTGTATCTACATTCGCCATAGCCCAATCACAAAAAAAAAAAAAAAAAAAAATCAGTTCAAATACTAGATACACATTGAATAACTCTTGAAAACCTTATGTGATGCTAAACCGCTTTAGTCATAGTCAATACCTTGAGACACCTTACTTGATCAGCCAATGCCATGAAAGTTCCCTAATCACTACTTATTCCGGGTGGAGCCAGTGGCTGTTTACCCAGTATAACCTCACCCGTTGAACCATTAAGTGAAATCCATTCACCTTCTCTAATCACCAAATCACCGATCAATAAAATCTGTATCTGTATGAAAAGTATTTGTTAATGGCCTTCAAATGTAATTGAGAGCCAGCCAACTTTAGGAGGTGTTTGCCATTTGCGTATAAATAAGCAGGTACCCATCTGCTTACCTTCATATCATCATTCACACGAATATCAGCACAGCCAGAAACACAACACCACTGCTGCGTGTGATGTCATTCCACCTCTAGCTGTTATGATCCCAGCCGCTGCGTGCATACCACCAACATCTTCCGGGCTTGTTTCTGTCCTTACCTTCATTCGTCCATATAAACTTTTCAGTATCAGCACTATGATATTTCACTTTACAGCTAACTAATTTATTTCATATTTAGTAAAGATAAGGTACTGAAGGGTGTATAATGCATACCAAAATGGACTTTTTGCTTCTTTTGTAAACCTGTTGCCACCACTTAGTTTTTGTAAGCAGGTGCATCCTCAAACTAGACCACAAAATTATAATCAGTAGTAAATGATCAAATTAACTTGGATTATTTTACAAAAATTACCCATTTTGACCCATTACGCAACCCACCTAACCATCTATATTGTCACCACCCTAGGCACAAGTATTATACAATACCAGTGGATGAACTCTCATAATTGCTGTTCGAGTATCAATTAGCTTTCCGTTCACCATATCTATGGCAATTCTCACTGCACCATTTCCAGTACGTTTCCCTGAGCGACATTGCAACATCCAAAGTCCATTTTCTTGAACAGTGAATTCAATATCCTGTGCTCGGAATACCAAAATTATTGTCATATATCGAATCACAAAACATATATAACAAGTGAGATTTCTTTTATTTATAATCACCATCATGTCTTTTTAGCGTTGCTCTAAGATCTCACAATTCTCGACGCTTTGTATGCTTCTGGCATGCAATTCTTCATGTTGACAGTATCTTGCAGCATTCTGATTCCAGCAACAACGTCTTCCCTCTATTGAAAATTACTTCTTTAGCTTTGGTAATCTGTGTTATAGTGCCATTTTTTGCCTGTTTACTGATAAAATGGGTCCAAATGAGACGTGCTATATCTAAAACGGGTCAAATAAATTGTTTTTATCAAGTGCTCTATTCAAACATTAGTAACAACCTTATTGTGTATGGGTATATATGGATGAAGTTTTTATCGACCGAGGCAATCAATAACATGTAGTATTACTATTACTAATGGATTCGGTCTATGGATTTTGAATCACCCAAATAAACTTATAAGATCTATGATATCCGCCATGTTGCGATATATTCCTTCTGGCTTCTTGTTAGTTTAAATACAAACGCCATTCAAAATAATAAATGAAACAAGGTTAAAGGAAAGTACGTTAGCAAGTATTACATAGTATCAGCAAGGGGTAGGCTCGTAACATTGACCTAATATACATTTATGTTAGATTAGCTCGGTGTTGGGGAATAACAGAAGCCCACGTTAGAACCACGGAATACTTTGTTTGAGTTGCATACGTTTTTGTTAGAGCTTGCATCGAGTTGTCAATATAGAAGAACTGGGACACCCGTTTATATTTGTTGAAGTTACTTTTATACGGATGTCAGTTCCCTCACAAACTTTTGGAATGGCATATCACTGTATATCAATAAGTGCAATGTTGAATCTAATACATGATATCAAATAAGCATGTAAATGCTTAGGTACAGTGTGGATGCAATTCTTGCAGTGAAGGATAAAGAATGGCTAAAACGTGTAACAAACCATAGTCATTTAGTACAAAGTTTAACACAATAACTACAAACTGAATCCAAAGTAGATTACATGAGGAAAACAGCTTACATAACCACTAAATAAAGTGTACTAACTACAACCTATTTTGAGAATCCTTAAAGATCAGCCAGAAAAGTTGAAATGCTTTGGATATTAGCAAATGCGTCAAAGCACAATGATGTCATCCTTTATACAAATGCCGCATTTAGCGGATTCATATAAGATGGCAACATTGTGCTTTGATGCTTTTGCTACTATGCAAAGACATTGCACTTTTGTTAAACCAAATGCTTGAGAATCCTTAAAAGAACAGCCCGAAACGTTGAAATGCATTGGTTATTAGCAAATGCGTCAAAGCACAATGTTGCCTCTTTTATATAAATGCCGCATTTAGCGGATTGTATAATGGATGGCAATACTGTATTTTGATGCTTTTGCTACTATCCAAAGACAATTCACTTTTGTTAAACAAAATGCTTGAGAATCCTAAAATGCTTTGGATATTAGCAAATGCATCAAAACACAATGTTGTCATCCTTTATATAAATGCCGCATTTAGCGGATTGTATAATGGATGGCAATACTGTATTTTGATGCTTTTGCTACTATCCAAAGACATTTCACTTTTATTAAACAAAATGCTTGAAAGTCTTGTTTTGAAGTTCCAAATCCATCTTGTCTGATACACACATTAGGTGAGCCACAAGGTCTTTTTCACCTATAAAAACAATCATCAAAAAAGTCAATCATATGGATATGTTGCACGTAACATTAAAAAGCAAATCTGACCATATATGATAAAAAAAATTGATATAATATATTAAATAGTACAAACAAAAACAATTATCAGAAAAAAAAAAGTATCAAAAACAATAATCAGAAAAGCATGTAATAAATCTTTTCATCAAAATAAGTAAAAAACATGGATTTGTTGAAAGTAACATTAAAAGCAATCTATAGACCATATATGATAATAAACTGACATAAAAACATTAAAAACCCATCCATAGAAAATAAACTGATACTATAATATATTAAAAAGTACAAACAAAAACATGAAGTTGATGTGTTTTTTTACCTGATTTGGGTACTGAAATCAGATCAGTGTTAAAAAAACGATTGCATTGCATTGGCAAATAAGTGGACGGCTGAGATATGAAAAGAATATCATATCATCAGTAGAATGACGGCAAAACTGGAAGTGACAAGATGCTAGGTTTTGAGTTCTAGACACCTATATTTATATTGTAGGTTTTAAAACATTAGGGTTTTCTAAACTAGTAAAAGCTGCACTTCAAGCCCATGGACTACAGCCTTATTTCTTTTAATATAAAGCCCATGGACTATAGCCTTATTTCTTTTAATTACTCCCTCCGTCTCATAATAATAGTCCATATTTCCTTTTTAGGATGTCTCAATTTAATTGTCCACTTTCCATATTAAGTAAAAACAAGAGAATCTAAAAGAGGAATATTCTATTTGATTGGTTGAAAATGAAAGTGGTCCCACTTTTATTAAACTATGTGTTTCTTGTCTCCTGACAATAATTTTGAGACGGAGGGAGTAATATAATATAAAGCCCATGGACTTCAGTCTTGTTTTTTTTTATTTTATTATGTAATATCAATGAAAACGAGTTGAACTGCTCGTGAAAAACTCGGAAACTCGGATTTAATCGGTAAAATGCTCGAATGAGTAGAGCATAAATGAGCTTGTGCCTATTTTTGGGCTTATTTAATAATCGAACTCCAGCCCAAGCTTTATATTTAAAGATCGACTAGGCCCTCGAAATATATGTATATATATTGTTTATACATATAATTATGTATAAAGAAGTTTAAAATAAATTAACGAGCTTGAGCCTAATGTGGTTAATGAGCATATTTTCATGTGAGCTTTATTTCCTTCAACATCACATAAATTAGTCAAGCCCGAGCTAAGCTCGAGCTTGTGAAAAGTTTTCACGAGATGAGCTCAAACTCAAATATGAGGGGCGAAACGTTTTTGAGCCGGGATTCGAGCTTTATAATCATAAATGAGTGAAGCTCGATCTCTGACAGGCTCGGGCTCGGTTCGGCTTGTTTCCACCATATGTGTAGGTAGGTAAACGATTGTTGTTTGTTTCTTGTTGTTGAGTAGGTGGTCTTATTATATACTCCCTCCGTCCCGAAATTATAGTCATGAGAGAGAAAACACAAAGTTTAATAAAAGTGAGGCCATATTAATTTTCAACTACTTAAATAGAATATTCCCTCATTATATTCTCTAGTTTTTACTTAAAAAGGAAAATGGACAATTAATTTGGGACAACCCAAAAAGGAAATGTGGACTATAAATATGGGACGGAGGGAGTAATATATAATATTTATTTGATGGAAAAGGAAAAAACGTTGGCTATGTTTGGTGTGTAGCAGTGTTGTTTTTTTGGGCGGTGAGCAATGAACATTTTAATGTTTGGTAGTCGTTTAGTAAAAGAGCGGTGAGCTTTACTAATTTTTAGGATAATTTTCAATCGCTTTAAGAAGCGGTGGTATAAACTATCTTCACGGTGACACCTACTACTAACCGCTACTTTAAACAAATACACCTTGTTTTCTGTTAATTCATGTTTCTGTATTAAGTTTAAAACAAACAGACCTTTACAACGTAATCAACGATAAATATAAGTCGAAATGAATGACATCTTAGTACCATCATATACGTAAAATTTGCAGTCAAAGTTTTATGAGTGAGGTTATTTGTATATTATACTAAAAACCGTACAAGGTTTGTGTGCAAACCATGCATTTGTGTGCAAACCATGCATTTAATGCAATCTTTCTAAACTTGGCAAAAACAGCCCTTGAGGTTCAAGTGGCGTTGCAAACTTAGTCCTTTAAATGCAATCTTTCTCAACTTGGCAAAAAACATTTCGAGGTTCAAGTGTCATGCAAGTTAGTCCTTTAGCATTAATTGCTATCTGCAACCTAGCAAAATTAGTCCCTAAGATTTAAGTGTCGCTACAAAGTAAGTCCTTTCAAGCCAATCCCGCTGCATCGCGCGGGTTTCCACACTCGTTCATATCCAAAAGTAGTACTAGTATTATGTTACTCATATAATAAAAATATATTATTAAAAAAAAATATGTATAATTTTTTATTTTAAAAATAATGATTTTGCCAACTGCTCCATCAAATTAACGAGGGTTATTTGACTACATGAATAGTTTGAAATTGTGTCGGAAAAAAGCTTATAAGGCTGATTAATTACCGTCTGAGTGCTAATCGGCAACCAGCCTTTTTGATTCATGCAAATCGGTTAAATAAATCGGTCAACTATAGTCAACTATGGTCAACGATAGTCAAACTTGCAAATCTTGATGGAAATAGCCAAAACTCGTCGGAAACTGGTTTTAATCACTTATAGTCGTTGTCTATATTTATATCAAGTTAGTTTTTAAGGCAAATTTTGCTAAAAATACCCAATACTCGCCAAAAATACTCAAAATGTGCCAAAAACCTAGACTGAGTATTCTCTTTTGAACATAAATTTTTTCACATATGTATTTCACAAAATCTTTTTGGGTAAAAGGGCTTCACCCTGGTAAAATATACTAACCAAAAAACGTTTAAGTACAACGGATGAGAGTGAATCTCTCATCTCGACCCGTTACATGGGTAAAAGACACACACCTAAAGTGCAACAACCAAACATACTACATAAGAAAGACATGCCAATCTTATGATCTACCAAACAATAAAATTACTTTCTATCACGACGGAGATTAATATCATACATGTCACGGAATTCATCCAAGTGTCCCTGTAAATCGTAATCTTGAGCCGCATAATCATCATATAAGAAGTCTTCTAGCTCGTACCCACCACCACCTGATGCAATATACTTTGCCTTAGGGTTATCCGGCTCCATAACCTCATCCTCATCACTATCAGAACAAACCACATCCCCAACCTTAGAAAACTGGTTACTTGCCTTAGTTGCAAAAACATACGGAGTAGCAGAGCTAGGCTTAAAAGCCTCACCTTCCCCTGATCCTTTCAAAGCACTCGCAAGTTGTTCTTGTGATTCCATACCAGTCAATTGAGATCCTACCATACCCGCTTCCTTGTTACAACCACTAGAACTCTCCAATTCAGCCTCCCCATTAGGAAAACCACTAGATGTACATGGAATACCACTCTTTTCAGTATCACAACATGCAAATTTGGAATTAGATAAATTAGTGGATCCGTAAGAGCATCTACGATGACGGAGTTTTTATAGATTTATGATATGTCAAATCATCAACTTATAAAACTTTTGATAATATAAACTTATTATCATTATGTATAAACTTTTTACAAGTATATCAAATGGTCAGCCATAACACACATGCATTAATTTACGAAGAGGTTTAGGATTTTAGATCTCTTCATGCCACATAGATATAACTCACTATGATTGAAACAAAAAATAAACTTTTTCATAGATTTTGGAACTTTTCATAAACTTCTGATAATGGATGTCTTAAGTATTGGGTTGAAATGAAATAAATTCACATGGGCTACTTAGGGGGCGTTTATTTTTTGCTGAATTGGCCCTTAACTAACAGATCCAAGCCCACTCACATATATGTTGATGTGTTCATTTCCACTTATAATCCCTTCCAATGAACTAACTGCAATATGCATTATTAAAATGTATTACTAATAATGTATATGATATATTGGTCATTTGTAGTGCTTGTGACTATGATTCTTTGTCGGATGAGTTGGTGAAGGGAAAGATTGTATATTCTTTAGGAAAAAACGCACAAGATCAAAGTATCAGAGGTACTATTTTTGGGCGCCAAAGTTCTTGACTTTTTCCCTCCACCATTTGATGATACAACCATGGTTCTAAAAGGCTCGGAAAAGCCCCGCAAAGGTGTGAAGCTTGGTCCTGCCACCATGCAATGTCGCTACACCACCTTCTGTCACGTCTTTTTGTAAACTCGATATATATGAACTATGATATAAATATACAAATATTTTCATATTTTGTGTCGCCTTAAGTCACGCCTTATAAAAGCAAAAGCTTCACCTTGACCGCAAAGACGTAAGACTTGGTCATGCCACAACGCTACGGCTCGTGCTATTTATAACCTTGGATAAAACACACACCGTCCTTTTCACCACAAACACCATTTCCTCTTTTCCTCACTTGTCCTTTTCCATCTCTCATCTAAGGTACTATTTTTTGTTGGGACAAGTTACTGTTGTATATGTTACGTGTATTGCTATTAGAGACAAACAAAGAATATGTTAATCGTAACGAGAAAGTGAAGTGTAGAAAACGATACCTTCATTCTTTTGATTGTTGAGACACAAAAACACAAGTAAGGAAAATGTTGAGGCCTGTGATGCTCACAGTTTCCTTAAGATGATTAAATCCTCTCCACGGTGCTTGAGAATCATGGACGTCTATCTCCCATGATACAACAACAACGGATAACTCCGTTAGCACAAACAGGTTATCAAGGCGAACCAAAAACCGTGCCTTCCCTCTATTACGAACGGATACAAAAGAAGTCAATATGAGTGACAACAAAAGGAGAAGAGTAATTGAGTTGTGTTTTTCGGTGTATGTGGACAAATGAGAAAAGCTCTCATTTATAGGTAAAAGGGGATGAGGAAAAGAAACGGTCACAATTAAATCTATTAATGGCTCATGAACACAAACTTAATTCGATCGTTAAAATTGACCAAACATTAATCTTGTTCTTAACTCCCATTAGTATACATGATGACCATCAATTGTCATTCAAATCTAAAAAATTTGACCATATTTCCAACAATCCCCCACATGAATGAAATTGATAACGGGAAACAAAAATCAATGTCTCGATGTTGTAATAGAGTTTTGCGGTTGATATTTGCAAAGGGCGGTAGGTGTTACCCTTGAACCTTCCTTGTGAAATATACTTAGACTCTAGCACCAAGAGAACTCGATGTCTTTGAGCTATCATTGTTTGTGGAGACGACAATATATATTCACACAAATATCTCCTTGACACTTTTGGTTCTCATAGTTATGTTCATTATGGTCATGAACATTAGCCTGGTTCTGTGAGAGCTTTTAAGAATTGCGCCCCCACAACTCTCTTCGAAGCGACCCCACTTCTCTCCCACATAGGTGATTCTCCATTAATCATTAAAAGCCTTATGCTTAACCTCATATTGTCACTGTTACAGGAATGGACTAGGAAGTTTACCAACTCTCTTAAATGAATATGGAGTTTATTACTCCCCCACAGTGACCTCAGTTTATACAAGTAGGTTGTCCTATTGAACCTAGATCTTGGGATCTCCAGTCAGCTGGGTTAGGTTTTCCTTCATATAAACTTTTCAAGGGCTTTAGTCACATTCCTCTTCACGACTTGCTAACTAACTCTCACATTTAGCTTTTCGCAAGCGGATCCGCAAAGTTATTTTATGACTTCATATTGTCAATAGGGATAACACATACTGAGAGTAGTTGTCGTATCGATATAATATGTTTGTACCAATTTGAGTTTCATGCAACTCTAAATATATCATGCTCTAGGTAATTCTTGAGTATTCCAACTAGGCAAGAACTTCATGTTTGTTGACGTTCTTTTAAACTCTAGCTAGGCCGGAATCCCCCACATGGAATTTATCTCAAGAATTTTGTAGAAAGGTTCCCGTTTTCAATGTATTAATCTTGTTTATAAGATTTTTTTCTCACATGGATATGACATCAAGATCCTTAGTAATTTGTCACTTCACAAGTTTCATACAAGTGTATGCAAACTTTTTGAATGTCTTATGTTAATTATTTTCCGTATCATAATTAACAGATTCCAAATCTAGCATGCTATAGACCAAGGAATCAAGCGTATGACAGAAGATGCATCATTCTGATTACTCATAGCTTCATCTACTAACATTCTTCTTTTAGAAAAATCACCACCTTAAACGACACATGTTTTAGGAGGATCCCATAAGTTATATGTGTAAGTCCTACACTTATAACATGTCATTCCAATTCACTTGTGATTATATATATAATCACATTTAATCTCTATCATTATATGATTATAATCACATAATAAATTGTGATAATCATATAAAATCAATGTGTAATCATTTTACACAATCAAAATATGTCCAACTTAGAATGGATAATAACTCACTTTGGATGACAATCATATTATTCAAGTTAGTTACATAAACCAACGTAGTTTATTGTCATCTATATGTGTGTTCTTTTTTGACATTTCACAATGTCCTACACGGTTATGTTCAACACAGTCATTTCTTACATATGACAAACCGTTCAATTATTAGCAATATGAGTTATAACAAGTCTCGACGATTATTCATCTTTCTAGAATAACAAGTAGTTTGATTATTCGCAACAATATTCACAACAGAACATTAGCAACATCCAAACTTTCAATACTCAATACAAAATCGAGCGACTTGTTTATTCTCGTGTTACAAAATTAGTTGCAAAGTGCTAAACAACACTGCAAAATGAAAATAGTGAACAAACTGTTCTTTCATTTTAGCTCAAAATCAAAATGAAGTTTAATCTTTTTGCTACACAAATAAAAATTTGGGCTCTAAATGCATTCGTTTACGTAAACAATGCATTTTCTCGCGACGATGCAATTAGGACAATTTTCCAAAATGAACCGTTGTACCAAAATTTCAAATTTTGACTAAAATGGTTCACACAATTAAGCTCAAACTTTTCATAAATCAATAGCTATCCACCGAAAAAAAAAAAAAAATTGGGAAAAAAAACCCATTCGTTTACCATGTAAACAACAAACTATTCCATTAGTGCGTAGCCATGACAACAAGTGTTTTAGATTCCAAATAACAACAAACTTCGCATTCCGCATGAATGAGTTAAATCTCAACATTTAGTCATGAAACCAATACTAGTTACACAAACCCGTATCATGACAATATTTAAGCAAACATGTTTTGAACACTCCATTGTTTTATCATAGAGTAATGATCTATTAACATTCAAAACAATGAGACAACATTTGGTTAATGGTTTGAGCTCAGGAAGCAACTTCTCATTTTTTTTTCATGAAATTATTACCATATAACTAAGTTCAAAAAAATGAGCAGTTAGTTGTTATACAATAGAGTCATGACAATTCTTTTAAAAAGAACTTTAAAAGAAAAGGGAGTTTCATTATAATTCCTTTGGCACAAGTCATGTTAAAAACTTAGCTATGAGACTGCTTTTACTCATCCTTTTGTTACATAAAATTTGTAGTTACATAAACCACCACATATGACACTCATATTTCTTTTGAAACCAATTACGGAGTATTCTAAACTCGTAAAGTAGAATATACACGTATATGAATTATAAATAAGTTATTTGCAAAAACTTGTTTATCCAACAATCATAGCTAACTTCTTTACCGAAAGGGTATAAGATGAAATTAAAGTGTCCTAGTTAATATCTTTATATTTATTTATGAGCGAGAGATCTTCAAAATATTCAATTCACCCAAATAGCTATCCAAAATAAAACTGCACCTAATTACTCATGTAATTTAATGATAGCTATTACCAATCATAATACAATTAAATTCATTTAGTAATATGACTAAATCAACAAACGGTCTAAGTTCTCTTAACAGAACATCATCAAAATGATTCCAATAGTATTACTGTTTCTTTAATCCCATGGACACACATCCTATCATAACAAGGATATGTCTCAACAAAAAATATTCAAGTGTTTTCAAATCATTTTTTTTTCCGTGAATGCCTCTAGTAGTAAAGGAATCTGTCTTAAGATTGTTGTATATGTTACGTGTATTGCTATTAGAGACAAACAAAGAATATGTTAATCGTAACGAGAAAGTGAAGTGTAGAAAACGATACCTTCATTCTTTTGATTGTTGAGACACAAAAACACAAGTAAGGAAAATGTTGAGGCCTGTGATGCTCACAGTTTCCTTAAGACAGATTCGTCCTCTCCACGGTGCTTGAGAATCGTGGACGTCTATCTCCCAGGATACAACAACAACGGATAACTCCGTTAGCACAAACGGGTTATCAAGGCGAACCAAAAACCGTGCCTTCCCTCTATTACGAACGGATACACAAGAAGTCAATATGAGTGACAACAAAAGGAGATGAGTAATTGAGTTGTGTTTTTCGGTGTATGTGGACAAATGAGAAAAGCTCTCATTTATAGGTAAAAGGGGATGAGGAAAAGAAACGGTCACAATTAAATCTACTAATGGCTCATGAACACAAACTTAATTCGGTCGTTACAATTGACCAAACATTAATCTTGTTATTAACTCCCATTAGTACACATGATGACCATCAATTGTCATTCAAATCTAAAAAAATTTGACCATAGTTTCCAACGGTTACCCCCCCCCCTTTTTTTTTACAATCGCGACTCCCCTCTTTTTTTTTTTTTTTTTTTTTTTTTAATAATTTTGTTTATATTAAATCACTGTAAACCTGAAAGTACGGAACATAAAATATAAAATTTAATAAGTCAAAAACTTAAAACTGAAAGAAAACACGGAGCATAAACTGATAAAAAAAAATTGTGTTGTATTGTAAACAGAAGGGAAAGGCGGGTGAGAAGGTACGAAACATGTGGGTTGGGGGGGGGGGAGGGGTTATAGTAGATCTATTTTTTTGTTCCTTTTGGTTTTTTATAAGGTTGATTATCCTTGTTATATACCATTGACTTGAATGTTTTTTGACGCTTTTCTTGATTGTCTTCTTTTAACATATTATGGGATAGTTATTATACATAAGCTTAAAATTTTTGTGGTCCTTTGAATTTTTGGATAATTGAATATAGAGGCTTTCAAATTTTGAATGCATGTATGGTAGAAAACGGTATAACAAATGGAAATATGGAAGATAACGGTAATTATGCTAAAATAAAAAGAGTCAGAGTTAGTTGGAAGCCTATTAGCGTAGTGAAAACATTTCTTGAAGCTTTTCTTCACGAGCTTGCTTTCGATGTGAGAGAAGGTTCGGGTTTAAAAGTACTTTCATGGAAGAGAGTTGCAAAGGTCCCTAAGAATAACCATAACTTTGAGGTTGACCAGACACACATGAAAAATCACTATGATTGTTTAAAGACCAAGTACACAACATGGTTGTCACTAAGAAACAAAACTGGCAACATCTATGATCAATCCACGAACACATTCAACTGTCAGAAGAAGAATGGAAGATAGAAATTCTGGTCAGTTTATCTATTTAAGAAATCCTTTATTTAGTTTGTTTATCCATTCATTTACATGATAATAGCTTTGTTATTACAGAAAAAGATGTTGAATCATTGAAAACTACGACCTTACCATCTCCGGAATTATGTGCACCACTCTTTGATGGAACTTTGTCCACTGGCGTCAAAAGCCGTGGACCGAGTTCAACAGATAACCTAGGCAAGTTGTTGAGCCCATGTGGTTGAAGATGATGAACACATTGAGGTCGTGAATGTTGAGTCTAACACCTCCATGCTCATCTCAAGCCCTTCACCCTCTTGTTAAAAAAAAAAAAAGGGTAAACAAATGATGGATGGAGTTGAAGAAGAGATATTGGGTGTTTTAAAGGCGATAGCTGATAACATAAATCAACTTTTACCACCTACCTCCCCCCCCCCTTTCGGTTGAAGATTGTGAAAATAAGTTGAATGGCCTTGGTTGGAATGAAGATGACCCATTGTATGAAAGTGCACTTGCAATTTTTTGTGACCCAAATGATCATTACATGGAAAGTTGGATGAAGTTAAAACCACAAAGATGTGTTAAATGGGTTAAAATGATTAGACGTAGTTAATGATTCATATAGAAATATGAACATGTATCTTGTGTCATGGTTTTTTGCTAGAAATCTGTAGACATGTCAAGTTGTCTACATGAATGTTATCTATAGTTTGTTTTTTGAGAACATGTAGTTCTATGAATATGTATTTTGTATCTCATAATATGCATTTGGGTAATGTATGATAAAATATTATGTTGTTATGTGAAGTTGTTATTTTCCTTAATAATTTTGCCTTCTAAAAAGTATGTTGTGTTGTTGATTTTCAATGCATATCAATTAGTTTTAGGTAATGGGTATAAATGTCATTTGCTTTTTAAAAAATGGTGTGAAATACTCCCCCGTCTCAAATTTATTGTCCATATTTCTTTTTTGGGTTGTCTCAAAATGATTGTCCACCTTCTATTTTTAGTAATAAAAAGGTAATTTTTTGAAGGAATATCCTATTTGTGTGGCTTAAAATTGTAATACCCCTCACTTTTATTAAAATTTGTGTTTTTTTGTAGGGGTGAGCAAAACAAATCGAAAAAACCGAAACCGAACCGAAAACCGAAAAAACCGACCGAAACTAAAAACCGATGGTTCGGTTTTTATTTTTTTCATAAACCGAAAAATGCGGTTCGGTTTCGGTTTTCGTTCAAAATCAAACCGCAAAAACCGAACCGAACCGAACCAGTTTTATTATATAATAATATCTAATTAATATATTATGATTAAATAACTAAATAAATCAAATTTATAATTTCATATTCATTTTGTGAGTGGATTAATAATATATTTATCTTAACATTTATATTTATATGTGTGTTTATCTTGTCGCGTGTTTTGTGTGAATATATCAATAAGTATTCGATAATGATTATATTACGTGTATGTTCACTTGTATGTGTATGTCTCATTTATATGTTTGTAATTGTAGAATTATGCAATAAATATTATTATGCTTAGATTGAAAAAAAAAATAAAGAAGAATAACTAATTTTGTACGTAAAACAAGTTTGTTGGTATAACTGGCCTTACCCAAATATTAACGGTTAGAAACCGAAAAACCGAAAACCGGACGAAACCGATAACAAACCGAAAAACCGAACCACCAAAATCGAGCGGTTTCGGTTTGGGTTCTACAAAACCGAACATTGTGGTTCGGTTTGGTTTTAGCCAAAAACCGACCCAAACCGAAGTGCACACCCCTAGTTTTTTGTCTCATGATAATAAATTTGAGACGGAGGGAGTAGTTGGGAGTGAAAGTCAGATGGTGATGAAGAAGAGATAAAGTTGATGTGACACTGATGTGAAAACTGAAAAGTGAAGTGATGTGAGGGTTGAGGTAGTCTTAAATTGGTCTCCGCACGAATATTATCACCAGGGGTGGGATCCGTATAGTGCACATAATTTTCAAAGATCAAATGGCATGATCCTAGCCATCCAATCTACCTTCATCCAAAGGACAAGATTAAATCTCCTATTTACACTATAGGGGCAATTTTGTCCATTTGGATATCATATCACGCTTCATATACACCTCTTCTCTACTACGATAAAAAACCGACAAAACACACGGTTACAACAAACACACACCAAACACGATCCAATTATGAAAATTCATCAATTAAATTCATCAATTCTTCAAATCCGGTCCCAAAATTAGGTCGAAAATCATCAAAATCATTCAAATCCGATCCAGAAAACATCAAAATCATTCAAATCCGATCCAGAAAACATCAAAATCATTCAAATCCGATCCAAAAGTTAGGTCGAATTAGGTTGAAAATCATCAAAAACATTCAAATCCGATCCAGAAAACATCAAAATCATTCAAAACACACAGTCACACACACAATCACACACACATGGATAATATTGGAGAAATCACTTGTGTTCAGGTTTTTGAAGGTAGTGTAGGCAGTGTTTGTGATGCAGGTAGCGAGGTTATGAGTGTTGATGATGTTGAAGGAGTTCGGATAGTTGAAGAAGGTAGCGAGGTTATGAGTGTTGATGATGTTGAAGGAGTTCGGATAGTTGAAGAAGGTAGCGAGGTTATGAGTGTTGATGATGTTGAAGGAGTTCGGATAGTTGAAGAAGGTTTACTTGCAATGAATGATGCCGGTGATGCTGAACGAGTTCGGTTTATTGTTGAAGATGATATCAGAAGTGGTGAAACAGATAATGAAAATGAAACACATGTTAACGGCAAGTCATTTGTACTTTTGTTAAATTTCTTTCAGATTTAAGGCAAAATATGAGATATACGTAAATCACAGGTGATTTGCCATAAATCACAGGTGATTTATGGTAAATCACATGTGATTTATGGTAAAGCAAATGTGATTTACAACACGTGATTTACCGTAAATCTCATGTGATTTACCATAAATCACCTGTGATTTACCATAATTCACCTGTGATTTATGGTAAATCACCTGTGATTTACCATAAATCACCTGTGATTTATGGTAAATCACAAAATGATTTAAACAAATATGATTAACACAAACTTCAACCTTGTATATTTTTCAGAAGATGTGACAACACCTAAAGCGAGTTTAGTAATTCATAAGGAGACACCTGGGGGTTCAGTTTATTGGCAACCTAATATGGAACCAGAATTAATACCGAAAGAAGGGGTTTACTTTGACACACTAGATGAGGCTATTAGGATGTATAAGGCTTACGCTCTTAGAGGTGGATTTGAAATAAAGCTTTCATCACAAAGGAAAACTAGAAGTGGTTTTGTACAACACAAGTATCTGATGTGTAACCATGAAGGAAAACTTAGGAACATCAACATAGATACTTTAAAAGCCAAGGAAATGATAAGGCTATTCGAAACAGAACCTACGGGTAACAGTTGTATGGCACGTGTCAAGTTAGATTTGGATCCTGTTTTCGGAAAATACATACTAGCAAAATTCAATCCTAGGCATAACCATACGCTTTGTCCAGTAAGTATATCGACATCTCTAAGACGGAAAGAAAAATGGTCTACTCGAAAAGCTCTTTGTCATGAAAGCTAAAACCGCAAATATAGGTGCTCTCGTAGCTCACCATATTTACGAGAGCATGAAAGGGTATGACCTAGTTCACGGGCGGGTTATGGATTTTAAGAACTATTTTAGGGAACTTAAGCGCTTCATAGGGAAGGGATTCTCAAATGCTAATTAACAAGATGGAAAACAGAAAAGCGTATGTGCCAAACTTTTCTTTTCACTACAAAGTAGAAGACAGCGAACTAGTTGCACTGTTTTGGGCAGATGAAGTAATGAAATGTAACTTTGAAGAATTTGGCGACATCATTTCTTTTGATGCGACGTTCAGGACTAATAAGTAAGTTTCAACTATTTTGACTTTATCAATAAAGTAAAAATCACTTGTTATCTGTCAGATGCCATTAGAAAATCACAAGTGATTTAGTAAAATCACAAGTGATTTGGATCAATCACTTGTGATTTTTATAAATCACTTGTGATTTGTTACAAATCACTTGTGTTTTGGATTAAATCACTTGTGATTTTCCACAGAATGTGTTTATTAATATATGCTTTCCATGTGTTTGTATATGCTTTCAGGTACAATATGGTATTCGTTCCATTTACTACAATAGATAACCACAGAAAGAGTGTGACAATTGCTGCGGGAATGCTGAAAAGTGAAGACACCAAATCCTACATTTGGCTTTTGGAGTCATTCATGTCAGCATTTAACAAGCAACCTACAATGGTCGTCACAGATCAAGATGGGGCGATGAAGAAAGCTATTGCAGCCATTCTCCCAGAGTCAAAACACAGGCTATGCATGTGGCATATCACCCAAAAGGTTCCGGCTAAGGTACTTTCTAATAAATCACTTATGATTTTACGTAAAGTTGTACCATCACTAAGCCTATGGACTTGTAGAATTGATGAGTGGAATTGTTTGACAGATTTGTAAGAAGATATATGATGAAACAGACTTCAAAAGGCGCTTCAACGAGATTGTATGGGATATGTTCTTGGAACCAAGGGGATTTGAGGAAAAGTGGGGAAAATTAATTGAAGATTTTGGCTTAAAAGATCATAAGTGGATGACGAAGATGTTTAATATGCGATCAGCATGGATACCTGCTTATTTTCTTGACTCGCCACTGTTTGGGTTAATGAGGACTACTTCAAGGTCGAAAGTGAAAATTCATTCTTCTCGCATTTCACAAACGAAGGATCGACACCGATTAACTTCATGATCCGCTTGAATCGCAATGGAAAAGCAAAGACACATTCAAGAGCGGTTAGACTTTGATTCAATGGATTCGATGCCCAAGTTAAAAACAAAGCGATGATTGAAAACATGCCGCTTTGGTATACACAAGGACAATTTTTCACGAGTTCAAACAGAAATTAATGAAGGAATCTGGGATTGTCAGATACAGAATGTAGAAACTCGAGACGGCTGTGAGATAACACTCATTAGAGATAAGAATGCTGGTGGACACTATACAAGGAAAAAAAGAAGGGCAAAAGTGAGGCGGTAGAAAAACCAAAGGTGGCGCGTGTTCAGGCAATGTATAAGGTACAAAAAAGCTATTTTAATTCAATATTGTGTGTTTTTCTTCATTTTTTATGCTTGCACAATGTATAGAACACTTGTGATTTGTTACGAATCACTAATGATTTGTTACAAATCACAAGTGATTTGTTACAAATCACTTGTGATTTGTTACAAATCACTTGTGATTTATTAGAAAATCACTTGTCATTTGTAACAAATCACTTGTGATTTGTAACAAATCACTTGTGATTTGTAACAAATCATTAGTGACTCTTTGTTACGTTATTCATTTTTTTATGTTTTACTCTGCTAAGGTATTGCGCAATTTGGAAGATGGATCAGTGGTCTGTACATGTAGGCACTTCCTTCGATTTGGGTTTCTATGTCGCCACATATTTTGTGTTTTCAAGAATAATGACATTGAAAAGATTCCCGAGAAGTACATTTTGAGGCGTTGGACAAGGGATATAATACCTCCTGATTTGAGAAGAAAGAGAAACCGATATGGTGAAAAGAATGAAACAATTGATAGACTCACAAATGAGGCAACTTGTTTAGTAGACGAGTGCCTACATCGTTTGAGCAATGATGAAGGAAAGATGGTGAATTTGTAGAGCAGATTAGAACATTGAAGAAGAAGGTCGACATCGCGGTGCCAAATCCTCCAAGCAAAAAAGATGATATGGAGAAATTTATCGGGGTTCCAAAGCCAAAAAAAATTGACGTCAACAACCCATCAGGTGCTAAAAACAAAGGTGGTACAAGAGAGGTACGTAGGAAGAGTGAGAGAGAGAAAGCAATAGATGCAAGTTTAAAGCCAAAGAGGAAATGCGGAGAATGTGGAGTGAAAACTAATACACATACCAAAAAAACTTGTCCTCTAGGTCCAAAGGCAATAGCGGTAAGCAAAAGCGGTAAAAAGCAATCAAAAAGCAATGAAAAAGCGATGAATAACACTGCTTCAAACTAAGTGATTTTTTTTTACTTTATAAATACTTTACATACTTTAAGTTTTAAATATTTGTGGATTGTTACCTCGGTTATGGCGAGATGTTGATTGTTACTTGAGATATAAACTTTGATCTGATTACTTCTTGAATAAAAATGATAGTTGGATTTAAATTTGTACTTTTTTTATTAAGTTGTATTGATATAATTTCAAGTTGTATTCACTTGTGACTTGTGATTTTTCACAAATCACTTGTGATTTACTCAAATGTCCATATCACAAATGATTTGTCACAAATCACAAAAATGATATAACTGAGATGTTAAATTATTACTTTTTTATTAAGTTGAATTGATATTTTTTCAAGTTGTATTCACTTGTGATTTGATGCAAATCACTTGTAATTTGATCCAAATCACTTGTGATTTGAATTAAAATCATAAGTGATTTACCATAAAGCACTTGTGATTTACCATAAATCACTTGTGATTTACCATAAATCACTTGTGATTTACCATAAATCACTTGTGATTTTCCCACACCAGTGAATAACCACCAAAAATTTAATAAGTAGCTTAATAAGAAAATCTATTTAAATAGGCTAAATAGTTGTCCATAACTACAAAATGACTTTTCATAGAACCACCAAAACATGTGTCCATAACGACACATGACCAACAAAATTTGAAAAGTCAATCCACCTGCCAGGATAACGACATGACCAACACTTGTCCATAAAGAAACATAAACAATGTAAATTAAAACAAACACAAGTAGTAAACTGTTCATTACTACAACTACGTCATACTTATAATTTTCGCGGTTTGCCCTAGCCTGGATAGCATTCTTAATCATCTCCTTCTTTGTCACTGGTATAAACCTCACATGGAATTCCTCAGAGTCTTTCATGTTTTTCCTAGCATGCAAATTTATGTCATGTGACAAAATCTTGGTTGCATACTTGACCCTCAAGAGCAACAAGAGATGTTCTTTATCCGAGTCTCCCACAATTTCACAGTCCCACCTTGAAAATGGTTCTCCCATGTACATATCCATATGATGCATCTGATGAGATACCGAGTCTTGATATTATTCTCGTCGTGGAACATTTCGGTTTGAATGTGTGGAGCTATGATCATAATGACTTGACTCTTTCGTGGCCAACACTTTCCGGTACCTTGCAAACAACTTTATCTACAAAAACCAATGTTAAAAATAGTTAGACTAGTAAATAACAAAATCATTATAAAATGGTTCCAAAAGTCAAAGAAGAAAAAAAATTATTTTGACTAGTAAATTACCAATAGATCACATCCATCTTTGTAAGCTTCATATAATGTTGTCTCGTCACGATTGTTGTTAAGGATATTGATAGCCGTCTTTTTCAGATTAATAACAACAACATAAAAACACTCAGAACCGAGAATGGGGAAGAACACCAAATCAACGTCCTTGAGATTAGAGCCATCAGTATTGTCCTTGAAACTAAATGCAACTTGTGCATCAAATATTTCACACTGTTGCTCCCACGTGAGTCCGCCATGACACATATTCCTTGTCTGTATTAATAAAACAAAAAGTCACTTAAGGAATAAAAACGTCTATGTAGTTTAATCCAACTTTATTAAAAAGATCGAAAACTTACAAGACAACCCGTATGAAAGAAATGCCTGGACACAGCTCCTGGTTCTTTGAATTTTTCCTCGTAATTAAGCAAAATAGACCAACAATCAATGACACCAGAATCCACACGAAAACGCGGTGTTAATGACTCCATTTGATCTCTGATCAAAGAATCGCCAGATTTCGTTTCAAAGACCACATCGCTGTATTAAAAATGTGGTTGTAAGAAAGTAGCCGTAAAATTGTGATTTTGAGGTACAAATCACAAGTGATTTGTACATACAAATCACTTGTGATTTGTACATACAAATCACAAGTGATTTGTACATACAAATCACAAGTGATTTGTACATACAAATCACTGTAGTTTGCAGGTACGAATTGCAAGTAGTATTCTTACCCATTCTCGCCAAACATCGAAAACAAATAGTTGGAAAATTTATACTCGTCCATTGTCATTATAGAGTCAACGCAGCCTTCTTATTAAGATAAGGAGAGGAAGAGTGGAGAACTCGTTTAGCGACTGGCGTCTCGTAGGAACATTTAGAGATGCATCAACCACATGGGTGTTTGGAAATTTTGTTTATAATAATTAAGAGCGATCAACCTCGTTGCAATCGATCCTTTTTTTGTCGAGCAATTGAAAGAGTTGTTCGGTTTGACATCAAGCTCTTGACTATATTTGTTAATGATCTCTTCATCCTTATTTTCTACTTCCTCGCCATCACTATCTTCCTCGCCATCACTATCTTCCTCGCCATCATCCTCCTCACTAGCTTCTTCGCCATCACTCTCCTCACCGGCGCCTTTCTCATCTTCATTTCCACCGTCCTTACCGCCCCTTTTCATCATTCTTTTCTACTTTCTCACCATCACCCTCATCACCATCCTCCTCGCCATCACTCTCCTCACTCTCCTCACTGTCATCTGTCTCTTCTTCATTATCATCGCCCTTACCTTCTTGCTTATCATTGTCCTTACCTTCTTCCTTATCATCGTCCTTACCAACATCTTCATCCTTATTTCCTTCTCCCTCGCCATCATCATCACTCTCCTCACTATCTTCCTCAGTATCTTCCTCACTATCCTCTTTCTCTTGTTCATCACCATGATCCTCCTCACTAACTGCTTTTGGTTTTTCCTCAGTATCCTCCTCACTAGAACCTTCTTCATCACCAGATTCTTCTTCGTCATCACTCGATTCATCCTCAGATCCATCATCGTCTTCCTGATCAACTTCGTCATTTAAATTCATTACCTTCTTGAAGAGTTGACCATACTTGTCAAGGTAATCAGAAAGCTTGGCATCACCAGGGAACAATTTTTTGAATTGTTTGAGGGTCTCTTCTAAGTCTTCCATCTCATCAGAAATGATGGAAAACTTCGCTACAACCTTCTTGCAAAATCCCTACAAACAGTTGACAAAAAAAGTATCTGTTAATTAACTAAAAGTTCATAAATTATTACAATAAAAAGTATATAATCACATGTGATCCTATATTACCTCTTGGGTGGTCGGTCTTGATGGATAAGACAACTGTAAAATCGCGACTTCATCGGTTTCAAAAACCCTCTGTTACCCGGCCTCCTCAAGTCCACTCTCCCGTAGTTCCAAGTCGCCAAACACACCTTGATCAATCTCAAGATCCATTCTATTCTTCATCGAGTAGAAGTCCGGTCTTTAAGTCTTTGGGCGTGAGCGAATGTATGGCATGGCTTCAAACTTGGTTGAATCCAAGTACAAAAGCTAGTTATAAAACATACAAAAGATATATTAAAACATCGACTTTATAGAAAAGTTTAAGAATATGTATTAGGTTAAAGTGTCAAATCACAAGTGATTTGACATTGCAAATATAAATCACAAGTGATTTAAATCACTTGTGATTTCTGATGGCAAATCACAAGTGATTTACATTGGCTTCTGATATACACATAAAGCTTGAAATATAAATAGATGAAAAGAAAACTTACAACAAGGAAATACACGGGCCCATTGTAGTAGAGACCACGACCTACGGGAGTTCTCGTTATAAAGGCAGTTGTAAATATACCCACACCAATCCAGCGGTCAATCGGTGTCATCACGAATGCGTTTCAAGACATCAAATGAAAGATCCCATTCTTTGTCTCATTCTTGCCAAGTGTGTTGGTGACAAGCGTAAGAAAATTAAGCTTGAAGATTAAATCAACACGGGTTGCGGTTGTAATCTTGTCGACAATATGAGGCCCGGATTTTTCCAATCGCACATCAAACCGGTTAAGCCACTCTTGTGTCTTTGGATCTTCGTGCCAATTAGGTTTAACATCTAGAGACAAAAGTGATCTTCCACCATTAGGAAGTCCTAACATGTCATGAACTTTGTCCGCATTCACATGAATAGTTCCTTTCTTTAAACGCATACAAAACTCCTTACTATCAAACAATTTCACAGCCAAATGACCCAATCTCCCTGGAATTAATTCCATATTTACTCCATATAACGATCCAAAACCGATACTATCCAAAAATGACTTCATATTCAGTTTAGAGTTTCCACGAATTGCTTTAAAAAGCGAAACAGGAACAACCCTTGAACGCATAACAGGATATTCACTATCAAGAAACTCCTTCTTAATTTTTGCCTCACTTGGACCCTTTTGTTTCCGCCTTTTCTTACCTTTTCGTAAACTAGATTCGAACCGAGTCATATTCCTTCTTCACGACTTTTAGAGTTTCCACCTCTACAACATGTTTACCCTTATCCTTAGCAACGGCTCGATCTTCTTAACACTCTCTTTTTCTCTCTTCCGCTACAAAAGAATCAAGTCTTTCTTTTCCTAGACTTGTCCTTCCCGAAGGTTCCACCTCAAGTTCTTGCTTCGACTCGAAGTGGACTTAGACTTGCCGGAAGGATGTGCCTTTGCGGCCGCCCGCTTATGTTTATAATCAGTACGTGGCGGATGCACATTTCCTTTGACTTTTTTGTCTTGTTTTTCAACATTAAGCATAGGCGGCTGAGAAGGCTTCGCCTTAGCATCGAGCCGCTTAGCATCGAGCTTCGCTTTGCTTGAGCTTCGCTTTAGCATCGAGCTTCGCCTCGAATCTTTGCTCCTTTGTAGAATGCTTCGCCTCAGAATGCTTCACCTCAGAATGCTTCTTTGCATCAGGCTTCGCCTGAGAAGGCTTCGCCTCAGAATGCTTCACCTCAGAATGCTTCTTTGCATCGGTTTCGCTGAGAGGCCGCCTCGAATGCTTCTTTGCATCGGGCCGCACGAAGGCTTCGCTCGAATGCTTCACCGAATGCTTCTTTGCATCGGGCGTCATCGAAGGCCGCTCACCGAATGCTTCTTTGCATCAGGCTTCGCCTCGAATGCTTCACCTCAGAATGCTTCTTTGCATCAGGCTTCGCCTCAGAATGTTTTTCTTTTGCATCATGCTTTGACTTTGTTTTAGGATTCGCCTTAGGACTGTCAGCAACCTCACTTACTTCACTGATGCGAGGTAAGGATGGGTTGGACTTCTTTTTAGATGGTTTAGGATCTGTGACACTGCATAAAACAATTGAAAAGGTTTGTAAGAAAACGTAAACTACTTTTAATTAAAAGTAAAATAACATGTTTAAATTTTTGTAAGTAATTTCTGAATAGCCTACATTACATGTTCACTTCAGATCAGGGAGAACAACTTGTGTTTTTTGGAAAAATGACAAGTGATTTGCATAAATCACTTGTGATTTGCCTAAGTCACAAGTGATCTGTCCAAATCAGTTGTGATTTAAAAAAAACACAAGTAATTTTCCCTGACCAAAAGGTAAAATGTAATGTAGGCTAATCAACCCACATATGAGTTTGGCTACAATTAATATGTTTGTCTGAAAAGTAAGGTCAAAACGAATAATTGCATTCGCCTTGATAGATGAAAAGTAAATACCTTTCGGAACATCAGTAGTTGTATCTGAAGCTTTGTCCTTCAAAAAAGGCGTTGTTTTCAAAAGCTTATCAAGTCCAGCATCATCGTCTGCAAAGTCATCAACATCAAAGGTTAAAACGCAAAAACCAAAACAAGCATATAATTAGCAGTTAATTATAACCAAAATCGATATGCAAAAGAATTTATCGACTATGGACTGAAAAGAAAAACAGAAATTGAGACCAAAACATACTCATTTGTAACTAGATTCAAAGCGATTGGTAATAAGATTCCACCAAAATAGACTACTATAGACTGAAATGTAAAAGCATAATACAACTTCACTATGTAAAACCGAAGGTTTATGTGCTTTGCCCACAAATGACAATTACTATCAGCGATAAGAAGAATCAGATTCAAATCAATTTAATACTGAACAATCAAATATAAACTTAATAGTTGCGACACTTTAAAACCTTGGAGCATCGAAACAGTTGAACACAAAAATGGAGATAAAAACCAATGCCTCAAAGCTCATAAAACCCTCAACGCCAACTCCATCTACCCTTCGTAACTATAACTACAAACCTGGTCCTAGCCATACCAAAATAAACTCACGACTCTCGACCACAAATCACCATGACCTCGACCCGTAACCACAAACACTATGCTGAACTTCTACCTACAAATCTAAACAATGGAACTTCGCAACTGAATCCCACCCCCGACAACCTAATACTGACCCTAACCATTTGCAAACACAATACCAACTCGAACCAGGAACAAAACAACAGACCAACCCACGTCTACCAAAAACCATTCATCAGATCAACAACAGCTACACATTAAACAACAAAAACTATTCATTATGAAAACCATCATTTATGGGGGAAACAGCTAAAAACACACAATAAGTAACAGCTACACATTAAGTAACAGCTACGCATAACGAACCATCATTTTTCACAGAACAAATTCATAATGAAAACAAAGACTTCACAAATCATAAACCCTAAAAACAACAATAATCAAACACTGAGCCTTCTATCCCCTAATACTTCTAGCAAGCTGAAATAATTAAAAAGTACATAAATTGTGAGTTAGAAATTACCAGAAGTGCTAGAATCAGCCGACGCTTTCTTTCGTTTCGGCATTATAATCAATCCAATCTGAGCCTTCTATCCCCCAACACTTGTATGAAGAATCGATTATTTGATTTTGATTGAGAGTGATTGTGAGTTAGGTTAGGGAGAGTAATTGTGAGTGTGTGTTAGTGTGTGAGAGTGACAGATTTAAGAGAGAGATCGGGTGGGTGGGAGGGGGTTGGTGTTAGACATAAATGAGGATATGTGCTTATCACGTGAGAATGATATTTACTATTTTGTCCCCCTTTTTTTTCTCTACCATTTATTTAAAAATCCTAACCATTAGATTAAAAGGAATGAAGGGTGGGGATCATCCCATTTGATCTTTGATAAAAATGTGATCTACAATGAACCAAACTCATTATCACCATTGCATGAATTAAGAACGGGCCCAGCAATATCATATAATCCCGGCCCATCTTGTTAAGAATTCACCTTTTGACTTTTATGTTCCCTATGCGCCTCATAATACTGGAGTCAAAGGTCAAAGATCTTGAAAATGAACTGATCATCTTCTTGTATACCTATCAGCTAGAACAGAGTTCACGATAGTCGCCAAAGAAATCGACAAGAGCTTCTTTTTTCTTCGTGTGTTTTTCAAGGTGTGTTTGATTGCTACTTAATGATATTATTCAGCGCTGAATTTTAGTAACTTAGTCGGTCAGTTGTTTGATAATTATAAAAGTCGCCACTAAATGACACGTAAGTACGAGGATTTTGCAAAGTAAGTCATGCTAAACGGTTCAGTAAACTGTTTATTTACTAAATTGCCTTTAAAGTCATGTCCCCACGTGAATCTCTTCTACCAGATATTCAACTTAAATAAACCATTACATGATCATACACCTTTATCGTTTATATATTAAAATAACCTTTACTGTGGGCTATCTATTTGATTATGTATATTCGGTAGTAAAATATTATGAATGTTATTTAGTTGTTAAAATATACGTATAAATTATTTTTATTTATGTTAACTTCTTTTCATATCCATTTTCTATATTATGAGTTTTATAAATAAACATTTTTTAATCAACATTTTTTTTATTAGTATGTAATTATGTTGAGTGTTAAAATGGTCATTTCCTTTTATTCAAAAAGAACACTCAAATATTTATGAATCAGTAATTTTCATTCATAAGTATTTTCACTCAGCATCTTTGAATTATTCAACATCTTTGATTCACTCAGCACTAAACAATACAGTTTTATCAAACATATATTTCATTTCATTAATTTTAAAATAAATTAAGGAAACAAAAATAAAGAGTTTATTATCCATCTCTTCACCTTTTGACCGCAGATCTTGGACTGTTGATTTGATCCGCGGTGTATGTAAGCTGAACTGCGTTTAGAGAAGGATGAGAGTGAAATATAGGGGTTATTTTACTTAAGAAGGAAGGTTTTTTTTATTGGTATGAGCTGTCAATATGTCAATGACCTATTAAAGTTGTAGGATCCTTTTTCTATTTGGCCTTTTTAAGTATATTTAGTTTGTTTATTAAATATATGTTGGCTAGGTTCACAATCGGTAAAATCTGCATTTGGTTGTGCAACTGATCTGGGTTCAAATCCTGATTCTTGTTTTTCACTCGTAGAGTATTGGTTACCTGATAACAATTCATTTCTTTAGTTCTGTGTGATTAATATTTGTGCACTTATTGTTAAAAATGTTGTGAAGTGTATGTGTATAGTGTAAACGAAGTGTTTGAGGAAATGTTTGACTTAGTTGTGTAGGTTCTCATATTGACTTATTGAGCTTGCTAGTGTTAGTTTGATGTGTTTGTTACAATGTTAGTGTTGTTAGCTGTAGGAAATGATTGCAAACTGCATCCGGGAAGTCATGTTTGTGGAAACACGAAATTGGGAGATAAGTGCATCTTAATGTGGTTATTTCAGATTGTTTAAATATTGTCATGCTAATTGCTAAAGATTGTTCGTCTAGTCTTGATACTTATTTGTATACCATTGTCAATCAGTGGGGCAGTTGTTGAAGATAACCTTCTTGATAAAGGATCGTAGCATGCAACAATGTTATTCGACATCATGTTGTTGGCATAAAATGCCAGGACATGAAGTATAAGGTAGTTTGATTGTTAGACCCATGTTCATATTTCGATATATATATTTCACAGATACGTGTTAAGGGTTTCATGTTTAGCTAAGTTCGTTATACTTAATCAGGTAGGTAGTGAATGCTTTTTTGATGTTGGTAATAGCAAAAAGGTCAGAGACCATGTTTCTATCAATCGAATTTCAAAACCTTGTGACAGAACAGTATGTGAACTTCTTTCCCCTTTTTTGCATTATTATAAACTTAAGTGACTGCTGTTTGTAGATTGAAGAATTGCATAACCAGGTTATTGGCGATAATAATCTTGTAATGGCATCTTGCCATATAGCCCATGATTGCAAAGTGGGTTGCAACAACTTCTTTGTAAATAACACCCTTTTAGCAGGCCATGTATTGGTGGAGGTTTGTCATTAAATTATTTTCTTCATGGGACCATTTTGCTTGTTTATCGTTAAAGTCTGATTTTACAAGTCTGCATGTAGGACGGTGCTCATGCTGGAGCCATGACATGCTTCGGATGAGAGAGATGTTGGACTGTCGTAAGATTGAAGATAATCTTCGATAATCTAAGCAGGAGCGTATGAAACACATGAAGCACACACACAAAAGTTACCAACTTCTGGAATCCCAGAACTTGCTACACCAAAGAAAGCACACAAACAAAAAAGTTGACAAACTTCTGAAATCCCTGAACTTACTAGTTGACGACTTAAAGGTCATTCAAGGTGTGACTCAAAAAGTTTTGAATTTGCTTCAACGCCGACACCCTGCTATCAAGATGCCTAGTTAGAATGAACAATTTTCTGGTGTTCAATTTTGGTTAAGGCTCTTGCAATCTATCTTGATTTCCATAATTATTTTTAAGGCTTTTAGGCTCTAACTGGTTTTCCGTATTAATCTTTTGGTAAGGCATTTGGGCTCTAACTGACTTCAAGAAGTAATTTTTTTCTTAAAGCACTTGTGCTTTAATTGGATTTCTAGAACTAATCTTTCATTAAGGCTCTTGGGCTCTAACCGGATTTCTAGAATTAAACATTTGTTAAGGCTTGGGCTCTAACTGGATTTCCAAATATTGTTTTTTGTTAAAGCTCTTGGGCCCCATCTGGATTTCTAGAATTAATCTTTTGTTAAGGCGCTTGGGCTCAAACTGAATTTCCAAAATGAATCTTTTGTTAAGGCACTTAGGTTCTAACTGGATTTCCAGAATTACGATTTTCTCAAGGCTCTTGAGCTTTAACTCGATTTCCAGAAATTATTTTTTGTTAAGGCTCTTGAGCTATAACTGGATTTCCAGAATTAGTTTTTTTGTTAAAGCTCTTGAGCTCTAACTAGATTTCCAGAATTATTTTTTTGTTAAGGCTCTCGGGCTCTAACTAGATTTTCAGAATTAATTTTTTATTAAGGCTCTTAGGCTCTAACTGGAATTTCAAAATTAATTTTTTGTTGAAGCTCTTTGGCTCTAACTGGATTTCCAGAATTAATTTATTGTTAAGGCTCTTGGGCACTAACTCTATTTCAAGAAATAGTTTTTTCTTAAGGATTTTGGGCTCTATTTAGATTCCAAGAATTAATTTTTTGTAAAGGCTCTTGGGATCTAACTGAATTTCCAGAATTAATTTTTTTTTTTGTTAAGACTCATGGAATCCTAACTAAATTTCAAGAATTAATTTTTTGTTAAGGCTTTTGGGATCTAACTGGATTTTCGAAAATAATTTTTTAAGGCTTTTGGGCTCTAACTGGATTTCATGAATTATTTTTTAAGACTCTTGAGCTCTAACTGTATTTACAAAATTAATTTTTAGTTAAGGCTTTTGGGCTCTAACTAGATTTCCAGAATTAATTTTTTGTTAAGGCTTTTGCACTCTAACTCGATTTCCAGAATTATTTATTGTTAAGGCTCTTGGACTCTAACTGGATTTTCAATATTAATCTTTTGTTAAGGCTATTGAGCTCTAAATGGATTTCAAAAAGTAAATTTTTTCTTAAGGCTCTTGGGCTCTAACTGGATTTCCCGAACTAATCTTTCTTTAAGGCTCCTGGGCTCTAACTGGATTTCTAGAATTAATTATTTGTTAAGGCTCTTGGGCTCTATCTGGATTTTCAGATTTTGTTAAGGCTCTAGGGCTCTATATGTATTTCCAGAATTAATCTTTTGTTAAGGCTCTTGGGCTATAACTGAATTTCCAGAATTATTCTTTTGTTAAGGCTCTTGGACTCTTACTAGATTTTCAGAATTATTTTTTTGTTAAGGCTCTTGAGCTCTAACTGGATTTTAAGAATTATTTTTGTATTAACACTCTTGAGCTAACTGGATTTCCAGAATTAATTTTTTGTTAAGGCAATCGGGCTATAACTCGATTTCCAGAATTAGTTTTTTGTATAGGCTTTTGGGCTCTAATTGGATTTCCAGAACTAATCTTTCTTTCATGGTTTTGGGCTCTAACTGGATTTCAAGAACTAATCATTTATTAAGGCTCTTAGGCTCTAACTGGATTTACAGATTCTGTTAAGGCTCTTGAGCCTTATCAGGATTTCCAGAATTAATCTTTTGTTAAGGCGCTTGGGCTCTAACTGAATTTCCAAAATTAATCTTTTGTTAAAGAACTTGGGTTCTAAATGAATCTTTTTGTTGAGGCTCTTGGGATCTAACTAGATTTTCAGAATTATCTTTTTTTAAGGCTCTTGGGCTATAAATGGATTTACAGAATTATTATTTTGTTAAGACTCTTGAATCTAACAAAATTTTCTGAATTAATTTTTTGTTAAAGCTCTTGGGCTCTAACTTGATTTCCAGAATTAGTTTTTTGTTAAGGCTCTTGAGCTCTAACTAGATTTCCAGAATTAATTTTTTGTTAAGGCTCTCGGGCTTTAACTGGATTTCCAGAATCAATTTTTTGTTAAGGTTCTTAGGCTCTAATTGGAATTTCAGAATTAATTTTTTGTTGAAGCTCTTTGGCTCTAACTGGATCTCCAGAATTAATTTTTTGTTAAGGCTCTTGGGATCTAACTAGATTTCCAGAAATATTTTTTTTAACTCTTTTGGGCTCTAACTTTTTTAAGGCTCTTGAGCTCTAACTTGATTTCTCGATTTAATTATTTGTTAAGGCTTTTAGGCTCTAACTAGATTTCCAGAATTAATTTTTTGTTAAGGCTCTTGCACACTAACTGGATTTCCAGAATTATTTATTGTTAAGGCTCTTGAACTCTAACTGGATTTTCAGAATTAATCCTTTTTTAAGGTTCTTGGGCTCTAAATGCATTTCAAGAAGTAAGTTTTTCTTAAGGCTCTTGGGCTCTAACTGGATTTCCATAACTAATCTTTCGTTAAGGCTATTGGGGTCTAACTGGATTTCTAGAATTAAACATTTGCTAAGGCTCTTGGGCTCTATATGGATTTCCATATTTTGTTAAGGCTCTTGGGTTATATCTGGCTTTCCAGAATTAATCTTTTGTTAAGGCTCTTGGGCTCTAACAGAACTTTCAAAATGAATCTTTTGTTAAGGCAATTGGGCTCTAACCGGATTTCCATAATTATTATTTTTCTTAAGGTCCTTGGGGCTCTAACTCGATTTCTAGAAATTATTCTTTTTAAGGCTCTTGGGCTCTAAGTAGATTTCAATATTTAACTTCTTGTTGAGGCTCTTAGGCTCTTACTAGATTTCAAGAATTTATCTTTTGTTGAGGCTCTTGGGCTCTAACTAGATTTTCCGAATTAATCTTTTGTTAAGGCTTTTAGGCTATAACTAGATTTTCATAATTATTCTTTTGTTAAGGCTATTCGACTCTTACTAGATTTCGAATTAATTTTTTGTTAAGGCTCTTGAGTTCTAACTGTATTATTTTTGAATTAATCACTTGTTAAGGCTCTTGGGCTCTAACTGGATTTCTAGAATTAATCACTTGTTAAGGCACTTGGGCTCTATCTGGATTTCTAGAATTAATCTTTGTTTTAAGTCTCTTGGGCTCTAACTCGATTCCAGTTTTAATCTTTTGTTAAGGCTCTTGGACTCTAACTCAATTTCTAGAATTAATATTTTGATAAGGCTTTTGGCTCTAACTGAATTTCCAGAATTAATCTTTTGTTAGACTCTTCGACTCTAACTGGATTTCAAAAATTAAACTTTTGGTAAGGTTCTTGGGCTCTAACTGGATTTCTAGAATTTTGTTAAGGCTCTTGGCTCTAACTGGATTTCCAAAATTAATTTTGTTAAGGCTCTGAAGCTCTATCTGGATTTCCAGGATTAATCTTTTGTAATGGGTCTTGGGCTCTAAATAGATTTCCATAAATAATCTTTTGTTAAGGCTCTTGGGCTATAAATCAATTTCCAGAATTAATCTTTTGCTATGGCTCTTGGGCTCTAACTGGATTTCGAGAATTAGTCTTTTGTTAAGGCTTTTGGGCTCTAACTGAATTTCCATAATTACATTTTTTCTTAAGGCTCTTGGGCTCTAACTCATTTTCAAGAATTATTTTTTTAAGGTTCTTAAGCTCTAACTGGATTTCCAGATTTCGTTAAGGCTCTTGGGCCCCATCTGGATTTTTCAGAATTAATCTTTTGTTAAGGCGTTTGGGCTCAAACTAAATTTCCAAAATGAATCTTTTGTTAAGGCTCTTCGGTTCTAACTGGATTTCCAGAATTGCTATTTTCTTAAGGCTATTGGGCTCCAACTCGATTTCTTGAAATTATTTTTTGTTAAGGCTCTTGAGCTCTAACTGGATTTTCAGAATTTGTTTTTTGTTAAGGCTCTTGAACTCTAACTAGATTTCCATAATTTATTTTTGTTAAGGCTCTCGGGGTCTAACTGGATTTCCAGAATTAATTTTTTATTAAGGCTCTTAGGCTCTAATTGGAATTTCATAATTAATTTTTTTTATTGAAGCTCTTTGGCTCTAACTAGATTTCTTGAATTAATTTATTGTTAAGGCTCTTGGGCTCTGACTTTCAGAATTTGTTTTTTCTTAAGGATTTTGGGCTCCATCTAGATTTCAAGAATTAAAAGGATTTTGGGCTCCATCTAGATTTCAAGAATTAATTTTTTGTAAAGGCTCTTGGGATTTAACTGAATTTCTGGAATTGATTTTTTGTTAAGACTCATGGGATCTAACTAAATTCCAAGAATTAATTTTTTGTTACGGCTCTTGGGATCTTACTGGATTTCCAGAAATATTTTTTTTACGGCTTTTGGACTCTCATTGGATTTCGAGAATTATTTTTTTAAGGCTTTTGAGCTCTAACTGGATTCGAGAATTAATTTTTTGTTAAGGCTTTTGGGCTGTAACTAGATTTCCATAATTAATTTTTTGTTAAGGCTCTTGCACTCTAACTCGATTTCCAGAATTATTCATTGTTAAGGCTCTTGGACTCTAACTGGATTTTCAGTATTAATCTTTTGTTCTGTTGTGTGATTAAAATGATAGTGTGGGTTACTGGTAAGCTTTAGGTTCCATCTAGAAGGATGGTGTTGGTTGTTATTTGTAATTTGGTAGTTGACTTAATGATGTACTTTACACCCAAAGTACGGATGCTCAAAGTTGAGAGTATATTTTGGTCATTTACTAAGTATAAGTTGTTAAGTTGTTAAGTAGTTATAGATTTCCTACTTGATGATGAGGTTTCTCAGATCTAGAAAAGTTACGGGGAGAAACAGAGAGTTACATAGTTGGTCTCCATAAATAGTCTGGAGTTATAACTTTTAAGGAAGTTATTGCTGGTGTCCGTGTTTGTCAGTAGGTTGTCCTAAGACAATTTAGGATGTTTGTTGGAATCACTCCTAAACCATAATCAAGTGTTAGTAATTCATATGTAATAGTTAGCTTAATTATGGCCTTTATGTTTGTTATTAGCCTTAAGCTTATGTAGAAGGCCCATGAGCTTAGGCCCATGTCTATTAAGGAAATGATGGGAACTAGAAGTGTTGCCCTAGCTTCCCTCCTATAAATACCTCATGTAAACCCTCACTTGAGGGTTGGTTGTTCAATGCATTTCTTTCACTCACATATCTACGCATAACCATTTCACTATATCGTGTGTGTGTGTTTGATTTATTGTTCAATCGCCTTTAGCTCTTTCTATTAAGCTTGTGTTGTAAAACTAGTGACCTAACAGTGGTATCAATCGCCTACTAGTTGGGTGAACGTATTGTTTCTTGAAGTGGGTTTTGGTCCTACGCGTAGAACATACGCCGGTATTGATACTTTGGTTCGCTTAAAAACACGTTTTTACATTTTTAATCCAAGATTCTTGTCCTTTCAACGTTTTAAGGTGTTAAAATAACTGCTTTTGGCAAAAGTTTCAAACTTTACGCGTGGATCTACGTTTTTAAGCTTGTTTTTGTTCGAGGGTTTCATCCCACGCCAGAATCGCTTTTAGGAGTTTTGGTTCATCAAGTTTCACACTTTTGTGTTATTTTGGTGATCTTGAAGCTATCTCATCACAAAATCTGGTTTTGAAACATCTTTGGGCAAAATCATTTTACGAGTAAAGCTACGCGTATCAAAACCCTAGTTCTACGCGTAACTTTATCCGTGGTTTGATCTTCGGCCAGTGGTTTACTCCGTGTTTTCTTGCTTGGATAAGCACGAAAATACGTCGACTTTGGATATCTTTTGCCTTCGTGATAGTGTAAAAGATCATTTGGGCAAAACCCTAAACTTACGCATAAGCATAAGCTTACGCGCCAGAAAATCCTACGCATAAGATTCATCTTACGCCTAAGCATAGTCTTACGCATAAGGTAATCCTACGCCTAAGTTTCTACGCCTAACTTTGTGTCTACGCATAACTTTAGTGTCTTTTCCCTACTTACGCGTAAGCTAATTCTACGCGTAACTCTTGATTGTTACGCGTAACTTTGGTGTTTTTACGCATAAATGCTACTTGGTTTATTGTGATTTCTACGCCTAAGGACACTTCATCAACTAAGGTTCATTCGACTACAAAGATCCATTTTATAACACAAGTTTATCAACATGTCACAACCACCATACTCTAACTATTTCCCTTACACTTATTCTCAACGTCAACAACAATTAAGTCCCCAAAATCAACAATGGAATCAACAGCAAGCAATTTATCAACAACAATTTAATCAAAAACATACTCCACAACTTGTCGCAATTCCACAACCTCAAATGGTTCAACCACCACCAAGTCTTCAAGTTCAACCCTACATGCATTTAATTCAATCAACATCCATCAAGGTACACTATGAAGGAACCCACTTGGTTTGCAAAGATGTGTGAAGCTTTAAGCGACCAACAATCCATTCATGAGGTGGATCACTGATAGACCTCCAATGCTCACTCCAGAAACTACGATCAATGGATGATAAGGTTCTTTAGGTTTTGTGATCGAAGAAGCCACATGCAAAGTTCTTAAAGAAGGTTATCTTGGAAGGTCCATTTCGGATGCCTAATGTCATTGTACCGGAGATCCGGATGCTAATCCACCAAGAGATGAACAAACGAACATTGCTACATTTGCGGACTTGAACTCGATGAACTTCTACACTATGAAGTCGATGAGCTTGCAACGGAATATATCCTCTTAGGATTACCAAACCCAATTCTTCAAAGTGTTGATGCTCAAAAGACTGCAAATGGCGATGTGGGACCATATTCGTCTTCTTATGGAAGGATCTGTACTCAATCAGGGGGATTTGGAATTCAGAATTTACTTGGCTTATGAACAATCATCATCGATTTTCAGACATCATAAATGATTTGGATAAACACAACATCATCATGCCAAGAATTGCAGTTAATACTAAGTTCCTAAGTAGTCTTGGTCCTGATTGGGAGAAGTATGTCATTTTTCTCCGTTAAGCGAAGAACATGCATCATTCTACATATGGATTGTTGTACGATTACTTGAAGCCTCATGAAAAGGAAGTTGATAGGGAAAGGATTCTCCGTGCTCAAATTGCTTCACCGACACATCCGGAAAATCAACAACTTGCCTTGTATGCTCAAAACAATTATTCTCCTCAACCAAGAACTCAACCAATCACGTAATCACACCACATGATCCTTCACAAGAACAATCTCAACAAAATCAATTGGTTCCATACAACAACAACAATGCTCAAGCAACGGTCGTTGAAGCTAATGAGGAAACCGATCCGCTCAAGCATTGCAACAAGGATTTGTTATGATTGCTAATGCTTTTGGCCGTTATACCAACAAATCTAACAATCGATTCGTTCCTCATCTAACACAAGGAATCAAGTCATGTGAACAATGGACGTGTTGAAGTTTAGAATCGTGGTTATGGTCGTCCGATGAGCGGTGGTCAAGGGTTTAATGTTGTGGGTAGGAATAACAATGAGCTCAAGTGGTGGAACAGGAAAAGCTCGAATGGGTTGAATGGTCTTCGATGCTACAACCGCAATGAGAAGGACACTGGCTAATGCATGCCCAAAGCCGAGGACTAGGGGCGTGCTTATCACAAAGTGGCTCTTCTTTTGGCTCTTAAGGAAGAAGTCGGTGGAACTCTCACGCATAAAGAACGAGCTTTATGGCGTATGCACTCGATGATGATATGGAGGACTTGCAGACCAACTCAAGTGATTATGTTGATGGCCAATATGCAAGAGCTACACATGATAAAACAGCCCAGATGTATGACACCGATGGCTTGTCTCGTGTGATCTGATCATTCTCTCGGATTGTTGATAGCGGATGTTCCCGACACATGATAGGCAACCTTAAACTGTTATCGACTTTATTGCAAAGTTCATTGGCACCGCCGATTCGGAATGATCACTTGCAGACTATCATGGGCTACGGAGACTATATCAATGGGAACATCGAAATAAGCATAGTTTACTATGTGGAAGGCCTCGGTCACAACTGTTTTCCGTAGGTTAGTTCTGTGATGGCGATTTGGAGGTTGCTTTCAGGGAGAAATCATGTTTCATTCATGATCTACAAGGAAACGACCTTATGTTTGGCTCGCGTACTTCTAGTCTTTACACTATCTCTATGCAAGACATGGTTGCTTCTTCTCCCATCTGCTTACTTTCAAAGGCAACATCAACAAAATCCTGGCTATGGCACCGTCGTCTCTGACATCTAAACTTTCAAACCATCACCAACCTTGCTCGACACAAACTAGTTGAAGGACTCCCACGATTTCGGTATTCAAAAGATCACCTTTGCTCAGCTTGTGAACAAGGGAAAAGCAAACGTGCTCATTTTTCTTCAAAGGTGGAACACAGCTCTCAGCATGTGCTTCATCTTCTTCACATGGATTTGTGTGGCCCAATGCGCATGCAAACGATCAATGGCAAACGCTACATCCTAGTAATTGTTGATGACTATTCACGCTGGGCTTGGGTCTACTTTCTTCGAAGCAAAGACCAAGCTCCACAGATGATTATCACCTTTCTCACGAAAATACAGGTTCAGCTCCGAAACACCGTCCGACAAATCGTAATGCATGAGGAACCGAATTTGTTAACCAAACTCTTCGTGAATTCTATGAGAAAGTGGAATTCAAAGATCGACATCTATTGCACGTACACCGAACAAAGCGAGTTGTTGAAAGACGAAACCGAACGTTGGTGGAAGCTCGCAAGAACCATGTTAATCAATGCCAAACTCCCAGATTACTTGTGGGGAAGTCGATTCATCGCATGCTATACTCAAAACCGTTCTATGATTACAAACGCCACAACAAAGCACCTTTCGAGCTTGTCCACAACAAAACCGAATCTAAAATACTTTCATGTATTTGGATCTCTTTGCTATCCGAATAATGATCGTGATGACTTTGGAAAGCTCAAAGCCAAAGTCGACATTGGAGTATTTATTGGATATTGTGATAATTCTAAAGGTTTTCGCATCCGGAATCGCCGAACAAAGGAGGTTATGGAAACGATTCATGCTCATTTTGATGAACTCACATAAATGGCTTCGAGTATAATGACTTAAAACCCGGTCACAACCGCTTAAACTTTCCCCAAACCCCATCATCACCGAACAAAGCCCCCACTCACTCGTCAACAAATGGAAAGGCTATTTGCTCCGTTGTTCGTGACGATGTTGATGAACGTGCTCGTGTGTATCCACTGTTTCACCGCTCAACCCGATAATATTCCTATACCGATACACCTGCGACAACAACTATTGTTGAAGAAGCACCACCGCTGACTCCAACACAACAGTTGAACAAACCGCTTCCAACAATGATGAACCACCGATGATGTTCTTAATGAAGTACCCCACTTGCCGATTTTGATCCAAATGCTCTTTAACCCGTTTGCTAATGAGATCGCCGCACCAAATGTCGCGGAATCTTCAACAAACCATTTGAATCCTCAAAATCGCACAATGTATACCAACATCAACCTCCACACATAGATGGACAAAAGACCATCCTTTGAAAATATTATTGGCAACCCGAATCAACCGGTCATTACGAGACAACGTCTTCACTCGGATGGTGAACATTGCATTTATGCACTCACCGCCCGCTAACTGAGCCCAAAACATCAAAGACACAATGACAAAAGACACATGGATTGAATCCATGCAAGAAGAACTCAACCAATTCAAACGACTTGAAGTATGGGAACCGGTTGAAAGACCAACAGGGTTTACGCCATCGGTCTAAAATGGATTTGGAAGAACAAATTGATGTCAAGGAATGTTATCCAAACAAGTCACGACTAGTTGCTAAGGGTTATCGCCGAAGAGGCATAGACTTTGAAGAATCTTTTGCCCGGTTGCTCGCTTTGAGGTCGCTCGATATTTCTCGCGTCATGCTCATATGACTATGATGGCTCATCGATGGATGTCAAAATTGCGCTTCTCAATGGACAACTTAAAGAAACGGTTTATGTCACCAACCGATGGATTTGTTGATCCCGAGTTCCCGAACCATGTCTACAAACCGAACAAAGCTCAGACGGTCTCAAACAAGCTCCCGGGCATGGTACGATAAGCTATCATCTTTCCTCATTGCCAATAATTTCACCAAAGGTTCGGTCGACCCTACTCTTTTTATACAATATCACGGGCACATATCTTAATTGTTCAAATTTACGTGGATGCCATCATTTTGGGTCTACACATAAAAAGTACTCAAACGCTTTTGCAAAACTAATGAAGAAATTTTTGAAATGTCCATGATGGGTGAACTTACGCTCTTTCTAGGACCGCAAGTTCATCAATCACCCCGTGGTATTTTCTTGGGTCACCCAAATATGCCCTTGAATTGTTAAACAAATTTGGAATGCAAACCGTGACACTTATGCCACACCAATGACTCATACCAAGAAGCTAGACGATTTACATGGGAAACTTGCCGACCCTACCAAATACCAAGTATTATTGGGTCTCTCATGTATCTAACAACCAGCGACTGATATTGTCTTTGCCGCTTATCTATGCTCCCGCTATCATCGAGACCAATCGAAACCCACCTCTCGAGGCTAAAAGAATCCTCCGATACATCAAGGGAACCATTAACTGGGGATCCGTATCCGAAGGATTCGGTTTGAACTAATCACTTTTTCGATGTCGATCACGCAGGATGTTTAGATTCACGAAAAAGTACTTCAGAGCACTACAATTTCTTGGTGATAAACCGTGTCTTGGCAATCAAAGAAGCAGATTGTACATCGCTGTCATCAACCGAACTGTAATATGTAGCCATGTCGGCGTGTTGTGCTCAAGTCATCCGGATGAGAACACAACTCAAAGACTATGGTTACGTATTTGATGAATCCCGATGTATCGCGACAATCGGAGTGCCATTGCGATCTCGTGCAACTCGATTCAAGATTCAAATCAAAGCACATCGATCTTCGCTATCATTTCATCAAGGACCACGTGGAACATGGTACAGTTGAATTATACTTCATGGGTACAGAATACCAATCGGCGATCTTCTCACCAAAGCCTTGCCTTCCGCTAGGTTTAATGAGTTGGTCCACCGGATTGGTATGAGGTGTTTGACTCAAGAGGAATTGATGACCTCCTAAAACAGCCTTAAAACCTCATCAAACACCAAAATCTCTTTTGTAAATATTTTTTCAAAACAAAATACAAAAATATAAAACCCGATAAAACAACAAAAATATTCTTCTATCTATTTTTCTTTCAACATGGCAAGTACATTTCTTCCGTCAACACTATAATCTTTCAAAATTCAAGATTTTTCCGATCAAGTGTTGAGGGGAGAAAATAAATACTTAATCGCTTCAAAACATCCGTGTACTTGCATGTTATCCTATCCCGGTTGATTCTTTAAAATGGTGGTCACATTTCTGGTTCACTGACACTCCTCGGACTAAAATTTTTAACCTTTCATTATTTTCTTAAGTCGAGGGGGAGTGTCGTCAAGTTTCTTTCTTAAAATCTTTCGTTTGGTAACCAAAATGGAAGTTAAATGACCTTGGATGAAAAAGGAAAAGGTGGAGGGACTACAATTGCCAAAAGCACAAAGTCATTTTTAATAAAACACCTCCACCTAACTTATTTTTCACATTTATTACTAACACCAAACATATCCTACGCACAAAAATCCTTCCTCTAATCCGGTTATCTGATCTTAAATTTGTAAGTGATTTTGTGTTTATAACAAGTTTTTAAACAATGGTTTTGAATTTTTCATAAATCCAACGGTTTAATCTTGAGATATTGTGACTTTTGTGTTTTACGCGTAAGCGCAAGAACACATAATCATGAATGGGAGTTTGTGGTTAAAAGGGTTGTGTCAAAATGTTCTTAAAACATCAATGATACCATTTTAATCCTCAAAACTTACCCGTAAACACGAATTGATGATTTTGAAAATTAGGGTTTATGCGTTAATTTGGGTATTTTCATATGAGAACATTTTTGGTAATAAAGATTGTTTTAATAGGTTGTTTTTAAGTTGAATTGATCAAATTTAAACCCAGATTTCACCCAGAAACACCAATGATTTATAAATTGGAAATTAGGGTTCAAGTTCATACGAATTGGGTTTTCTTGATTGGCCTTGAATTTGATGTTAAAACTTGGATAGAACAACTTACTATGCCTCTAAGACTTACCTGAAACACTTTGGTGCATATCATGTGGCTAGAAATCATATGCGTAATTCATGAACTTTAGGTTTTTGACTTACGCGTATGACTTTCTACGCGTAAACTGTTTGATGAATATACATGCCATGATCTGTTTTAAGATGAATGTATGTGTCAAAATTGATGTTATGATGATGTTATTTCAGGTTTGCTACTCGTATAAATCGTAATCAAGGTTGTTAGTTAACTACGATAAGGATCACCTTACGCGTAGAAAGTTATGCGTGAAGAGAAATCTTACGCAGAATCGTACGCCGTAAGGTTCTACAATGGGACCACGTGTATCCCGTGAAGGATATGCGAACAATGACCTCACGCATAAGGTCTACTCACGAGTAAGCCTTACGCGTAAGGTTTTTATACGCCACGTGTAAGCTCTACGCATAAGGTCCCCTTTCCCACGCATAACATTTCTTACGCGCAAGTAAGGATCCCACGATAAGCTTGCGCCCACGCATATACTTCTCCTGCTTACGCATAAGCTACTATTCCTACGCATAAGCCTTGATCAAACCTTCATTATGAATTGTTACGCTGCAAACTTGTAAATAAATGAATCATAACGTCACGAATCCAATACCGTCACCAATAAGCTTAAAAGTATAATGTGTTGTGAAAATATGTGATAACATAAACTTTAAAATCTAAAGTTAACTAACTCACGAAACTTCTCACGACGCCATTGGACTATTGGACAAACAAGTGACTTTGGACTCAGAATAATCATTGACATTGTACATTAAATAATTAGACAATAAAACCTTCGTTGACTAACATTATGTCTTTCGATATGTTGGTTCTTTTGGCTAATGTTATTTCGAGATCACGACATGGTCGCTCAAATGAATGTGGATGCACCGAGGTTCTCATCATTGTCGATATCTTCCCTAATGGCTATCCAAGGAAGATTGGAAAGAACAATCTCGAGTTGACTTTGAGACTCTCACCGCTTGGAATCTTCATGTCTCATTGTCAGAGATGTTCTTAAGAATCATCCCTACCGTAACATGCTCTCACACTATGCTACAAGATCGAGATCTACATACAACAATTCGAATTCAATGCAAAGGATCAAAGGTCAAAGTGCGGTGACAAGTGACGCTCAATCACAAACAAGTCACCATCACACATGCAGACTTACGGCTGTTCTTCTCATACCGAAATCGAGCCAACCGACTTCTATGCCACACCCATCGAGGAGACAGTTCTACAATTCCCGATTGATATTGGCTATGATGAAGCTTCAGAATCATCACTAAGCACTCTCATGTGGAGCTTAAGAACATTCCTCAACCGTGGAGAACCCTCTACATCATCATCACCAAATCGGTCTCGGTCGTGATAGTGGCTATGAGCATCCCAAGCTCATGGAACTACAAATATTTTGGTCATTAATCAACAAGAAGGACATCGAAATTGAAGCTCGATATGGGAAGACATGATGTCATTTCTCAAAAGCTTGGCTCAAAGATTCCCTATGTCGATACACAAAGTCGTTGATCAGAGAGCACTTGGACTTCATCCCGATATTCCCAAGAGGCTCAATGACCCCACAAATCACGACATGTTGATCGAGCCTATCCTATCCGCCGTAATCAAGGAATCGTCAACAAAGAATCGTGGTGTTGTGTTACCCGATCACCTTTGACTAACGAAATCAAAAAGCTCGAAACATACAAAAGGTATCGGGTAGCAAGAAGAGAAGGCAAAGTTGGTCATCTCGATGAGAAGTCTTCGGAACACCTACACGGAGAACCGTAAGAGGCAAGCAGGTGAAGTGCCGCAAGCATGAAAGTCGAGGAAGTACCCCAAGAGGAATCCTCCAAGAAAAAGGACTGTTCCTTCTAAGGAAGTTGTTCCCATTCCCAAATCTGAACCGTAAAGAGAGCTTGTGGACGAAAGCTCTGAAGATACTCAAACAGACGAAGAGATCTTCTTCTCTGAAACTGCAACTGACATTAAAGCTTCAGAAGCCAAACCTCCCAGTCCTCCAGCTGACAAAGGAAAAGGGAAGACTCATGTACTTGTACCTTATGAAGAAAGCTCAGATGAAGATGAAGAGCAACTGGATACTGATTTCAGGAAAAAAGTCAAATTCCTTAGACTCCAACACGTGGCAAAAGAATTTGCAAAGGATCAAATGGGTGGCCCCGGAGGGTCAAGTGGTGCAGCTCTATCTACACCAAATCCTGATGCGGTTAATCAACCCGATAAGGGATCTGGTGCCACCACTTTGACACAACAACAAACACGTGTGGAGGACACTATTCAGTACGAATTTGAAGAACCAGAAATGGAAAAGACTGAAAAGACTTCTGGTGCTGAGACAAAGACTGATGAAACGAATAAGTCTGGAAAAGATGATGATGCTGACTATGATAATCTTCTTCTAGACAGTCCACAACGTTCTAAAGAGGAAACTGCTGAGCCTCCAAAGGACCCCGAGTCTCCTCATGTCTCATCCTCATCGGATTCTTCTTCTCATTCTTCACCACCACCATCAACAAGATCAACCAAATCATCATCCAAATCAGAAGAAGCCAACTCCATCTTGGATGTCTCAAGCTAAGAACCGAATCACCAAAGTCACAAAAGAGTCGAAGAAAGACATGCTCTATAGAAAGCTGAATTTCATTGCTGATCAGATAACTTATCTTCACGATGAGACGGACAAGATGCAAGTGGAAAGGGAATACATCCAGAAGCTCAGGCAAGATGATCTTCAAGGGAAAATGGACGAAATGATCAAGAGCTACACTCACAAGTAACTTCTTGACATAGTTCCTGGAGCTACACAGGAGATGTTTACCAAACAACTCTATCCTAACCTATTACACTTGGCGAAGCAAACCATGAGATCAACACCAATGTATGTAAGCATCAACCCAGTTGATCCCAAAATCTTCTCAGATGCTGAATTGGTTGACCGGCTAGTAGCTCAAATGGCTAAAAGATCCGCAACACTTGTTTCTCACGAAAGCAAGTTGTTGGAAGCATTGCTGGAATACCAACTCAAATCTGCATGCCGAGAAGAAGCTGAAAGGCCAAAACGTCCAAGAGACGATGAAGATAAAGATCAGGATAAGGAGAAAGAGCATAAACGTCCAAAACCGTCTGGTGAATCATCTTCTATGCTACCTCCACCCCAACAGACTCCTGCACAACAAAGGTCTCCTCCACGTTCTTCTGCAGATAAACCTCATGATTCTGAGTTACCGCCCTGCACTCGTAAAACCGGTGATTACTTTGAGTATACGGTGGTGACGATGAGGAATACCATGAGCCCCAACAACAACCCGCCTCCCGACAAAGTATGAAACCGTAATCCTCATCTAGGCCTAAGAAAAAGAAGAAGAAGGCGCCCAAGACTGACGTCCTATCATGGCTAGATGACGATAACACAGAGGAATTTGAATGGTTCTCTACTCTTGTTAATTCTACTCCCTACCCAGAAGAAGGTCAAGAGCTGGTAGACGGTAATACATTGGAGCATGCTAAGATTCTGCAAGAAAAGTTCCAAGTGAAGAAGATGACGAAATCCGAGTTGAGGCGAATCAAGAATGAAGCATTTCAATTTCTAAAAGACAGCTCGGAAAGTGCTATTGAGGTTGAATATCACCTTGATAATATAGCACGAGCTATGTCTAACAACATGGATTGGCTCAACCCAGAAGCAAACATCGACTTCACCAAACGGGACAACCCTCCATATTACACCGACTGGTCTAAACCTCTACCAACCATTGGCCAACCCGATCACCTAGGATTCCATTCCGATATTTCTTCAACAAAGACCGAATTTCTTCTACATGGTGGCGATGGTTCAAGGAAATACGCTACATCTTTGACACTTCCATTCCGCAAAGAATATACTCTAACCGCATAGCCATCGAGGAACGAGCTAACCACATGTTCTCCAACAAAGTGGAAGAGTATGACCGTGATGCAATGTATGGGATTCACCATTGGCCGGAACGTCAAGAATCTACTACGTAAGTCGCCGTGTTTAGAAGTCTCAACATGAAGTGTTCAAGATTAAGAGTATCGTTGCCATCAAACACGTTGATCTTTCGTCCAAATGGGACTACACTTTTCTCAAGAATATTGTGGTCAAAAGGCAAGACGAAAGGGATTATGCATTCTCTCAAGTCGACTTTGAGAATTTGTCTATCAACGATATTGAAGACATGTACCTTGCCAAAGCATGTGGTCGCATGAGACAATTTTCAATCAAGTACAACGTGAATTCATCAAGTCACCGCTCATCTTCATCGACGATAGTTATCAAAGAACGTGTAGAAGATCTCCACTTGCAGTTGAATCTTATCGCACCGTGTCAACTTCACTCCACCTTAGCTTGATCTTCCCGACATCAACCGCTCTCACAATATACACTCATCAAGAAACCATTCGCGTCGTTTATCAAGTGAACTTCAAAGAAATTGCTCAATGGCGTGTAGTGATCTTCACAAATTTGGGGATCACACTTTGAAGATGGTTAGGGACGGATTAGCTTACAGTTGAAGGATATACATCAAAATATTGGGTCTCCTAAGCGGTGGAATTCTCGTGATCGAAGGGATGTGAGGAGGATCATCACAATGATTGATGAACGGTTGTTTCAAGGATCGCCTGTAAGATTGGAAAGCTTTGTTGGTGGTCGACCCAGATTAACATCACCGCTTTCAACGCCTGCTCATACTCCCGCAACATCACCGGACTTCCGGTACCCCTTGAACCGCTTCTTTCATTATAACTTTGGATGTATGATTTATTATGTCAATGGCTTGTGCACACATAACAAATGTACAACCCGTAATTGTCAAGAAAGGACCCGTGGTACGCTTTGCCAAAATCCTCATATAAGGAGCGAAAGCTTCTTACTTTTTGAGTAAAACCTATCAAACCTTTCACTTTTCAAGGTTTTGCTCAAAAGAACAAGTACTTCCCTTACGATTTTCAAAACCTCAACCGCTTATATCACTTGTTGAGGGGAGTATTTGACTTAAAACTTTGTTCACCAAAATGTTCTTTGTGTCACTCTTCCCCAACACTCGAAATGGTCATATTTATTTCAACTTTTCAAAATAACATTTTATATGCCATTTTGAGGGGAGAAAATATGTGATAAGAAATATGTTAGTTGATTTCTCGTGTGAAAAGACTTAACCAACGAATTGACGAGATCCTAAACTGTTAGTAACTCGAAAAGACTTGTCCGGGACGGGTAATAATTTCAAGCTAGTTCGCTAGTGATGTAAACGTGTCTCGCAAAGGACTTGTCCGAGTAGAATGTACCATTCGAGAAACTCTTGGTAGACATGAACTCTGACGGGTTTGACAACCTTTCGAGGTTTGTCTACACCTTCAAGATAGTTATTAGAGCTAGTTGTCAACTAAAAGCGACAATGTAACTCTTTAACTATGCAACGTAACCGTGTCTCATGGGGATTGTCTATCTTGAGTGGATCAATTCAAAAGTGCGCTCTTTCCCTCTTTGTGCAAATAACCATTAAAACTCTTAAGCACATGTGGAGGGGAGTATTTATGCAAAATCTTATCTCAACAGTGGTACAAAATGTTTTCATTCACAAACACTGTGTGAGATTTTTCAAGTAAATGGTTTTATGGCAACATAGGTTAGTCATGGAGTTATAAGGTGACTAAGGTTAGGAATAACCGTCCTATGATCCGCCAGAGCCGGAGGGATCTACCCAAGGACACCACAAATAGTTTGAATTTAGATGTCCTTAGGTATGATTGTAAAAAGGAGTAAATGAGAATCGGAGAAAGAAGGAGTTAAAGAATAAAAAAGAAATGAATTGAAAAGGGTGAAAAGAAATAGCCCTCCAGATTATTCAACTTAAGGCGCGACACCGGGTTCAACTCATATGCTACTTGGTTGTCACTTGATGACACCGGTATTGAAGATTAAAAGTCGTCATGGACCCAAAGGACGCATGCACTAAACCTTCTTAGCCACTCAAGTTTCTCTCAATGAAGCTTGTTTCATTCTCTGTGGAACCCTACATAATCTATCGGCTTTCTCTTAGAGATTGCCGATATTGAAGAAGGAGACCTCTCCCTAGTCTCCGCCAGAAAACCAAAACGCACAATTGAGTCTAGAGCCACGAGATTCATCAAAAGATATCTTAGGTACACTTGACATTTCATCACTTGATGTTAAACAATAAGAACATCGATTGGTACGTTATCGAGTCCTTCATGATCTTAGCAATATGTCGAGAACATTTATGAGAAGTTCACATCTGTGATCCTCGTGATTGAATGGAAACTCCCGCCGTGGTCAACATCAAATGCCCCGACAAGCAGTCACTTCGGTAACTCCCCATGGATTACGCTTAGTGTGTCTCAAACGGTCTACGATCGTGAGGTGATGCTTCGTGTACCTCAATGACTCATCTCGAATCAGATGTACTTCGGTACATCGCATTATCTCACTTGTGGGACTCCAGCTCAGAACGGCCTTTGTGAGAATTAGAGTTGTGTTTTCACACTATGTCGTTAACACTCAAGTTCAAACTTGTAAGTGCGGAATCCGCTTATTACTAACCGCTTTAATGTTTTCTTCGATGGAAGCTCGAGCGGAATGATCGTGCGATTCTTCACATGTTCACGCCAACATCATCACTAATGGAAGTTCTATCTAAAGCAACACAAAGTCGAATGATTCTTCGTCATACCAAAGAATCTACAAAGTTTAAAGACTTAAGAACTTCATCAAGATCGAAATCCAACGTCAAAGAGCGTGTGAGCATGTTGAAGAATGACGTGGAGACACTGGAGCAACAAGGCACTGAAGGCGCACTTGATGCGAGCATAACAACATACTATCACTTTCATCACAAAGAACAATGATCAAAGAACAAAGTTAAAGATGACGCCAAAGCGTAACTGCTCAAAGAAAACTATCTCTACACTGGGAGATTGTTCGAATCAAGGCAATTCTTCTCACAAGAAAGAAGAATGTCGAAGACGCCAAAGCTACTATCACATCAACGCCTTCACCGCTTTCATCACTAACACTTAGGGGGAGATTGTTGGAATCACTCCTAAACCATAATCAAGTGTTAGTAATTCATATGTAATAGTTAGCTTAATTATGGCCTTTATGTTTGTTATTAGCCTTTAGCTTATGTAGAAGGCCCATGAGCTTAGGCCCATGTCCATTAAGGAAAGGATGGGAACTAGGAGTGTTGCCCTAGCTTCCCTCCTATAAATACCTCATGTAAACCCTCACTTGAGGGTTGGTTGTTCAATGCATTTCTTTCACTCACATATCTACGCATAACCGTTTCACTATATCGTGTGTGTGTGTTTGATTTATTGTTCAATCGCCTTTATCTCTTTCTATTAAGCTTGTGTTGTAAAACTAGTGACCTAACAATGTTGTTTGTCTCCTTAGTTTAATATGGGGTATGAGGTAAAACTGTATTTAGGTGGTCAAGTTATGTAGAAATCTATTTGATTTCTATGGTTACTTAGGATGAAAGTTCATAAGTCGTATTTCTTCCGACTACAAATGTGGAAATGGTTGTGCACAACACTAGGTTCTGATGATAACGAGAGATTGTTTGTTTGACAAACAAATCTTTTGAAATCGAAAGGATTAAAGTAAGTTTAGGTATTTCTAGAGTTGCGTTGTGTACAACTCTTAAGGTGGGTACCGTAGGTAATTCCTATTGATTGAGGTTATGCTCGTTGGTTGATTGTCTTATGATGGCTAGTTGGTTTCACCCATCCTTTCTGATTTGGATGATGTGAAAATAGAAATTTGTTGACTTTGATCAAGTTTTCGGAAGAGAACTTGATGAATGTAGAGAAAGTTGCTGAACTTCAGCTTTTATAAAGAAAAACTTGTTAAATATCGGTTCCAAGCTGGAAGTTTACATGTCCTCTATGTGAGTTCAGGAGTTGTGTTCTCAACTGCAATCAACTTTTGTAGATGATGAATCAGTTTGTTCATTAGCAATCCCATTAAAATGCTTATGGTTTATTCTTTCAATACAAAGTGTTTGATTTACTCTAAAGGTTTGCTTAGTGAGTATAAGAGAGTCATTCCTCTAATGGCTAGTGATGAATTCCTATTCATCGATAAGGTGTGGAGTGGAGGCAATTACGATGGGTAAGGTTGAACAAACATGCATTGTATCATAATGCGAAGATTGCTATATGAAAAATTTAGGTATTCACACCAAAAAGTTTTCAGCATCTAAAGTTTTAGCAAGAACTACTTTCGAACCTGTGTAACTACTCTCAGTATTGCAAAATCCACCTCTGAGTCGGACATAGGTGATCAGGTTATGTCCCACTGTCCCTGGTCGAATATAGGTGATCAGTCTATATTCCACAGAGGTTCAATGAATTTTGAAATGCTCAGCTCAATTATACTAATAGTATGTCCCAATGCTTTTAAAAGTTGTTTTGAAAGACTACGATGAGTGACCAAACTTGAGGTCAGTTAATAAGTTCACATAGAGTAAGGCGAGTGTTCAAACTCGAAGTTGAACAATAGTTCATGTAAAGAAAGGCATAACCCTGAGGTTATAGGCCAGTATATAGTAGGATTATCACAATCCAATATATGAGTATGAGTGAGCGGGGTAAGACATAGTCTGTGACAAAGTCGGGGTATATGCAAGTATATAGTAGATACTTAAAGTATATAGTATGTGTCAAGTAAATATAGTTTAGCATATAGTAGAGTATGACACAAGGTTGTATTAAATGAACAACAAATAAATAGTGAGCATAATATGCAATTATGTTAATTAAAATAGTGAGCAAGGCAGGCTGCCATGTGTTTGGTCATAGGTAAAGTTTTTCGTAAAAGCAGTTATAGTTTAGGACTTATTTGTGCCTAGTTCTTTATAATCAAGGCTCTGATACCAATCTGTAACACCCCCAAAAATCCGAGGGTGTCACTCAATTGGCATCATAACACAGGTAATAAAGAACGGTTTATAAAACCCGTTTAATATCTTTTATTAATAAAATAATAAATTTTACAAAAGTTTAATTGTTGCGGAAATATGGCCCATTAACAAAATGTGGTCCCATAAACATCAGTGTAGTCTATGACCATGCCCTGCTAAGCCTTGCCTTGATGTCATCACACTTCAGAATCAAACACCTGAGAAAACATGCTAAAAGTCAGCAAAAATCTTGTGAGTTCATAGGTTTACATAAAGCAGTTAAGTTGGACCAATAAATTTACGAGTTAACATTATAATGTGCATAATGTTATACGAAAGTCTACTACGCTGCACTAAGTTCCATGTTACCGAAGCTCGATAGATAAAGCGTGCAAAATATAGTCACGTAATGAATCAAGCGTGCAAAATGTAGTCACGTAATGAATGAAGCGTGCAAAATGTTGTCACGTAACAAATGATGCGTGCAAAATGTAGTCACGCAATAATGGGCATGAATTTGGGATACAATACTTAGGCTAACACGTACTAGTTTTAAAACCAAAAGCATTGTTTAAATGGTCCATAAAATCAAACATGTTTCTCACCCCAAGTTTGCAAAGCCAATACAAGTTAAAAAGTGGGGCTATGAACTCACCTCAGAAATAAGTCCTCCGAAATGAATAGTCAAGTAGTAGCAGTGTGTGGCACCAACACGTGACCTAAATTAGTATGACAATTCTTAGTTTATAGTAATGTGTACTCACGACTCAAAGTGTGTAATTAAATTTAAGTGTTTACAAGTGGTTGTGTTTAATGTTGCTTGTGTGGTAGACCTTACGTTTAAATCATTTCAAAATGTTTGTAAGTATTGGCTCTCGGAAGAAGTGTGAAAAAAAAATGTATACGAAACCTTCGTATAAGAGTTGGCTCGAATGCTGACTCAAGTATGCCAAAGTGTGAATAAATACGAGTCAAATTGTATTTATTAGATTTGTTAGATTTCGAGGTGTGAAATTATATATACAATATATATTTATCGGAGTTGTGGGAAAATAATATATTTGGATAAATATAATATTTATAGTTTATCGGAGTTGTGCCACTAATTTCCCTACTTAGAAATTACGTCCCTACCCCCTTCTTTTATGCATCTAACAGATTAAAAACAACGATAATAAACTTGAATTCGCTAAAACCCCAATTACAATCCTCACAATCTTGAAATCTATAAAGTGTAAGCTTTTCTTAAAGTATTACAACAACCATGTATGGTTATCTTAATGGTACCCGCAGCTTTGGAAGGACCTATTTTGTGCATAGCGTGTCTAACGCTAATGTGTGCATTACTTCAAGTGCAAGATTTTCCAAAATACATTAATTACTAATACTATACTGTCATAGCTATATATTGGAGGAGAATTAAAGATAACATTCTGCAATTCTTTACAGTATCAAACTGGCAACAACATTGCATTACTAATCAGGCTTGGAAATACTCAAGTTGGCCTCTGTTTCTAAAGAGATTTAACAATATATGAAATATAACTATTGTTTGTTATAATAGCATGCAGCCTTAATCTACACATAAAGATATGTGCCTTTCTTAATAAAACATCATTATGCACTAAAGTTAGAATACAAACACAGCTTTGAGCTTAAGTTATACCTAATATATTAAATTATTAATTAATAAGCCAATCAATATCCGTTTCATAATGTCATTCCCACTTCATGCAACTACATCATAGGAGCAAGTAAAAACTGAAGATGAAGATCTTTGACTTTTAAAGTCCAAGTATGACCTTGCAGGTTCTAAATTACTATTGAATTCACCATTAACTCAACACCAAAGTTATATCTACTTGTAACACATACTACCCAGTCTCCATGGCTACACAATATCATTTCATAACTAACAAAATATCTTAAATTTTCAAGGTTAAAAATCAGCCTATTTGACCCAACTATACTTCACAACCATACCATAAACTTCAAAATTAAGCAATAAAACAGCCAAACAACCAAAACCAAAACATGGGTATAAAACAAACCTTTCTCAACAAACTTTAGAACCACGAGAGTTCATAAAAAGATGATGCACATGCATCAAACTAAGCAGATTTTGCAAAAAGTAAAATGATGATAGGACGTTTGAGCATACTGGCATACTTTGTTTGAGTTGCATATGTTTTTGCTAGAGCTTACATCGAGTTGTCCATAAAGAAGAATTGGGTCACCCCGTTTACTTTTTTACGAATGTCATTCCCTGACAAGATTTGGAACTTTGTTGCATAATCACATTATATGAATATGTGCATTGTTGAATCTAATAGTAAGCATGTACAATGCTTATGTGTGAGACCGGATGCAATTCTTGTGGTGAAGGATAAACAATGGCAAAAACTTGTAACCAAACATAGTCATTTAGTACAAAGTTAAAGCAAATACCAAATTAACATTACATGCATGCGAAAAACTGCTTACATAAAATTACAACCTATTTTGAGAATCCTTAAAGATCAGCCGGAAACGATGAAATATGGATATTAGCAAATGCATCAAAGCACAATGAAGTCATCCTTTATACAAAGGCCGCATTTAGCGGATTTGTATAATGGGTGGCAACACCGTGTTTTGATGCTTTTGCTACTATCCAAAGAAATTTCACTTTTGTTAAACAAAATGCTTGAGAACCCTTAAAAGAGCAGCCGGAATCGTTGAAATGCTTTGGATATTAGCAAATGCGTCAAAGCACAATGATGCCATCCTTTATATAAATACCGCATTTAGCGAATCTGTATAATGGATGGCAACATTGTGCTTTGATGCTTTTGCTCCAATCCAAAGACAATTCACTTTTGTTAAACAACATGCTTGAGAATCCTTAAAAGAACAGCGGGAAATGTTGAAATGCTTTGGATATTAGCAAATGCATCGAAGCACAATGATTGCCATCCTTTATATAAATGCCGCATTTAGTGGATTTTTATAATGGATGGCAACACTGGGTTTTGATGCTTTTGCTACTATCCAAAGACATCTCACTTTTGTTAAACAAAATGCTTGAGAATCTTGTTTTGAATTTCCGAATCCATCTTGTCCGATACACGCATTAGTCGAGCCACAAGGTCTTTTTCACCTCCTATAAAAACAATCACAAAGCATGTTAAAACTATTTTAATGAAAAGAAGTGAATAAAAAAAATCAATAATATGGATTTGTTGCAAGTATAATAAAAAAGCAATCCATAGACCATATATGATATTATAAACTGATTTAATATATTACAAGTACAAACAAAACATGAAGCTGATGCTTTTTTTTTTAACCTGAGTTAGGTACTGAAATTAGCATCAGTAAATGAATAGAGTGCTGAGATCGGGAGAAAATATCATAATAAGTATAGTGACGGCAAAAACTGGAAGTGACAAGATACTAGGTTTAGACGTACACCTATATTTATATTGAAGGTTTTACAACATTAGGGTTTCTAAACAGTAAAAAAAATGCACTTAAAGCCCATGGACTTGAGCTTTGTTTCTTTAAGTTTTTTACTTTTTTTTATTATGCTTTCTCTAGCTACGTTGTTTGTTTAATCGTGAAAACTCCGATCTAATCAAGTAAAAGATCAAACGAGCCGAGCCTAAATGAGCTCGAGCGCAATCTCGATGGGCTCATTTAATAATCGAGCTTGGGCCCGAGCTTTATATATAAAGATCGACTACGTCTACAAGTCTAAACAAGCCATAAAAATATATACATGTATATATAAGTATATATCCAGGGCCGTCTTTTAAGGATGTGCAAGGTAAGCGACCGCTCATGGCCTCTAAAATTTTAGGGGCCCCAAATTTGTCTCGTTAACAATTATATGCATGTATACACATATTTTTCACGAAAAAAATCAGTATTTAGATGAGAAAATATCTTAATTGAGTAATACGTTGAATGTTTAGATAACTAATTACATTATGTCTTATAAACGATAACACTTTATATGTATAATTTATTCTCAAAAAACCTCATTATGTAATTTCATCTAGGGTCCTTAAGACTTTCAAAAATTTAAGGACAGCCCGTATATCTACACTTGAATGGTGCCACAATCTTGTTTCTGATATAGCTAAGCAACCTAAACCATGATATACTAATAACTGAACACTCCATTGCAATTTCTTATTGTCATGAAAATATAGTTTCTCTAACAGTAACAGTATGTTTGTGATTACTTACTGGAAATGAAAATACTCTTTGTAATATGTTATACTATAAAAACATAAATAATCATTAATCATCTTCTCTAAATCAATAGAGTTATATTACAAAGCGCAATTATAATGTATCAAATGCCTTCTTATTACAACATAAAGTCTTAATACACAAATAACACTACAAGAATAAGTAGAACAGGCTACACATATATTGCCGACGACAAATATACACTAAACGACAAACAATTCGCTTGACCAAGCCTCTGGTGTGTTGAATTTTATGAAAAAATTATGCATATTGGTCAAATTTGACTTTCTCCCCGCCTCTCAATAATTGTGAATAGCTGGGTTGGAATTAACCCCGCCAAGTGGTACCGACGACATGTCGTCGGGAAAATATATATAATAAAAATTATCCCGCTTAGCGTTAATCCTTTGTAATTAGTGTTTAGATCCCGACGACATGTCGTCGGGATGTATTTAAGCCAAATTTGCCTTCCCCCGCTTGTAAATAATAGAGAATAATTGGGCGGGATTTTTTCCCGCTTTTTTGTTACCGATGACATGTCGTCGGGATTTTTCCCGCGTTATTGCAATTTTATCCGCCAATTTTTTACTTATATATATAACCAATCATTCTCAATACAACAAAACGCACACATAACCCAATCATCAATTCTCACAAAACACATATAACAATGGTTGGTTACACCCCGGAAGAGGAGTGGTCAAAGATTTTATCGAACATACCACTCTTTGATGAAGTTCTTAATACATAAGGCAATGAAATTATTGAAGAATATGGTTCTTATAAGAACATTAGCCCGTGGATGAGAGATGTTATTCGGAAATAGTTGATGAAAAAGCCATACTACGATGGATGTTGGCAAGGCGATAGTGAAAGAATGGAGGCAAAATTCGATGAGCTGAGAATGAGGATAACAAATCTTGAAGCTTTGTTTGAACATTTAATCAAGCAAAAGAATGCAAAAGAGGGAAAAGGTGGTTCAGGTTCTAGCAAAGTGGGAAAACGTGGTGCAGGTTCTAGCGAAGGGAAAGTCGATGAACTGTGATGTTTGTTATGGTCTATGTCGTGTGTTTCGTTTACTTGTCGAGTTGTTTTGTTTGAGTTATTTCGTTTGCTTGTCGAGTTGTTTCGTTTGAGTTATTTCGTTTGCTTGTCTAGTAGTTTCGTTTGAGTCTGTATGAAATGTATGTGGTTGATAACTCTTGTGTGTTGAATAAAAGGTTTGCCTTCGTGTTTGTTAATTGTGATATTGTTCTTTCAATTCCAGTCTTTATGCATATGTAATTTAATGTTGGAAAATTACATATTTGAAATACCATGTTGTTTAAAGGGGTGTTTGGATATGGATTTTACAAGCAGATGATTAATGTTAAATATCAAGTGTAAAATATATATACGAATTACATTACAAAGCGGATTACATTACAAATCGAATTACATTACAATTATATGATTGAGTCTGTTTAAAAGGGTCTTTGGATATGTAAAATACATACGAATTACATTACAAATCGATAAACATTAATTAAAGCGTACGAATTAGACTAACATTATGATGCCGACGACTTGTCGTCAGCACCATACATTCCCAACTACAAAATTTTTTGACCGGAAGACAATGTGGGACCCACATTGTCATCGACATGGCTATTATTTTGTCGTCGGGATAGTAACTCTCGACGGGGCAATTACGACTAACCGTGGCCTACGCATGTCATCGGGATCATATCGTGCCGACAACAAGGCGTCGGCATGGTTAAAAAAATATCGCCGGGAGAAGTGGCAATTGTACTAGTGTAATACAAATAGCAGACTAGCGAGTTCGGCGTGCATAAATTCTTTCCTTTAGACATCTAGAGGAGCAACGGCAGCTAAAGCATCAGTCGATGCTTACTCTTCCCAAAGCAGTTTTGAAACATTTTTTTTAGAAAGCCAACTAAATATCTCACAATAAATCAGCCTCACATGTCCTAAGCTGGACTTAAACCCACAATCATTTGGTTAAGGAACATTCTCACACATGGGGTACCATTGAAACATAATTCATAGCGTCAACAACTTTCTCATAAAACCATATGAATGTGGATTTTAGCACGTCATAAGTCTTATAAATTGTTATAATAGTAGACATGATGGCAAAACGATACCAAGTGAACCACTTTGGTAGGAGCATCGAAACATATGCATATAGGGACATAATCCCCGTAGAGGTGAAAACAATTTGGAATATGAGAACTTTCCAATTGTCGTGTTCAATATCACTAGTGAAAGACAACGAGCCGCGACAAAATTCACAAGAAAAGCTCATAAAGAAATTCCTAAACGAATCTTGTTTTCATTGGTGGCTTCCGTCAACTGAGCAATTGTTTGCACCAAAGTTGTACATACGCCTGTGTAGATTATATATTTTGACTCTTGCAATGACCTAAAATGATCATAAACAATAAAACATATTGAAATTTTAAGCAAGGGATCCAATAATATATAAGAGAAAACAAAATAGAAGAGTAAGAAAAAAATATAGTTTTAGTCGCACATTTTAAGAGATTAAGGGAAGATGCATATTGGTGCTTATAAATTAATAGACGAATACCGGCGCAAAATGATGGTCTATAGCGGCAAATAATTATATTTGCGAACTCGTGATTCTTGTTTGACCCTTGATGCAAAACTTACGTGTTTATTTGTAGTTATTGTGAGAAAAAAGTTAATGGGTTAGAAATAAAAAATGATAAAATTTTAAGGATTAAACAAAATTTAAAATATTAATTTTGTTGCAGATGATGTTAACATTTTTAATCAAGGATATAATAGTCCACTAACGTTACTAAGTTTTTAGAAATATCATTCACTCTTTATAAGAGCAACTGTGTAAAATCTTTTATACAATAAAACAAAACGTCAAGTGGGGAATTTTGCATTTAAAAAAAAAACTCAACATTCCCTTATTAAAAAATATTTTATTTATTTATTATTATTTTTATTTTAAAATATTCAAAAACTCAAATATTCCGGATTTGGCAATAATTAAACAAAACCTTTCTTATATATAGTCAAGAAAAATTAATAAACATACAAGTTTAAGTGACAAAAGTATAAAGAAAAAAATTAGTAAAAAGCGGGAGTGATTTTAAAAATATTTGTGCCTAATGTAAAAAAATCACCCGCACATACATACACCTTCCGACCTATGTGTAAATTTAATATTAAAATGATGCTTCCCACCTATTGTCTTACATCGACACACGGGAAAAAAAACCCTACCCCTAATTAATATGGTTAACATAATTATAAGGTTTATATATCAACAATTTACAAATCTATATAAAATAAATAAATTAGTAATCGATTGTTAAAAAAACACAATATATAAAAACCCGCGCGTGCGCGGGTATTATGGGTATGTTTGGCAGTAGAGATTATGGAGGATTATTGAGGCTTAAGATTATTATTTTTTTTAAATAAGCTACTTAAAAAATAATCTTTGTTTGGCAGAAAGAACTTATAAGAGATTGTTAAAAAAATAATCTTCTATAATCTCTGAAAATAAAAAGGTTACTTCATGGGTATGTTTGGCAAAAATAGATTGTCTTGATCTTTGGTCTTTATTCTTGATCTTTGGTCTTTGGTCTTTGTTGCTTAAAAAGATTATAAAAGAGATTATTTTATAAGCTACATGAAGTAACCTTTTATTTTCGGAGATTATGAAAGATTATTTTTTATAATCTCTTATAAGCTATGTATGCCAAACAAAGATTATTTTTTAAGTAGCTTATTTTTTTAAAAAATAAGCATAATCTCTCCATAATCTTGTGTGCCAAACATAGCCCATGTAGCTTATAAAAGTAATATCTTTTTATAATCTTTTTCAGTAACAGCACCAACATCAGCATCAGCAACAACACCAACACCAGCACAATCGATTTTTACCAAACATACCCTAAAACTAGTAGTATTTATAGAGAAACAATGTATTGTTTTTTCTTCTAAATTGCACTTAAAGATTGGATAATATTATCATTTAAAAAGTTAACATTTTAAAAGTAGTAGAGATTGGTGTTTTATAAAGCAACCAAATAACTTAAGTTTGTTTAGTAAAATTTCATTTAAACATTTAAGTTTAAAAGCCATTGTAAGCAATCATTATTACTAAAATTTTAAGCAAGTTTAAGAATCTTAATTTTATTTCTTTCTAAGTCTTGAATTTAATTATAAAAAAATAAAAAATAAAAAAATAAAAAACAAGAAAATAAGAAAGAGGGAAAAAAAATTAGTCGTAGAAAGAAAGAGTTTGCAAATGTTACCTTGCACTTGGATCCATGTTAGATTCCGTAGTTGTTTGGTCTTTTTTATTCGTGGCCTTTGAACCCTGTGATGCTGGCTTAGTAGTTTATATAAGGAGTTATTTGGACCGTTCGTGGGTTTATGAATATATTTGAGGGTGTTTATTTGTACTGTCTGTAGCATGACGCATATTAGAGCCAGTTAAGAACCGACTATTCCAGCCAAGAACCAGTAGGAACCAGTTAGAACTAGTTAAGAACCGGATATTCCGGCCAAGAACCACTAAGAACCAGTTATATCCAATTAGGAACAAGCTATTTTGCCCAAGAACCAATTAGATCCAACTAAGAACTGCCTATTCCGGCCAAGAACTAGTTGGAACCAGTTAAGAATCAGCTATTCCGGCCCAGAACCGGTAGGTACCAGTTAAGAATCGGCTATTCCGACCAAGAACCTGTAGGAAGCATTTAGAACCAGTTAAGAACCGGCTATTCCGGCTAAGAACCAGTTAGAAACTGTTAAGAACCGGTTATTCCGACCAATAACCAGTTTGATCACCAGCTATTACGGCCAAGAACTAGTTAGATCCATCTAAGAACTGCCTATTCCGGCCAAGAACGAGTAGGAACCAGTTAAGAACCGGCTATTCCAGCCAAGAACAAGTAGGAACCAGTTAAGAACCATCTATTCCAGCCAATAACCAGTTAGAACCAGTTAAGAATTGGCTATTTAGGCCAACAACTAGTTAGATCCAGATAGGAACCAGCTATTCCGGCCTAGAACCAGTTAGATCCAACTAAGAATTGCCTATTCCAGCCAAGAACCAGTTGGAACCAGTTAAGAACTGGCTATTCTGGCCAAGAACCAGTAGGAACCAGTTAAGAACCTTTTATTCCGGCAAAGAACTAGTAAGAACCATTAGAACCAGTTAAGAACCAGCTATTCTGGTCAAGGACTAGTTAGATCCAGCTAAGAACATCCTATTCCGGCCAAGAACCAGTAGAAACCAGCTATTCCGGCCAATAACTAATTAGATCCATCACCACACAAGTTAATTCCAAAAATATATATATATATATATATATATTAAAAAAAAGTAATTTGGTGAGAAAATTTGAGTAAAATTTAATTTTATGGGAGACTAAACTTTAAATTTTTACGCGAGAATCAAATTTTGGTTTTATTGTGAACCGGCTAAGAACCAGCAATTCAGGCTAAGAACCAGTTAGATCCGACTAATAACCGGCTCTTCAGGCCAAGTAGATCCAGCTAAGAACTGCCTATTCCCGCCAAGAAATATTTGGAACCAGTTAAGAACTGGCTATTCCGGCCAAGAACCTTTAGGAACCAGTTAGAACAAGTTAAGAACCGCTTATTCTGGCCTAGAACTTGTAAGAACCAGTTAGAACCAATTAATGACCACCTATTCCGGCCAATAACCAGTTAGATACAAATAGGAACCAGCTACTCCGGCCCATAACTAGTTAGATCCGTCATTACACCAGTTAATTCAAAAAAAAAAAGATAAAGTAATTTGGTGAGAAAATTTGAGTAAAATTTAATTTTTAAGGGAGACTAATCGTAAATTTTTACGCGAGATTCAAATTTTGGTTTAACTGTGAACCGACTAAGAACTAGCTATTCGGGAAAGGAACCAGTTAGATCCACCTAAGGACCGGCTCTTCATGCCAAGTAGATCCATCTAAGAAACGAATGTTCCGGCCAAGAACCAATTAAGAACCGGCTATTCTGGCCAAGAACCGGCTATTCTAGCGAAGAACGTGGTAGATCCAGATATGAACCATCTATCCGGCAAAGAACCAGTTAGATCTAGCTAAGAACTGCCTATTCCAGCGAAGAACCAGTTAGAACCAGTTAAGAGCCGACTATTCCAGCCAAGAACCAGTAGGAACCAGTTAGAACTAGTTAAGAACCGGATATTCCGGCCAAGAACCAGTTAGATCCAATTAGGAACAAGCAATTCCGGCCAAGAACCAATTAGATCCAACAAAGAACTGCCTATCCCGGCTAAGAACTAGTAGGAACCAGTTAAGAATAAGCTATTTCGGCCAAGAACCGGTTAGAGCCAAATAAGAATAGGCTATTCCGACCAAGAACCAGTAGGAACCATTTAGAACCAGTAAGAACCAGTTAGAAAAGGTTAAGAACCAGCTAGTCCGGCCAATAACCATTTAGATCCAAATAGGAACCAGCTATTCCGGCTAAGAACTAGTTAGATCCAGCTAAGAACTGCCTATTCCGGCCAAGAACGAGTAGGAACCAGTTCAGAATCGGCTATTCCGGCCAAGAACCAGTTAAGAACTAGTTATTCCAGCCAATAACCAGTTAGAACCATTTAAGAATCGGCCAGTTTGGCCAAGAACCAGTTAGATCTAGATAGGAACCAGCTATTCCGCCCTTGAACCAGTCATATCCAACTAAGAATTGCCTATTCCGGCCAAAAACCAGCTGGAACCAGTTAAGAACTGGCTATTCTGGCCAAGAACTAGAAGGAACCAGTTAAGAATCGGTTATTCCGGCCAAGAACTAGTAAGAACCAATTAGACCAGTTAAGTACCAGCTATTCCGGTCAAGAACCAATTAGATTCAAATAGGAACCAGTTAGATCCATCTAAGAACAGCCTATTCCGACCAAGAACCAGTAGGAACTATTATTCCGGCCAATAACTAGTTAGATCCATCACTACACAAGTTAATTCCAAAAAAAAGTATTTTGGCATAAAAATTTGAATAAAATTTAATTTTTAGGGGAGACAAAACATTAAATTTTTACGCGGGAATCAAATTTTGGTTTAACTGTGAACCAGCTATTCAGGCAAAGAACAATTTAGATCCGGCTAATAACCAGCTCTTCAGGCCAAGTAGATCCAGCTAAGAACTGCCTATTCCTACCAAGAAATAGTTAGAACCAGTTAAGAACTAGGTATTCCGGCCAAGAACCTTTAGGAACCATTTAGAACAAGTTAAGAACCGACTATTCCAGCCAAGAACCTGTAAGAACCAGTTAGAACCAATTAATGACTAGCTATTCCGGCTAATAACCAGTTAGATACAAATTGGAACCAGCTATTCCGGCCAAGAACCAGTTAAGAACCGACTATTCTAGCCAAGAACCAGTATGAACCAGTTAAACTAGCTAAGAACCGAATATTCCGGCCAAGAACCAGTTAGATCCAATTAGGAACAAGCTATTCCGACCAAAAGCCAATTACATCCAGCTAAGAATTGCCTATTCCGGCCAAGAACCAGTAAAAACCAGTTAAGATGCCGCTATTCTAGCTTAGAACCAGTAGGAACTAGTTAGAATCAGTTAAAAATCGGCTATTCCGACCAAGAACTAGTAAGAACCATTTAGAACCAGTTAAGAACCGGCTATTTCGACTAAGAGCCAGTAAGAACCAGTTAGAAACTACTAAGAACCGGCTATTCCGGCCAACAAACAGTTATATCCAAATAGGAACCAGCTATTCCAGCCAAGAACTAGTTACATCCAGCTAAAAACTACGTATTCCAGCCAAGAATGAGTAGGAACCAGTTAGAACCAGTTAAGAACCGGCTATTCCGGCCAAGAACCAGTAGGAACCAGTTAAGAACCAGCTATTCCAGCCAAAACCAGTTAGAACCAGTTAAGAATCGGCTATTTTGATGAAGAACCAGTTAGATCCAGATAGGAACCAGCTATTCCGGCCTAGAACCAGTTAGATCCAACTAAGAATTCCCTACCTGCCAAGAACCAGTTGAAACCAGTTAAGAACTGGCTATTCTGGCCAAGAACCAGTAGGAACCAGTTAAGAACCGGTTATTCCGACCAAGAACTAGTAAGAACCAATTAGAACTAATTAAGTACCAGTTATTCCGGTCAAGAACCAATTAGATTCAAATAGGAACCAACTATTATGGCCAAGAACCAATTAGATCCAGCTAAGAACAGCCTATTCCGGCCAAGAACGAGTAGGAACCAGCTATTCCGGCCAATAACTAGTTAGATCCATCACTACACAAGTTAATTCCAATATACATATATATACACACACACATCTATATATAAATATATATATATATATATTTATCCATTATATATAAGAGGAGGCATGCCACCTAAAATACCAGGCATCCCATAATTCCATGTCATCATTTTTTGCCACCTCATAATTTCACTCACACTTTGTTCATTATTTTTTTAATTAAAATTCGTATTTAATTTAATGCACCTAAGCATTGATTGGAGGAATTAAAATCCGGAATTAATTAGTTCAAAAATGACAATAGAGGGGATCGAACTTGGGGTCTTTGTAAGATTAACAAACCTGATAACCACTAGACCAACACACTTTTTGGATTACATCTTGCAAGTCCAAATCTATAAACCACTGAAACTAAACGGAATGCAAATTTCTAAAAAAAAAATCCTAATGCGTTTAAATCATCAGGAAACCCTAATATCCTTCTTTTTCATTCATGCACCATTCATTCTCTCCTAAATTCCTAAAATCCTAATTTTTCAATATACACATGCTGTGTGGCTATAGTATAGGTTTTGTGTAGGTTATCATGTAAACAACTGATCGAGGGAGGACCTAATAAGCAATGAATGATGGTAACACTATTTTCTCTTTGTTTTTTCTTCAATATTCGGTTTGTGTTCTGGAATAGAAATCATGCAATAAGAACCTTACAGCGTGCTGCAAATAACTACCACTCAATAATGGAAGCTGAGATGAAGGTAAACATTGTTGCTTTTTGTGATCTTGATTAATCAAAATTTTGAAGATTATGCTTCATCTCTATTTAATTGACATGCATATATGATGTACTAGAGCAGCAACCAAGATGCTTTTCCATGCCTTCTTGAATGATGTTTTGCCCTGCTATTGAGCAATGGTTGAAGTTTTACAAGTGATTACCATTCAATTAGGAAGGACACCAATATTAATGTAACCATCACACTTTGTTATCCGCATTCATTAATTATAAGTTCCTTTGTACTTTCATCATAATTCCATTGAAGTCGAATCATGGTATGATTCCGACTTCACTTACAAAGATGCTCTGATATCTTTATAGTTTACTTCATGTATGTGGAAGTTATAATAAGCTATTTTATAATTGTATATTTTCCTAGGCTTATTTGATATGCAAAGGCCATTCTTTGTGTGCAACTTGATACACTCCAACAAAAAGGGTGTAACCATTTGGCAAAAGTACATATGTGAAAGGGTTTTTATCTATTGAGCGTCGCAATTCTCGCATGTTTATATTGATTGTGATATGTCATTGCTCAACAAAAGTATCCTTTAGTAAATTGTTTGATCTCATAATTAGTCATTAGATGAAAAACTTCGGTCTTTAATTGAAAATTGTAACACTTGTCTGGGAAATATGGAATATTATTAAAATGCAGCAGCACCTGGAGCCACTGTGCTGTGGGTTTGAGTTTCTATGTGTCTACTGATCTTAAGGCGTTAATCGAAGTTTACCATGTGAATCTGCGAAGATTACACAAGCACAATTAAAGCGTATATCTAAGTTGATTGGATACCCCAAATTCTTTGTTATTGTAGAAGTTCTAGATACCATGGTGAGCGATAGATGTATAATTTTCCTGTTTATACAAGTGGCGGTTCCCTAAATAGCAGAGAAGCAACCAGTGGTTGTATATCCGGATGTGAGACTTAGTGTCTTAGACTGTTTGTTTGGATCCTGTATTTTGAATATAAAAGATGATGTGGTGGGTTATGAGGGCAACACATATGAAATGTCTGCTTGTAGCATGCGTTGGTATATAGTTAACACCCCCTAATATAGTTAACAATTTCGCTGTGGGATATTTTTATGGAGTTTTTTTATGGCACTATTGTTGATGATGCCATGAGAGGTCTCAATCCTCAAGCTTTGCAGACTGATGGCCTTATCTTTCTATGGGAAGCTGGTCGAGCTATGGAACTTGGTTGTGAAAATGGTATGCAATCTTTAAAGGGTCTACATATATGGTTTTGTAGAACTTATTCTTTCTTAAATTATTTTTCATAACTTACTATGTCCATCGAAGACTTTGTATCTAGATTGCTTCTCCCATTGTATTTTGTATCCAGTGGATTGAAAACTGATGTCACAAAAATCAGTGGATGGAAGGCATGGGGCTTACTAGCAATGGTGATCACGGCTGCATGTAGTGGAAAGATATTGGGGACGTTTGTTGTGGCAGTGATGTGTATGATGTTCGTGAGGGAATCAATTACGTTAGGGTTGTTGATGACTACTAAAGGATTGGTGGAACTCATTGTTCTTAACATCGGCAAAGAAAAAAAGGTTAGTGTTTTTAACGGTATCAGCATATAACATGCTTTCAATTAGTAAAAAATAGAAGTAGGCTTTACATCTTGGTGCAATTAAATTCTTCTTTTCAATTCAAATTTCGAATTCAGAATCATAATCAGATCAAAATCATTTTTGCAGGTTCTTAATGATGAGGGTTTTGCTATATTAGTCCCTATGGCACTATTCGTCACTTTTATCAGAACTCCAGCCGTCATGGCCATATACAAGCCTGCGAGAAGAAGTGGCAGTGCAAGCTCTTCTTCCAGTAAGAAATTACACCGCTTGGCATGTGTCTATGGCCTAGGAAACATATCTTCACTAATCAGTTTGATCGAGTCAACTCGCCCCGTAAACAAGAACCAGCTCAAGCTCTACATTGTCGAGCTCACTGAGCGTGGCTCATCGATTGTTAAGGTGCAATGAGGTCAGAGAAGCGGACTTCCATTTGTCAGCTGGTTTAACTACAAGGTCCGTGCGTTTCATTAGAGAGTGGCATTTGCGCTCCGAGCTTATGGCCAGATGGGAAAGGTTGTGGTTCAAACCACGACTGCCATCTCAGCATTGTCAACAATGCATGAGGATATTTGCCACATTGCGAAAGAAAAGCGTGTGTCAATGATTATATTGCCATTTCACAAAAGATGGATAAAATCAGGCGATCTAGCTGTGGTAGAGAATGTTGGTCACGGCTGGAGAGGGGTCAATCAGAGGGTCCTTACTAATCGTGTGAACACCGCAGCACAGAAAACATTATTATGTGTTCTGAGCTTAGTCGACCGGGGCCTTGGTGATGAGTCCCAGCAAAACATGGGATCTGTGAACACCGCAACACAGAAAACGTGTGTGATATTTTTTGGTGGGCCTAATAATTGTGAATGTTTGGAATTGGAAGGAAGGATGGTGGAACATCCAACAGTCAATGTGACATTCTTGAGATTTGTTGAGGGGATTAGGGTGGAGCACGATGGTGTTGGGCTGAGATCAACCAACTAAAGAGAAGTATATAAAGGGTAATATCAACAACACTTCTTACTCGAAAAGTTATGTGAGCGCATTTATGATCCATGTTTAGTATATCGTGGTTTTTTTCTACCATCGATTCTGAAACGTAAATCATGCCATGGTTGTCTTGGACCTTTTGTACCTGCCTATTGTGTATAATTTCATGCAAATGAATTACTCATTGCAAAATTGATGAAATAACATTCTAAGTGTGTTCATTTGAAAAGTTAACGGGTCAAAATCAGTTATTAGACTTATAGTGAATGTCGGATTATGGAAATGATTCTCAAAATCTGTGTCAAGATCAGCCTTTGCAGATATGTGTTACTAAAGGTATTTGTATTTGACTGCAGCCTTTTAAGGTAATAATCAAGAAGAGGATCGAAGGTCTGATCACACGCGAGTACTTGGAAAGGGACAAGGAGAACCCACAACAGTTCAGATACATGATTTTTTATAATTGTTAATTTCACCTCTAAACTCCATTTAGTTATAATTTTTCTATTTATATTTAAATATTTGTTACCCTATCGTTATCTAGGTCAATCATTATATACTTATGGAACTGCACTAATTAATGCACTGTTTATGTTTTTGTAGTTGCTTTTGATTTAAATCAGTGGCCAGGATGAGGTATTGTTGCTGTTTGATTTCAATGTTTTAATTGTATTCAGCGTGGCCCGGAGTTCAGGGGAACACAAAATGACAATTGTGACTGAATCAGTTCCTACCAGAAGTTTAATAGTGTAAAACTCAATGGTACATATGAATATAAAAATTCAAAAGGATGCATTGAGAGAAATGAGGGTTGATAATCCAGTTATTAGCCATATTGATGGTAACGGTACTAGGAAGGCTGATTCACATCTTGAAATTTCGAGGACACCTGAGATAGAGAGTATGGCTCTTGGGAAAACTGTTAAGAGGAGTGCTGATTCATATTCCAATCTTCATATGGACTCACTGTATGGGTGAGATTATATGTATTTTCTATGTGCTGGTTTAGGAAGTTCTGGATCCTAACAGACAGACTGATCAAGCAGACCCTGAGAGTGCGCTACTGTTAAGTGGTCCTAAAACCAATTTGACTGGTGATCAGTTAGCGATTTACATATAAACATATCATTTATAGAACATCATAAAGTAACTTGGTACTTTGTTTCAGGGCAAGACTCTAGCTGGAATGGGGAGCAAAGAGTTGCTAAAATGATTTCAGGAATGGAATCCTACCAGGGAATAACAACCGGTCATGAAAGTGGAATTATGCTGCTTTTGTCTCGACTAGCATGTACCTGTAGAAAAACGCATTACATGAAATGCCTAGGTGACACAAGCGGGTCATCTATGCTTTTAACAAATCATTTATTTATTTTTTAGACAGAAAATTTATTCAGGCGCTTCTAGCAAATCAGATTATGTATGTCGGACGATATTGAAGATCTACAGGCAAGCAATCTACGGAATCCTGACTCCGGATATGCAAGTGTATGTCATTTATCTCCGTTTCTTGATTTGCAATTAACAGTCAAGTCCCAGTTATTTTGCTTTGTGTGGTTGTAACTACGGGCTTTGGGCTTCTGTTTCAGGAGCTCACCTTTTTGGCTTATTTTGAAATATAAGCGAAACAAAAACACCTATATATAATTTAAAGATTATTTGCAACCAAGTACCTGTTTTAGTGGCTTCTTCTGCTCATGATGAGCCGATTAACCATGGGAGGGATGGTATGGTTAATAAAGGAAATGAGGGGCACTATTTAACCAAACCTTCAGCTGGAATGAGGTTTGATCGACTGAGTTCGGGCTGCTGGAATGAATACTAATGATGGGCGACATTGGTGGGTGTGTAAATGTTATATCCTAAATAGTAAAACATGTTTATCGACCACACTGATTTTGATTGTGGTTTCTACCAGATCACATAGCAAGATGTAGAATATCTTGAAGGATATCAAGTGGTGTCTTATGGATGATCCCAAAGGTTTTAAGCTTGAGTTAAAGTTAAGATCTTTGATCATCATCTCAAAGTAAACAAGTAAACTTCTAATCCGTTTTTTTACTTTTGTTTTTAAATATTTAAGTTATTAGTATGTTTCTTCGTATGAATAGGTTTAGTTAATAAGGGGTGTTTGGGGTTGCTTATTTTTCTACATGGTAAAAAATAAGTACTTCTAGAATGATGTTTGAACGTACTTATTTTGTAAAAGATGTGAGAATACTCCAAAAATTAATTATTTGTTGAAACTTTTTAGTCAAAATCATTTAAAAAGGTTTTAAGTTAATTATTTTTGTAAGAAAGTGAATTTGAAACAATTGAAATCAGTATAATTAAATCGTTAGTATAAGGCTAATTACTTTAGTTTAATGATATTATTTTGTCGCATTGCATTGTGAGAAGGTGATGCTGCCACGTTTAATTTGGGAAAAACAATGAAGGTAGCCGTCAAAATGGGATTGCGGAAGTCCTCTTCGAAGCTTCAGAGTCGTGTTTACGTGGCCAAGCTTTTAATTCCAGCCGGTAAAACATTGATTTAATTTCCAACTTGCTTTTTGTGTGTGTTTGTAGATATAATAATCCTTATAAATTTATACAATATAGATTTCAGCATGAAAGGATACTAAAAGAATCAACTAAGACTTTTGAGAGCATGGTAGTGGTTGGATTTCAGTCAAGTTGTCACATTTAGCCGCAACAGTAACATAGAAAGAAATTAATGGCTTGCTCAGTGTTCCTGCTATCTGAATCATGAAGAAGAGGATTGTTACTACACCAGAACACGCATCAGTTTGACCCACTCCGTAAGATTCATTAAAACCCTCCTTATAATGAAGTTAATGTCATTAAAGCCTGATCTTCATGTTATTGACTTGTAAATCTCGAACTAGAAGCTATATACTAATAGTCTAAGCAATAGTAAAATATGATCAAATATTGATCAAAGGTCTCATGTTAACAATTCAAACCATTCGACATGCTAAGATCTACTATTAACGTTGTTTGTGATATGCTCAACATCTCTCCTCTGGCTGAGCGTTTGGGTTATGCAACCGAGTGAACATTTCTTCACCTATTCTCCTAGCATTTTTTAACTATACACTAATATTCAACCACCTGCTTTGCTGCAGGCAACTCGCATGTTATAAAGGCCATACAACTCTATCTATAAATTCTTGACCACAATATTCGTTTTACAAAGAAGGTATTAACTATTGAGCAATAAAATCTGTTGGCTTTGCAGTTGGAGGTCTTCCACGTTTGGCAATGGCACAAAAATGATTTTATCCATGTATGCACTAAAGAACGGGCTGATTAGGATTGTTCAACAATCATTGTTTGGATCAATCTGATCAAACATGATGTTAGTTCTTGGTTGTGCCTTTTTTACCGGTGGCATCGTTCATTATCCAAAATTCTAGGTGTTCAATAAGGTAGTTTATAACTATTTCGAAGTTCAATTAATTTCTTTATGCTATTTTGTGGTGTAAATAAGGTTCAGTTGACTTCATAGTAAGTTGGGTGTTTTTATATGTAGACAACTTAATTGTGACTATTGACTTCATATACAATTAATGATCCAAAAAAGGATATACACTGAAAATCTCAAGGAAGAACGCTAAAATATAGCCCAAAGAAAAATGGAAATGCCATTTCTAAGAATTCTTTATATTGGACAAGATATTAGAATTCATATTATACAGATTCGTAAATCTTTAATCTCATTTTTTACATATGCTGCTGAATAGGTTCCTGGGAGATGGAGATGGATGCTTGGAGTAGTTGATGTGCCTGATATTATCCAGTGTTTCTTGATGTTGTTTCTTCCCGAGTCTCCACGATGGCCTCACATGAAGAAAAGCAAAACATACGCGATTGTTATCCTCTAAAAGATTTATGATCTTTATCGGTTAGAAGAGGAACTTGACCAATTTTCTGCTCCTTTAGAGGAAGAACACCACCGCAAGAGTGCGGTCAGTTATTGGATGTTTTCAGAATCAAAGAAATTAAACTTGCATTTTTCGCGAGCTGGTATTCAGGTAATAAAATGATATAGGTGGCTAAATGGGCGGGTCTGTCATATTGGGTAACGGGTTGCTCGAAATCAAAACTGGTTCCATCACATTTTATTTCAATAAAATTTAATGGTTTGTATTATTCTGAACATGTAGCTTTTATGTCCGTTAAGTGTTTGATTTTACTTTTAAAAGAAAAAAGACTATAGTTTTGTTTCGCCTTAAATCCAAATTTTACAAGTGTGAATTCATTAGCAGAGTAGTGTCAAAGCTTCATATTGCTTCAATCAAGTTATGCTCATATAACAAGTATAATGCTTATTTTATTGATTCAATAGTTTTAACAGCATGCATTTATGCATAGCATTATAATTTATGTTTACCAAGTCTTCGCATTTGAACACATTTCAATAACAACATGTTAAGAAGCAATGCCAAATAGCAAGGTTAATGAAAATTATTGCATTATCAAGTGTCTTAATTATATGAGCTATATTTTTTGTTGTTTGCACATTACAGTTAGGTTCTGATTGCATTCTTTACAAACATGCAATGGGTTTTTGTGCAGGTCTTAAAAAGACAAAGATACCCACTTGGGAACACCCAAATTGATTTTTTTGTTACTTTCTGTGTAAGCACATGAATGGTTTAGTTGGATTTTGTGTGGTGTAGGCTGATGTATCAGGTGCATCAGTTAAACGTCTAAAAGGCTGCAAGACGCTCAACAAGGATCCAGACCCTAAGAACCCAATTGAGGGTACAGAATAAAGGTATGATAGACTCATCCCTTTATATCAAAATCTTTATTTGATGTTGTAGTATTGTATATATGATGAATGAATCAAAGATTTTTGCCGCGATGCCACGAGCTGCTTTTGTGTTTCCCCTTTCTGCTATCGCTAATTTCAAGCATACATGTCGCCGTTTCATCAAAGATCACAGTTAAACACAAGGTAATTACTGTGATTTCCATCCATGTGTGCATTAAGTTTTTCTTTGATTTATAGGATATAATTCGCTTTTGACCGAGTTAAAATGAAGTTGTAATACAAATATAACTCATTTATGCAGATTAGGTCGTTTTAAAAAGTTAAATTTTACGCATGTCAAGGCCTGTATTTACTTCTACAGTACTAATTCTTTATTTTTGGGTACAGACTGAAACTATTTAATGTAAACTTCTATTTGAGAGCTTGATTCAAAAGTATGGCTATTCATGTTTAGTTCAGATCAACAGTATTACTTAATATTTACCATCAAGCTTGAGCTTTCAATTACTTGTCGTCTGAATAAATTTAGGTGACACTTAACAGTGAGCAACCATTTTAATCACTGTATTATTTATCGACATGATGCTGCTCCAACTTATGTTTATACAATGAAACATGCTATGTATTTTTATGGGGTAAAAGGGTGGATTAAATCATCCTCTTAAGTTGCATTATCTATATCTAATTATCTATACAACTACAGGTTGCTCTAGCTTCTGGCAAAGGACCTTACATAGAAACGATAAGAGAAGCTCAACTTGGAATCGAGCTTCCCAATGTAATGACAGTGGATGCTAAGAGACTCCAACTGTAACCAGATGGGCTTTACCTCAGCACCCCTGCGCAAATTCAGGTTGGGGAGATGTTGGCTCATGCTATTCTACAATCCAACTACTCTCGATAGTTTTAAGGGTATCAAATTAAGATCCTTGTGAATATCATGATTCTATACACATATTGATATGTGCTTATTTTTTTATATAATCTTTAAAAGTAACAGAAAGTCATTGATGGTTTAGCCGATTTGTATAACGAAAGCACCCTTCGTCTTTTGCAAACTATAATATTTGATTGATCATTGTTCAAGAGAAAGGTAATTTGATAACCAACCAATTGTTTTGTGAGCCTTTGGCTACTCTTGATTAAATCATATTTAGCTTATTTTGGTGTACTTTAGCGATGACTCCATCTTATCCTGCAACATGCTACTCCAACAAGTAGCTAGGTTTCTACGATTAGAACCATGTACCAATGTATCAACATAACATTACCTACATAACTAAAAACAAAAACAAAAAAAAATTGTTAATGATCAAATTTGTAAAGTTTAATCAGAATTACATGATTAACAAACATGATATTATATTATAAAGTTTATCACATAAAGTATAATGCATGGTGAAATTATATCACAGCTAGAAATGGAAGTAGGAACAAATTACACATACTTATCATTGTATCTGATTTGGTAACTCTACTCCTCACAAACATAGATTATATGGAAACTTTTGTTTTCATTTTAAGGAATCTCCTCGGGATATGTACAACCTATTGAAAAGAAACGGTCAGTATATCAATTTCTTGTGGTGATGGAAAAGTAAAATAAACATTTAAAAGGCGAATAATTTGTTTTTAAATATATATCTGAAATGTTATATTAACGTTATTGTCACAAGTGTGTGGGCAGGGCAAAAGCGTCTTGGTAAGCTTGCCGAGTGGAAGAGGACACGAGCAACAGATCAAAGGGGCACGACATACACATACACCTTTTGCAATGCCACACTCTATATTTTTATGTGTAAAACTAACATTCAGCCCCTTTTCTTTTTCGAGTGTTTGAGCAAAACGTCTTGTGGTGCAGTTTTGTTTTTAAGCAGGTTTTTAATAATATAAATATATTATTAAACATATACCAAAAAAAGTTCTAGGAAGAATCCATTAAATGGTTTTATTTATTTATACATGTTGATGCTCGGGAGTTCGAACTTTGAAGTATTTCTTTAATTGACATAAAGGTTCGGGAGAGGGGAAAAGTAAGAGATTGCATCGTGATAAGGCTGAGAGCTGCTCTTCGTTAGATTCAGAGTTTGCAAAAGAAGGTTAATCTTCTCATTAAGGTTAAGTTGCTCCCTTCATTCGAACCGTAAGACGTCTTAATGCATACTTAATATATATCAGTTACTACATGATGTGAAGGAATTGTAGTCGACTGCCATAATAACTCTTGAGCCAATCAATAAGCGTACTGGTATCATTCACACATGTAATTGACATATACAAACACATATGATCATCATTTGAAAGGTCAGTTAAAAACAACACTCTTATATTTAAAAATATACATATAAAAATACCATCATTATTTGTTGGTTTAGTTTCAATTCATTTGCTAGCAATTTCCTTTGATGGAGATTTATCCTTCATATGTTAAAGTTAAGTACAAATTAGGGTTCCGACAATATACTTTTATTTTCAAAAATAACATAAACTAATACCCTTAACATACAAACCGGGCCAGACCCTTTTATCCTATAATATTTATAAAGAAAACATTATTCTTATTAGTAAAGTTTTAGGATTTAACACAACATTATCCATATATAATTGCGCTTCGCAAGTAAAAAAAAATCTAAAAACCAATTAAAAAACAATGTGTAAATATGTTTATTCAACAATTTGGTTAGAGTTAAAAAAAAGGACAATAACAACACTCATCGGTCAAAAAAAACAATGTGTAAATATGTTTATTCAACAATTTGCTTAGAGTTTTAAACAAAAAAGGGCAATAACAATACTCATCGGTCAAAAAAGTAACAATTATTAAAAAAGTAACAATTATTAAATCGTTTATAATGTTTATTGTGTTGTAAATTTCTATATATTAAAATCAGCTGGAAGCACATATATACAGTAAGTAAATAAACATAATCAACAAAAACAAAAAAATAATAATAAATGTTAATAACATTATCAAATGTAAAAGATGTTCATAATTAATATTGTTTAGAACAAAATGTTAGAAAGTAGTTATCTCATTTTAGCCGTTTTATGGATTATGGTAACATCATTCATAGTTCTTAGCCATTTAATTTAAACTTTTAATAACTTTTTAGTATATATTTGTTCAACTAAATCCTAAAAATAAAAACCACAAATCAAAGTACTTATCTGCTTTTAGCCGTTTTATGGATTATGGTAACATCAATTCTGAGATCTTAACCCTTTCATTTAACTTTTAATTACTTTTTAGTATATAATTATTCTACTAAATCCTAAAAAAACCAAAATCAAAATACTTACATGCTTTTAACGTTTTATAGATTATGGTAACATCAACTATAGATCTTAACCATTTCATTTAACGTTTAATTACTTTTTAGCATATATTTGTTCAACTAAATTCTAAAGATAAAAATCACAAGTCATACCGTCCATCGGATGAGTTTATACTAGTATATATATATATATATATATATATATATATATATATATATATATATATATATATATATATATATATATATATATATATATATATATATCGTGAGAAAATTTGATTAAAACTTAATTTTTAGGGAGACTAAATGTTAAATTTTTACGCAAGAATCAAATTTTGGTTTAACAGTGAACCGGCTAAGAACCAGCTATTCGGGCTAAGAACCAGTTAGATCCGGCTAATAACCGGCTCTTTAGGCCAAGTAGATCCAGCTAAGAACTGCCTATTCCCGCCAAGAAATAGTTGGAACCAGTTAAGATGCAGTTATTCCGGCCAAGAACCAGTAGGAACCAGTTAGAACCATTTATGAATCAGCTATTCCGACCAAGAACCAGTAGGAACCATTTTGAACTAGTTAAGAACCGGCTATTCCGGCTAAGAGCCAATAAGAACCAGTTAAAAACTGTTAAGAACCGGCTATTCCGGCCAATAACCAGTTATATCCAAATAGGAACCAGCTATTCCGGCCAAGAACTAGCTAGATCCAGCTAAGAACTGCGTATTCTAGCCAAGAACGAGTAGGAACTAGTTAGAAACCAGTTAAGAACCGACTATTCCGGCCAAGAACCAGTAGGAACCAGTTAGAACAAGTTAAGAACCAACTATTCCTGCCAATAACCAGTTAGAACCAGTTAAGAATCGGCTATTTTGACGAAGAACCAGTTAGATCCAGATAGGAACCAGCTATTCCAGCCTAGAACCAGTTAGATCCAACTAAGAATTGCCAACCGGCCAAGAACCAGTTGTAACCAGTTAAGAACTGGCTATTCTGGCCAAGAACCAGTAGGAACCAGTTAAGAACCGGTTATTCCAGCCAAGAACTAGTAAGAACCAATTAAAGCTAGTTAAGTACCAGCTATTCCGGTCAAGAACCAGTTAGATTAAATTAGGAACAAGCTATTCCGGCCAATAACTGGTTAGATCCATCATTATACATGTTAATTCCAAAAAAAAGTATTTTGGCGAGAAAATTTGAGTAAAATTAATTTTTAGGGGAGACTAAATGTTAAATTATTACGCGAAAATCAAATTTTGGTTTAACTGTGAACCAGCTAGAAACCAGCTATTCGGGCTAAGAACCAGTTAGATCCGGCTAATAACCGGCTCTTCAGGCCAAGTAGATCCGGCTAAGAACTGCCTATTCCTACCAAGAAATAGTTGGAACCAGTTAAGAATTGGGTATTCCGGCCAAGAACCTTTAGGAACCAGTTAGAACAAGTTAAGAACCGGCTATTCCGGCCAAGAACCTATAAGAACCAGTTATAACCAATTAATGACAAGCTATTCCGGCTAATAACCAGTTAGATACAAATAGGAACCAGCTATTCCGGCCAAGAACCAGTTAGATCTAGCTAAGAACAGCCTATTCTGGCCAAGAACCAGTAGAACCAGTTATTCCGGCCAATAAATAGTTAGATCCATCACTACACAAGTTAATTCCAAAAAAAAAGAAGTATTTTGGCGGGAAAATTTGAGTAAAATTTAATTTTTAAGGGATACTAAACGTTAAATTTTTACGCGAGATTCAAATTTTGGTTTAACTCTGAACCGACTAAGAACTAGCTATTCGGGCCAAGAACCAGTTAGATCCGGCTAAGAACCGGCTCTTCATGCCAAGTAGATCCAGCTAAGAAACGTCTATTCCAGCCAAGAACGAGTTAGATCCAGCTAAGAACCGATAATTCCGACCAAGAACCGGTTAAGAACCGGCTATTCTATCCAAGAACGAGTTAGAACCAGATTAGATCCAGCTATTCTGGCAAAGACCCAGTTAGATCTAGCTAAGAACTGCCTATTCAGGCCAAGAACCAGTAGGAACCAGTTAGAACCAGTTAAGAACCGACTATTCCAGCCAAGAACCAGTAGGAACCTGTTAGAACTAGTTAAGAACCGGATATTCTGGCCAGAACCAGTCAGATCCAATTAGGAACAAGCTATTCCAGCCAAGAACCAATTAGATCCAGTTAAGAATTGCCTATTCCGGCCAAGAACCAGTTGGAACCAGTTAAGAACCAACTATTTCGGCCAAGAACCAGTAGGAACCAGTTATAACCAGTTAAGAATCGGCTATTCCGACCAAGAACCATTAGGAACCATTAAGAACAAGTTAAGGACCGGCTATTCTGGCTAAGAACCAGTAAGAACCAATTAGAAACTGTTAAGAACCGGCTATTTCATCCAATAACTAGTTAGATCCAAATAGGAACCAGCTATTCCGACCAAGAACTAGTTAGATCCCGCTAAAAACTGCCTATTCCGGCCAAGAATGAGTAGGAACCAGTTAAGAACCTGCTATTCCGGCTAAGAACCATTAGGAACCAGTTAGAATCAGTTAAGAACCAGCTATTCCAGCCAATAACCAGTTAGAACTAGTTAAGAATCGGCTATTTTGGCCAAGAAGCAGTTAGATCCAGATAGGAACCAGCTATTCAGGCCTAGAACTAGTAAGATCCGACTAAGAATTGCCTATTCCGGCCAAGAACCAGTTGGAACCATTTAAGAACTGGCTATTCTGGCCAAGAACCAGTAGGAGCCAATCAAGAACCGATTATTCCGGCCAAGAACAGTAAGAACCAATTAGAACCTGTAAAGTACCAGCTATTTCGGTGAAGAACCAGTTAGATTCAAATACGAACCAGCTATTCCGGCCAAAAACAAGTTAGATCCAGCTAAGAAAAGATTATTCTGGCCAAGAACCAGTAGGAACCGGCTATTCCGACCAATAACTAGTTAGATCCATCACTACAAGTTAATTCAAAAAAAGTATTTTGGTGAGAAAATTTGAGTAAAATTTAATTTTAGGGAGACTAAGCGTTAAATTTTCTGAGAATCAAATTTTGGTTTAACTGTGAACCGGCTAAGAACCAACTATTCGGCCTAGTAAGTAGTTAGATCCGGCTAATACTGGAGAACTTATTGCACCAGAAACTCAATTTGACCTAACGGTTGAATTGCTTCCTTAATAGAAGTTGGGTATGTGGAATCGCCCGTAAAAATGGTCGTGTTTAGCCGTAATTGAGCATCGCTAGTACTAGTCTCATATTCATTCTCTCACTTGAGAAATCTATACTCCTATGTTTTCCTAAAGTAAGTTTACAATGGAAATACTTTGCATTGTCTTAGGATTACTAATCAAACAAGTTGTAAAATTGATTTTTCTTTTAGTTAATCACAACCACTTGCCTCATCAAGCGATTTTCTTGCTTTGATCGAGAAGAGCTACATGACTTCATGGACGAAGTTCATTGTATGGTAATCACCATCCATAATGACTATACATAGTTCATTTTCTTCCGTTGACCAAAACAACCTTCTAAACAATTCACTTTCTTAAGGACGCATATACATGTGTTTCTTACTCTTCAATACTAACACATAGGCAAACATCTCTTAGCTAAAACCAACTCACAAAACCGCACTTGCTCTAAGCTTTTCTAAATCGAACACTTACTCATCTAAACACAACTCTTTCATCTCCACAAACAACAACTCCACTTTCTTGATCTAAATGTAGTCTAGATTGTCCTTAACTAATACCTCACAACTCTTTTGTCTTGAACACCATCATTTGCTCTTTTCTTTCTAGACACATACCTTACACACCATTGTTAGTGTAAATAATTTACTAATCTAGATCATAAATCTCTTTTGAGCTTCTTGAATAGTGCTGATTAAGTTTGCTAAACCTTTGTGTTATTTGTGAGCTCGATCTCATTTGATTGCCTATATGTTATCTCTACATGCTCTCCTTGCTATGCTTAACATGTATACATGTATACTTGATGTAGAAATCATTAGTTTCAAAATTCAAAACATAGAGCAAAATTTTGCAACCATTATGTTAAGGAAATCTGTCTCAGACGCCGGATCCCTTGGATATAACTAGACGGATCCCTCAAGTGAAGGATCCGTGGGATCCGGGTGGACAGAAATTCTTTTTTTAGCTTCCTTGCATCAATCCAATCTTTCAGACCTTATTGGACTAGTTAAACATGCTACATTAGGATCACTTAAACTTACCTTAGGCTCAGTTGATCTCACATTCACTCATGGATGACTTAGGATCACATTCAAGGTGTTTTTTATTTATCATTACTTCAAAACTCATCATCTTTCCGCTACAATATTTACACATTGTTCCTCCCAACTCAAAACATATAGTTTGATATTTCTTTCAATTTTAGCAAATTGATTTTAGTCATCTTTACCTTAGAATGTTCCAAAAACTAGTTTTTTCATTGCTTATGATTTTTAAGAAATTTTCTAAATTTTCCTTTAACCACCATCTAGTTCCTATAACCATTCACCATCCTCAAAACACTTAGTGTCATCCATAATCACTTATTTATGTTTCTAAACTCCATTTTCCCCACAAAAGCCATCATTGACAAACCTCACTCATTAGTCTTGACCACTTGGGTCTCATGCCATGTAAGACACTTAATAGGTGAGTAACTTAGGATATGTAGGTGCTAGACCTTGCTAGAATCCAATCACCTCCTTTTCACCTCATCATTGGCGGATCCCTAGACTAAAGCTAGCGGATCCTCTAGTGAGGAACCGGTGGAACAGGGAATAGAAGGTACATTATCTCTTGAGATAATCATTTCAAATTTCCTTTTCCACTCAAACACTTGCTCAACACTTAGGATTATCAGTTTCTTATATGTTTATAAACAAGTTGCGTTTATGTGATTATTTATGTGTTCTTTGTTTTCTTTTCATGATATTATGTGAACAATTTTTCCATTTGTATAAATGTTTTCCTTTTGTATTAACTCATTTGGATTCTTGTAGGTTTACAATGGTCGATTTCATCATCAAATCAAGTTGTGCTCATTCGCACATTTTTTATATTCCTAATCTTGCATCATCCTAACCATCTTCCTCCACTTTTGTCACTACTCACAAAGTCATCATGTCTACCACCTCTATTGAGTCATCAACCGAGTCAAAGAGTCACCTTGATACCTTTCATCACCATCCCTTGCTAATCTTAAGTCTCTTTATTACCTAGTAAAACTTGACCTCTCATCACCTCTACCACAACTTCCATACCTCTAAGTCATAATGATGATTTCTATCATTATCACCGTGTCCAAGGTATAGTTCATGAACTACGTGATGAAGTATGTTTCATGTTCTACCACATCCTACTTGTGTCAACCACAACCTCAAACCACAATCTACTTGTGTCAACCACATTCTACAAGTGTCTCACTACCACTACAATTCATGGTCACTCAACCATCCTCCACAAACATCAATGTTGTCAAAAGCCAAGTGAATTTCGTAATGAAATACGTCTCATCCCCAAATACATTTATTTTATTACCTTGAGCAACCTTACAACCTCTAAACCAACCATGATGATGCAAGTAGTAGGATTATTCTTTTTTTTACACTAATCCTTTCTTTGTAGGTTCATATATATACACTTTGATGTGTATAGGATCCTCGTCTATTTATGGACAAAATTTTACACTAATTTTTTCTTTGTAGGTTCATTCATATACATGGGTTTGTATATGGCAATGGCACACTTGTCTTCAGAAAGAGGTTTACGTATTTTTTTGTAGGCTCTTCTTGACGCCCTCGAGCAAGGGGAGCTTCCATCGAGCAACTACAAAGTGCATCATATGACTTACTCGTCTAAGGACGAATATATCTTTCCACTAATCTTTTGTTTTGTAGATTCTCAAAACACACTAGGGGTACTTGTTGTCCTCGAGCAAGGGGGAGCTTTCGTCAAAGCATCAACATTGCAAATTTTGTAATACTTGCTTCTTAGCTTCCTAAAATACTTGACGTCCTTAACAAGGGGGAGCAACCGTCGAAGGGGAGCATGCACACATTCATTCTTCAAAATTCCTTTTTGTTTCAATAAAAGGGAGATTTCTTTCTCATCATATATTTTTTTTTCATTCCTTAACACTAACCTTGATGTAGGTTAAGCCTTAAAAATTTAATCAATTAATCTGTTGGCAACAATGGTTAATTCAAAGGATCTTTCTATGTATTTTTTTTGTGTGATTCTCTAGGTTCCTCTTAAAGGCGAGATCACCACCTCTTGAAGATTTGCAAGCTCAAGGTCATGAGATGCTAAGCTTCGTCATCATCAAGACCACTGAAGTGAATCTTGTTGATAATTCTTCTCTTCCTCCATTAGTGTTTCGTGTTGAAGGTATTGGCGTGGTGTGCCAATTGGAGCAATAAGGTGTTTTCAATTTAACTTCTCTAGGGATGATGCAAACTCGCCATTCTTGGGAGAAATTATGTTTAAACTCCAAGGACACACCCTTTTTGTTTCGACAAAAGGGGGAGAAGAGTGTAAACAGAGAAAGTAATGTATAGAAAGTACGGACCCAAGTAATCTTTGCCATTTTACCTATCTATTACGTTTACATGTATTTTATCATCATCAAAAAGGGGGAGATTGTTAGTGCAAATATTACGACATTTAATCTATACATTCTCGTTTCTTTTGTTGATGACAAACATGTAACTTGTAATACATAACGTAAAATGTATAAGTTACTTGTAATTATATTTTGTCTCAACATACTTTCAACACCTCTCGACGACTCAAGTCCTTGTATGCTACAACACAGGTTCGTACATGTTTGTTATGTTGCGTTATGATCAAACCCATAACAAACCATTAAACATGTTTAGTTAAACACTTAAGTAATCTTGGTTACTTACATTTTATAAAATACATAAACAAAAGTAAATGCTTTGGGTAAATACCATGATCTGTAACCCATACCCATGACCCAAAGTCCATAACTCATTTTCTAGATACATTGTATCTAGTTGGGTACCCATGACCCAAAGTCCATGACCCATGACCCATGGGTAAAGAGGAGCGTCCCACAAATCCCTCTAATTGCCCACGGATCTCTTGGATTACAAGGGTCGGATCCCTCTCAGAAGGGATCCTTGGGGCAGAAGCTTGTCTTGGCCTTTTTGCCTATAAATAGCAAACAACTTCTTACCATTTCTTCACACCTTCACACATACTTTCTCTCCAATATTTCTAACATACTTAGATCATTAGGAAACATGTAAACCACCCTCATCTCATATGATCATAATGCTTCTAACTTTCATTTGTTGTAAGCATACTCCCGAAGTGATCCTCCAAAGCAAGCCTAGAGATCTTGCATCCTTACCTACTGAAGTGATCACCCATCACAAGCATACAAGCACATTAAGATCTTCTACAACAAGCTTGGGAAACTTGTCATCTTCATTCAAAGAAGACTAACTACATCATGCTTTGTGTTCTTGATGTTTAGTTTAGGATTTCATATCCATTAGACACATTGTCTTGTATATTGTCTAGTATCATATTCTTGTATCTATAACTAGATTAGATGGTTTATGTGTTTGTGCCATAAAATACAAGGTTTGTTATGTTGGGCCACAAAACATAATGGGTGTCATAGATGTGTCGTGTTGGTCGGGTAATGGTTCCTCCTTTGTAATGGAACCGGTATATAGCCTTGTAGCGGATAAAGTGTAGGCGTGATAGGTTTGGTTCTACCTCGTGGAAGGACTCGGTATCTAGCCTTGTACCGGATAAAGTGTAGGCGACGTTGTGATAGGTTTGGTTCTACCTCGTGGAAGGACTCAGTATCTAGCCTTGTACCGAATAAAGTGTTGCCGACGTTGTGATAGGTTTGGTTCTACCTCGTGCAAGAGTTCGGTGTTTAGCTTGGTACCGGATAAAGTGTAAGCGACGTTGTGATAGGTTTGGTTCTACCTCGTGAAAGAACTCGGTGTTTAGCTTAGTACCGGAAAAAGTGTAAGCGACGTTGTGTAAGATTTTCTTCTCCAAGAATGGAGTTTGTTGATCTAGTGAAGTAACTCTCGAGTTGGATACTCGGGGAGTGGAGTAGCGCGAAGAGGAGATTCGTGACCGAACCACTATAAATCCTCATGTTGGTTTATGTATCCTTTTACTTATCGCTTTACTTTTATTCTTGCTTTATATTGTTGATTGTCTATGTGGTTGATGTTTATGTGTGTGATGCATCCTTGGTCTTTCATATAGTCATAAACAATATTTAACACTTTACATATTATGACACGCTTGATCAAGAAAAACAAACCGGACTAATAATGGTAAAACTTGATTTATAATGAACCATTAATCTTGCGGAATCTTATGTGATACTAAGTAGTTGGTCTTACATGCCGTAATGCGTTAAATGCATTCTCGCGTCGAGATTAGCAAATGCGATGGTTTATACTATATTTGATACAAAAGTTTTAAGTTTGAAATGGAAACTTATTCAACCCCCCTCACGTTTCACTGACCTATTCCGACCAAGAACCAGTTGGAACCAGCTATTCCGGCCAATAACTAGTTAGATCCATCACTACACAACTTAACTAAAAAAAAGAAGTATTTTGGCGGGATAATTTGAGTAAAATTTCATTTTTAGGGGAGACTAAACGTTAAATTTTTAAGCGAGATTCAAATTTTGGTTTTGAACCGGCTAAAAACTAGCTATTCGGGCCAAGAACCAGTTAGATCCGGCTAAGAACCGGTTGTTCATGCCAAGTAGATCCAGCTAAGAAACGTCTATTCCGGCCAAGAACCAGTTAGATCCAGCTAAGAACCGGCTATTCCGATGAAGAACCGGCTATTCTAGCCAAGAACGAGTTAGATCCATATAGGAATCAGCTTTTTCGGCAAAGAACCAGTTAGATCTAGCTAAGAACTGCCTATTCTGGCCAAGAACCAGTTAAGAACCGACTATTCCAGCCAAGAACCAGTAGGAACCAGTTAGAACTAGTTAAGAACCGGATATTCCGGCCAAGAACCAGTAAGAACCAGTTAAGAACCAGGTATTCCCGCCAATAACCAGTTTGATCCAAATAGGAACCAGCTACTCCGGCCAAGAACCAGTTAGATCCAGCTAAGAACTGCCTATTCCGGCCAAGAACCAGTAGGAACCAGTTGATAACCGGCTATTCTGGCCAAGAACCAGTAGGAAACAGTTTAGAACCATCTATTCCTACCAATAACCAGTTAGAACCAGTTAAGAACCGTCTATTTTTGCAAAGAACTAGTTAGATCTAGATAGGAACCAGCTATTCCGGCCTAGAACCTGTTAGATCCAGCTAAGAATTGCGTATTCCGGCCAAGAACCAGTTGGAACCAGTTAGAACAAGTTAAGAACCGACTATTCCTGCCAAGAACCTGTAAGAAACAGTTAGAACCAATTAATGACCAGCTATTCCGCGAAATAACCAATTAGATACAAATAGGAATCAGCTATTCCGGCTAAGAACCAGTTAGATCTAGCTAATAACAGCCTATTCCGACCAAGAACCAGTAGGAACCAGCTATTCCGGCCAATAACTAGTTAGATCCATCACTACACAACTTGGGTTAAATTTAATTATTAGGGAAGAATAAACGTTAAATTTTTACGCGAGAATCAGCTATTCCGGCCAAGAACCAGTTAGATCTAGCTAAGAACTGCCTATTTTGGCAAAGAACCATTAGGAACCAATTAAGAACAGACTATTCCAGCCAATAACCAGTAGGAACCAGTTAGAACTAGTTAAGACTAGGATATTCCGGCCAAGAACCAGTAACAACCAGTTAAGAACCAACTATTCCAGCAAATAACCAGTTAGAACTAGTTAAGAATCGGCTATTTTGGCCAAGAACAAGTTAGATCCATCTAAGAACTTCCTATTCCAGCCAAGAACTAGTAGGAACCAGTTAGAAACAGTTAATAACCAGCTAATCCGCCAAGAACCAGTAACCCGCTATTCCAGCCAATAACCAGTTAAGAATCGGCTATTCCAGCCAAGAACTAGTTAGATCTAGCTAAGAACTACCTATTCCGGCCAAGAACGAGTAGCAACCAGTTAGAACTAGTTAAGAACCGGGTATTCCAGCCAAGAACCAGTAGGAACCTGTTAGAACCAGTTAAGAACCAGCTATTCCAACCAATAACCAGTTAGAACCAGTTAAGAATCGGCTATTTTAGCCAAGAACCAGCAAGATCCAGATAGGAACCAGCTCTTCCGGCCTAGAACCAGTTAGATCCGACTAAGAATTGCCTATTCCGGCCAAGAACCAGTTGGAACCAGTTAAGAACTGGCTATTCTGGCCAAGAACCAGTAGGAACCAGTTAAGAACTGATTTTTCCGGCCATGAACTATTAAGAACCAATTAGAACCAGTTAAGTACCAGCTATTTTGGTGAAGAACCAGTTAGATTCAAATAGGAACCAGCTATTCCGGCCAAAAACAAGTTTGATCCAACTAACAAAAGCTTATTCCGGTCAAGAACCGGTAGGAACCGGCATTTCCGACCAATAACTAGTTAGATCCATCACTACACAAGTTAATTCCCAAAAAAAAGTATTTTGGTGAGAAAATTTGAGTAAAATTTAATTTTTAGGGGAGACTAAACGTTAAATTTTTACGCGAGAATCAAATTTTGGTTTAACTGTGAACCGGCTAAGAACCAGCTATTCGGGCTAGTAAGCAGTTAGATCCAGTTAATAAACGGCTCTTCAGGCCAAGTAGATCCAGCTAAGAACTGCCTATTCCCGCCAAGAAATAGTTGGAACCAGTTAAGAACTGGGTATTCCGGCCAAGAACCTTTAGGAACCAGTTAGAACAAGTTAAGAACCAGCTATTCCTGCCAATAACCTATAACAACCAGTTAGAACCAATTAATGACCAGCTATTCCGGCCAATAACCAGTTAGATACAAATAGGAACCAGCTATTCCGGCCAAGAACTAGTTAGATCTAGCTAAGAACAGCCTATTATGGCCAAGAACCAGTAGGAACAAGCTATTCCGGCCAATAACTAGTTAGATCCATCACTACACAAATTAATTAAAAAAAGGTATTTTGGCGTGATAATTTGAGTAAAATTTAATTTTTAGGGGAGACTGAACGTTAAATTTTTACGCGAGTTTGAAATTTTGGTTTAACTATGAACCGGCTAAAAACTAGCTATTCGGGCCAGGAACCAGTTAGATCCGGCTAAGAACCGGCTGTTCCTGCCAAGTAGATCCAGCTAAGAAACGTCTATTCCGGCCAAGAACTAGTTAGATCCAACTAAGAACCTGCTATTCCGACCAAGAACCGGTTAAGAACTGGCTGTTCTAGGCAAGAACGAGTTAGATCCAGATAGGAATCATCTTTTTCGGCAAAGAACCAGTTAGATCTAGCTAGGAACTGTCTATTCCAGCCAAGAACCAGTAGGAACCAGTTAGAACCGATTAAGCCGACTATTCCGACCAAGAGATCGAGAGGAACCGGTTAGAATTAGTTAAGAACGGATATTCCGGCCAAGAACCGTTAAGAACGAGTTAAGAACCATGTAGATCCATCAATAACCAATTTGATCCAAATAGAAGTATTATTCCGGCCAAGAACCAATTAGATCGACTAACTAAGCGCCTATTAGGCCAAGAACCGGTAGGAACCAGTTGATAACCGGCTATATTGGCCAAGAACCAATAGGAACCAATTAGAACCAGTTTAGAACAATCTATTCCAGCCAATAACCAGTTAGAACCAGCTATTTTTCAAAGAACAAGTTAGATCTAGATAGGAACCTGCTATTCCAGCCTAGAACCTGTTAGATCCAGTTAAGAATTGCGTATTCCGGCCAAGAACCAGTTGGAACCAGTTAGAACAAGTTAAGAACCGGCTATTCTGCCAAGAATCTGTAAGAAACAGTTAGAACCAATTAATGACTAGCTATTCCGGCTAATAACCAATTAGATACAAATAGGAACCAGCTATTCCGGCTAAGAACCAGTTAGATCTAGCTAATAACAGCCTATTTCGGCCAAGAACCAGTAGGAACTAGCTATTTCGGCCAGTAACTAGTTAGATCCATCACTACACAAGTTAATTCCAAAAACAAATAAAGAAAGAAAAAGTATTTTGGCTGGAAAACTTGGGTAAAATTTATTTTTTAAGGAAGACTAAACGTTAAATTTTTACGCGAGAATCAAATTTCGGTTTAACTGTGACCGGCTAAGAACCACCTATTCGGGCCAAGAACCGGCTATTCTAGCCAATAACGAGTTAGATCCAGATAGGAACCAACTAATCCGGCCAAGAACCAGTTAGATCTAGCTAAGAACTGCCTATTCCGGCAAAGAACCATTAGGAAACAATTAAGAACCGACTATTCCAGCCAAGAACCAGTAGGAACCAGTTAGAACTAGTTAAGAACCGGATATTCTGGCTAAGAACCAGTTAGAACCAGTTAAGAACCAGTTATTCCAGCCAATAACCAGTTAGAATCAGTTAAGAATCGGCTATTTTGGCGAAGAACCAGTTAGATCCATCTAAGAACTTCCTATTCCAGCAAAGAACTAGTAGGAACATGTTAGAAATAGTTAATAACCAGCTAATCCACCAAGAACCAGTAGGAACCAGTTAGAAATAGTTATGAACCCGCTATTCCAGCCAATAACCAGTTAGAACTAGTTAAGAATCGGCTATTCCAGCCAAGAACTAGTTAGATCCAGCTAAGAACTACCTATTAGGCCAAGAGCAGTAGCAACCGATTAAGAACCGGTATTCGACCAAGAACCGGCGAGAACCGATTAAGAACCAGCTATTCCAGCCAATAACAAGTTAGAACCAGTTAAGAATCGGCTATTTTGGCCAAGAACCAGTTAGATCCAGATAGGAACCAACTCTTCCGGCCTAGAACCAGTTAGATCCGACTCAGAATTGCCTATTCCGGCCATGAACCAGTTGGAACCAGTTAAGAACTGGCTATTCTGGCCAAGAACCAGTAGGAACCAGTTAAGAACCGATTATTCCGGCCAAGAACTAGTAAGAACCAATTAGAACCAGTTAAGTACCAGCTATTTCGGTGAGGAACCAGTTAGATTCAAATAGGAACCAGCTATACTGGCAAAAAACAAGTTAGATCCAGCTAACAAAACCTTATTCCGGCCAAGAACCAGTAGGAACCGGCTATTCCGACCAATAACTAGTTAGATCCATCACTGCACAAGTTAATTCCTAGAAAAAAAAAGTATTTTGGTGAGAAAGTTTGAGTAAATTTTAATTTTTAGGGGAGACTAAACGTTAAATTTTTACGCGAGAATCAAATTTTGGTTTAACTGTGAACCGGCTAAGAACCAGCTATTCGGGCTAGTAAGCAGTAAGATCCGGCTAATAACCGGCTCTTCAGGCCAAGTAGATTCAGCTAAGAACTGCCTATTCCCTCCAAGAAATAGTTGGAACCAGTTAAGAACTGGGTATTCCGGCCAAGAACCTTTAGGACCCAGTTAGAACAAGTTAAGAACCAGCTACTCCTGCCAAGAACCTGTAACAACCAGTTAGAACCAATTAATGACCAACTATTCCAGCCAATAACCAGTTAGATACATATAGAAGCCAGCTATTCCGGCCAAAAACTAGTTAGATCTAGCTAAGAACAGCCTATTCCGGCCAAGAACTAGTTAGATCCATCACTACACAAATTAATTAAAAAAAATTGAAGTATTTTGGTGTGATAATTTGAGTAAAGTTTAATTTTTAGGGGAGACTAAACGTTAAATTTTTACGCGATATTCAAATTTTTGTTTAACTGTGAACCGGCTAAAAACTAGCTTTTCGGGCCAAGAACCAGTTAGATCCGGCTAAGAACCGGTTGTTCATGCCAAGTAGATCCAGCTAAGAAACGTCTATTCCGGCCAAAAACCAGTTAGATCCAGCTAAGAACCGGCTATTCCGACCAAGAACCAGTAGGAACCAGTTGATAACAGGTTATTCTGGCCAAGAACCAGTAGGAACCAGTTTAGAACCATCTATTCCAGCCAATAACCAGTTAGAACCAGTTAAGAACCGGTTATTTTTTCAAAGAACCAGTTAGATCTAGATAGGAACCAGCTATTCACCTAATAAGTCGGGGTTTTGCATCTTGTTTGGAGAACAAGTATCGTAAGGCGGAGTGATCGGTGAAGACGTCAATTTTGGAGAGGACGAGATATTGCATGAATTAATCGAAGGCAAAAACCACAGCTAAAAGCTCTTTCTCGGTGGTTGTATAATTCTCTTGCGCCACATTCATGGTTTTGCTTGCATAGTAAATTGGTTGAAAATGCTTCTCCTTTCTTCGGCCTAGCATGGCGCCTACAGCATGATCACTAGCATCGCACATGATCTCGAATGGTTGGGACCAATCAGGGGTAACCATTATCGGAGCTTGAGTAAGATCTTTCTTCAGGCGATTGAATGCTTCATTACATTCTTTCGAAAAGTCAAAAAGAGCGTCCTTGACTAGAAGCTGTGTCATTGGTCGGGCAATTTTTGAGAAGTCCTTAATAAACCTTCTATAAAAGCCCACATGACCAAGAAAGCTTCGAATGGCTTTAATGGTAGTAGGATAGGGAAGTTCATATATCGCTTTGATTTTAGCCCTATCAACCTCTACTCCATTTCCGGAGACTTTATGTCCCAAGACAATTCCTTCTCTTACCATGAAATGACATTTTTCCCAATTTAGGACTAAATTGGTTTCTTCACACCGTTTCAACATCTTCCTAAGGTTGGATAAGCAAAGGTAGAAGGAGTTTCCAAATACCGAAAATTCATCCATGAAGACTTCCATGCTATCTTCAATCAATTCATGGAATATGGCCATCATACATCGTAGAAAGGTAGCGGGGGCGTTGCATAACCCGAAGGGCATTCGCTTGTATGCAAACGTCTTGTAGGGGTATGAGAACGTAGTTTTTTCTTGATCTTCAGTAGCAATGGGGATTTGGAAGTATCCTGAGAAACCATCAAGAAAATAGTAGTACTCATGCCCGGGCTAACCTTTCGAGCATTTGATCGATGAATGGTAAAGGAAAATGGTCTTTTCGTGGGGCATCATTTAATTTTCTGTAATCGATACAAACACGCCAGCCAGTGACAGTTCTCTGCGGCACTAAATCACCTTTCTCATTCTTCACGACAGTCATTCCTCCTTTTTTGGAACCACTTGGACTGGGCTGACCCAAGGGCTGTCCGAAATGGGGTAGATGAGGTCGGCATCGAGAAGCTTGACGACCTCCTTCTTTACCACCTCCTTGATATTAGGGTTAACTCTCCTCTGAGGTTGAATGGTGGGTTTGTAAACCTCCTCCATAAGAATTTTATGAGTGCAAAAAGTAGAATCAATTCCCTTAATGTCATCAATACTCCATGCGATCACTCCTTTGTATTCTCTTAGAACTTCTAAGGTTTCCATTTCGATTCGATGGTGGTGAGGAGCTTATGATAACAGAGTTGATCCTCTCCTTGAAGGAGGCATATTCTAAATGGCTCGGAGATCTTTCAATTCTAAGGTAGGAGGTTCCTTGATCGATGGTTTTAGCTTGTTTCCGGCTTTTGAAGTTCAAGAGGTTCAATTTCTTCCCTATGTGGGTAAAGGAAGCGACTCCAACCATCTCGATCTCTTCATCATTGTATATCATGTTGTTGTCATCATTCATGAATTCGTTTACTAGATATTCATCAATACGATTATCTATATCATCAACAAACTCATCAACTTCTTCAACAAGATAAATAGGATAATCGTAAGAGGAGGACGACTCATAGAATCCTTGATGTCAAGGTTAAGCTCTGGATCCTACTCGTAAAGTGATTTTACCATCATGAACATCGATGATGGCACGGTATGCCAAGAATAGTCTTCAAGGATTATCGGGATGAGTTACCTTCCTCCATTTCTAAAATCACGAAATCAACAGGAAAATTGAACTCCCTACCCTCACAAGAACATTTTCACAAACTCCAATGGGATATTTGATTGATCGATCGGTAACTAAATACTCATTACGGTTGGTTTCATTACGAATATCGAGTTTGATGAATAAGGAATGAGGCATCAAGTTAATGCTTGCCCCAAGATCGCCAGGCGTTTTCATAGAAAGTGCCCTATAGAGCAAGGGATGGTGAAGCTACCGGATCTTCTTTCTTCTTGGGTAAGCTCTTTTGGATGATAACCGAACATTCTTCTCTAATGATATCAACCCTTCAAGCTTCTTCCGATTCGAGCAACCTCTTGAAGTATTTGCTATGTTTAGGAATATGATAAAATACATTGAGAAGTGGTATGTTGTGACGACCCTTTTAAGTAAGACAATGACCTCTCATTGTCTTTTTCAGCCTTTTGATTCTTTAAACGCGAGGGATAAGGAATCCGTGTGAGAGTCAGACATTGGACGGGAATTGATGCTTGTGGAGGAGGGTCGTGAGGAGTCGGAGGGGGTTCAGGAACTTCTCCCTTATCCAACTCAGGCCCCCTGGTGATGGGATTTTAAACAGGGTATGGTGGATCCTTGGTAGTGGTTCCTGATCGAGTAGTAATGGCATAAGTTGGATCATGCTGGGTTGGACCAGGTTCACTTACTCTTTTGTGGAGTTCGACGAACTGGCTTTCTAATTTAGCTTGTTGCTCTTGAATGAATCCTTCTAGACCTTTTAAAAGCATTCCCCTTTCCATGGCGAATTGCCCGAGCTCTATCTCAAAGACATCACGGATGGTGTATTTGAAACCCTCTTCTCCCTCAGTTCCATTTTAGATTACCCCAAAGAGTGTATACATTGTATTAGTAGAATACGAGGAGGGAAGGGTCATCATAAATGTCATGGCTGTGTTATCGTCACACTCTAACTGAATTTCCAGAATAAATTTTTTGTGAAGGCTTTTTGGGTCTAACTGGATTTCCAGAATTAATATTTTTAAAGGCTCTTGGGATCTAATTGGTTTTCCGAGATTAACTTTTTGATATAGCTCTTGGGCTTTAACTCGATTTCAAGATTTAATCTTTTGTTAAGTCTCTTAGGCTCTAACTGGATTCCAGTTTTAATCTTTTGTTAAGGCTCTTGGGCTCTAACTGGATTTCCAAAATTAATATCTTGTTAAGGCATTTGGCTCTAACTGGATTTCCAGAATAAATCTTTTGTTAAGGCTCTTCGGCTCTAACTGGATTTCAAAAATTAAACTTTTGTTAAGGCTCTTGGGCTCTAACTGGATTTCTAGAATTTTGTTATGGCTCTTGGCTCTAACTGGATTTCCAGAATTAATTTTTGTTAAGGCTCTGGAGCTCTAACCGGATTTCCAGAACTAATCTTTTGTTATGGATCTTGGGATCTAACTAGATTTCCAGAAATAATATTTTGTTAAGGCTCTTGGGCTATAACTCGATTTCCAGATTTAATCTTTTGCTATGGCTCTTGGGCTCTAACTCGATTTCCAGAATTAGTCTTTTGTTAAGGCTTATGGGCTATAACTAAATTTCCAGAACTACTTTTTTTCCTTTAGGCTCTTGGGCTCTAACTTATTTTCTAGAATTAATTTTTTAAGGCTCTTAAGCTCTAACTGGATTTCTAGAATTTATTTTGTTTAGGCTCTTGGGCTCTAACTAGATTTTTAGAAATAATTTATTGTTAAGGCTCGTGGGCTCTAACTAGATTTCCAGAATTAATTTTTGTTAAGGTTTTTGCGCTCTAACTGGATTTCCAAAATTACTTTTTTGTTACGGCTCTGGGTCTCGGACTAGATTTCAAGAAATAATTTTTATTAAGGATTTCATGCTTTAATTGGAATTTTTGAATTAATTTTTTTTTGAAGCTCTTGAGCTCTAACTGGATTTCCAGAATTAATTTTATGTTAAGTCTTTTGGGCTCTAACTCGATTTCCAGAATAGGCTTTTTGTTAAGGCTCTAGGGCTCTAACTGAATTTCCAGAATTAATTTTTTGTGAAGCCTTTTGGGCTCTAACTGCATTTCCAGAATTAATATTTTTAAAGGCTCTTGGGATCAAACTTGTTTTCCGAGAACAATTTTTTGATATGATTCTTGGGCTTTAACTCGAATTCAAGATTTAATCTTTTGTTAAGTCTCTTAGGCTCTAACTGGATTCCAGTGTTAATATTTTGTCAAGGCTCTTGGGCTCTAACTGGATTTCCAAAATTAATAACTTGTTAAGGCATTTGGCTCTAACTGGATTTCCAGAATAAATCTTTTCTTAAGGCTCTTGACTCTAGCTTGGTTTCAAAATTAAACTTTTGTTAAGGCTCTTGGGCTCATTTGGTTCTAGAATTTTGTTATGGCTCTTGGCTCTAATGGTTTTCAATTATTTTTGTTAAGGCTCTGGAGCTCTAACTGGATTTCCAGAATTAATCTTTTGTTATGGATCTTGGGATCTAACTAGATTTCCAGAAATAATATTTTGTTAAGGCTCTTGGGCTATAACTCGATTTCCAGATTTAAGCTTTTGCTATGGCTCTTGGGATCTAACTGGATTTCCAGAATTAGTCTTTTTCTAAGACTTTGGGGCTATAACTAAATTTCCAGAACTAAATTTTTTTTTCCTTTAGGCTCTTGGGCTCTAACTCATTTTCTGGAATTCATTTTTTTAAGGCTATTAAGCTCTTACTAGATTTCCAGAATTTTTTTTGTTCAGGCTCTTGGGCTCTAACTAGATTTCTAGAATTAATTTATTGTTAAGGCTCGTGGGCTCTAACTAGATTTTTAGAATTAATTTTTATTAAGGTTTTTGCGCTCTACCTGGATTTCCAGAATTACTTTTTTGTTAAGGCTCTGGGTCTCTGACTGGATTTCAAGAAATGATTTTTATTAAGGCTCTCACGCTTTAATTGGATTTTCAGAATTAATATATATATATTTTTTTTGAAGCTCTTGGGCTCTAACTGGATTTCCAGAATTAATTTTTTGTTAAGTCTCTTGGGCTCTAACTCGATTTCCAGAATAGGCTTTTTGTTAAGGCTCTAGGGCTCTAACTGAATTTCCAGAATTAATTTTTTGTGAAGCCTTTTGGTCTCTAACTGGATTTCCAGAATTAATATTTATAAAGGCTCTTGGGATCTAATTGGTTTTCCGAGATTAACTTTTTGATATAGCTCTTGGGCTTTAACTCAATTTCAAGATTTAATCTTTTGTTAAGTCTCATAGGCTCTAACTGGATTCCAGTTTTAATCTTTTGTTAAGGCTCTTGGGCTCTAACTGGATTTCCAAAATTAATATCTTGTTAAGGCATTTGGCTCTAACTGGATTTCCAGAATAAATCTTTTGTTAAGGCTCTTCGGCTCTAACTGGATTTCAAAAATTAAACTTTTGTTAAGGCTCTTAGGCTCTAACTGGATTTCTAGAATTTTTTTATGGCTCTTTGCTCTAACTGGATTTCCAGAATTAATTTTTGTTTAGGCTCTGGAGCTCTAACTGGATTTCTAGAACTAATCTTTTGTTATGGATCTTGGGATCTAACTAGATTTCCATAAATAATATTTTGCTAAGGCTCTTGGGCTATAACTCGATTTCCAGAGTTAATCTTTTGCTATGTCTCTTGGGCTCTAACTCGATTTTCAGAATTAGTCTTTTGTTAAGGCTTTTAGGCTATAACTAAATTTCCATAACTACTTTTTTTCCTTTAGGCTCTTAGGCTCTAACTCATTTTCCAGAATTAATTTTTTTAAGGCTCTTAAGCTCTAACTGGATTCCCAGAATTTATTTTGTTTAAGCTCTTGGGCTCTAACTAGATTTCTAGAATTAATTTATTGTTAAGGCTCGTGGGCTCTAACTTGATTTTCAGAATTAATTTTTGTTAAGGTTTTTGCGCTCTAACTGGATTTCCAAAATTATTTTTTATTCTGACTCACGGGTCTTGGTGGTTCAAGAAATAATTTTTATTAAGGCTCTCATGCTTTAATTGGAATTTTAGAATATATATATTTTTTGAAGCTCTTGGGCTCTAACTGGATTTCCAGAATTAATTTTTTGTTAAGTCTCTTGGGCTCTAACTCGATTTCCAGAATAGGCTTTTTGTTAAGGCTCTAGGGCTCTAACTGAATTTCCAGAATTAATTTTTTGTGAAGCCTTTTGGGCTCTAGCTGGATTTCCAGAATTAATAATTTTAAAGGCTCTTGGGATCTAACTTGTTTTCCGAGATTAATTTTTTGATATGGCTCTTAGGCTTTAACTCGATTTCAAGATTTAATCTTTTGTTAAGTCTCTTAGGCTCTAACTGGATTCCAGTGTTAATCTTTTGTGAAGGCTCTTGGGCTCTAACTGGATTTCCAAAATTAATATCTTGTTAAGGCATTTGGCTCTAACAGGATTTCCAGAATAAATCTTTTGTTAAGGCTCTTCGGCTCTAACTGGATTTCAAAAATTTAAGATTTGTTAAGGCTCTTGGGCTCTGACTGGATTTCTAGAATTTTGTTATGGCTCTTGGCTCTAACTAGATTTCCAGAATTAATTTTTGTTAAGGCTCTGGAGCTCTAACTAGATTTCCAGAATTAATCTTTTATTATGGATCTTGGGATCTAACTAGATTTCCAGAAATAATCTTTTGTTAAGGCTTTTGGGCTATAACTCGATTTCCAGATTTAATCTTTTGCTATGGCTCTTGGGCTCTTAGTGGATTTCCAAAATTAGTCTTTTGTTAAGACTTTGGGGCTATAACTAAATTTTCAGAACTACTTTTTTTCCTTTAGGCTCTTGGGCTCTAACTCATTTTCTTGAATTCATTTCTTTAAGGCTATTAAGCTCTAACTGGATTTCCAGAATTTATTTTGTTTAGGCTCTTGGGCTCTAACTAGATTTCTAGAATTAATTTATTGTTAAGGCTCGTGGGCTCTAACTAGATTTTCAGAATTAATTTTTATTAAGGTTTTTGCGCTCTACTTGGATTTCCATACTTACTTTTTTGTTAAGGCTTTGGGTCTCTGACTGGATTTCAAGAAATAATTTTTATTAAGGCTCTCGGGCTTTAATTGGATTTTCAGATTTTTTTTATTTTTTATTTTTATTTTTTATTATTATTATTTTTTTGAAGCTCGTGAGCTCTAACTGGATTTCCAGAATTAATTTATTGTTAAGTCTCTTGGGCTCTAACTCGATTTCCAGAATATGCATTTTGTTAAAACGCACTGCAAAAAATTAGTTGAATTCTCCACATTTTAAAGGCCAAATGGCCACGGTTAAAATGTGCAAAATTATTGATTACACACTTTCTCATGTGTGGTAATAATTGGCCGGTGTGACAAAATTTTCTACACATATAAGTGTGAAGATATTATCCAAACTTCTATAGTTAAAAGTGTGGAATTTTTTTTTGAATGTTCACACCTACAAGTGTGGCAAAATTGCAAAAAAAAAATGTTTATAATAAAAAGTGTGGAAACATTTGCTACACATATAAGTGTAGCTTTATTGTAATTGTACACACTTATATATGTGGATTAATTTTTAAAATATTTGTGACACATACTAATGTAGCAAAATTATTATCTATATAAAAAAAATGTCCACACTTGACCATACTGTAGCAAAATAAATGTGGAGAATAGAGGTATTTTTTGTAGTGACCGAACACATTCGGTCTGGTTCTCGATCTAGGATTTTGGTCGAATTCGGTCTCGGTACGATCCGGTTTTAATCGGTCCGATCCGGTTTTGGACCGATGCTCCCCCTTAATTTTACAACATAAAGTCTTACGGAGTAATACACAAATAATTCAAATAACACACTAGCGAGCCTTCTTAGTCGTGCACAAATTCTTTACTTTAGACATCAAAACGAGCAGGGTTAGTTGAAGCATTAGTCGATGCTTACTCTTCCCAGAGCAGTTTTGAAACATAATTCATAGTATCAACAACTTTCTCATAAAACCATATAAAAAATATGAATGTGAATTTTTGCATGTTATAACTCATCATGTAAATAGTTATAATAGTATTGATGGCAAAGCTATACCAAGTGAACCACTTTGGTAGGAGCATCTCGTATATGGGGCCATAATCCCCGTTACGGATGACAAAAAAATTCGTATCCGACAGGGACCCGATCCTCAAACCTGATTTGACTGGGGAATCTTCGAGTTGACCGGGGATGGGGACGGAGAATCCCCGAATTATGAAATCGAGGATGGAGCGGGAATGGGGGTAACATAAGTCCCCAACCTCGAACTTTTTAATATACAAATTTGTATAAATTATATGTATATTAATACGAAATATACTTGTATATGTATATGTTAGTGAGTATTGACAAGTATTATACTTGAAGTAAATGTGACATTTACTGGATCAAAATCATAAAATATTTTAAAAAGTTAAGCACTAACTACGTATTATCCAACTAATATTTTGTCCTAATACATTCATTTGATACACCCTATTTATATATTATATATGATGTTTCAACGTATAAAATGATTTAAAGTTGAATGACATTTTAACTTATGTACAATGTACGTTTTAAGACAATTTATAGGTCAATTATGTATATTTTCGATTAGGTATGTTATTTTTTTTCTTAATTCATACGGTTCGAAAATCCGCAAATCCCCGTTGGGAATGGGGATGGGGATGCAAAACGATTTCTCGATGGTGATGGGGATGGGGATGGGATTGAGAAACGGGGATGGGGTTGGTAAATATGATCCCCGATATTCTTCGCCCCGTTACCATCCCTAATCCCCGTAGAAGTGAAAACAATTTGGAAAATGAGAACTTTCCAACTCTCGTGCTCAATATCACAATGAGAGAGAACGCTCATAAGACTGCGATAAAATTCACAAGAAAAGCTCGTAACAAAATTTCTAAACGAAATTTGTAAATTGTTTGCACCAAAGTTGTACATACCCATGTGGATTGTGTAGTGCCACTCTTGCAATGGCCTAAAAGGCTAAAGTGATCATAAACAATAAAAAGATATATTAAAATTTTAAAAAAAAATGATCTAACTATAAGAAAAAGCAAAATAGAAGATGAAGAAACAAATTTAGTCATATTTTAAATGAAAACGAAGAAATTAAGAGTAGATGCATATTGGCCTTATCTTAGTTTTATTTTTTTCTAACTCTAGAATTTTGTTATAACAAAATAAATAAATATAAATTATATAAAGGATGAAGAAAGAGGGGAAAAAACTAATCTTAGAAAGAAAGAGTTCGCAAATGTTACCTTGCACCTGGGATTCAGTAGTTGTTTGGTATTTTTTATTCGTGCCCTTTGAACCCTGTGATGTTGGCTTAGTAGTTTAGATAAGGAGTTATTTGGACTGTTAGTGGGTTTATGAATCTATTTGTCTGGGGGTGTATTTTGAATTGGCTGTAGTATGACGGATATCATTCTAGAACAACTGACCTTTTAAAATCTTATGAACTGTTTAGACTTTTGAGCCTTTTTACAAAGTATACATATTTACAATTCCACAAATCGATTCACACCTTTCAATCTCGCTTTAGGTATTGTTTTATTTTTCATTTTGTAATTAGAAGTGTGATGTTGGAAAATTTAGTGCACTTGTGGGATTAGTTCACACCTTGTAATGGGTTAGGAGACGGAGTGTACACCATAAGGTCCATGAACACCACGACTCTAATAGTGGTTTGTATTGGTAGTGCTAGTGGAAAGTCCGATTGTGGTTTCCAATGATATGCAAGATGTTTCCATCGAGCGGTGTTTTCACCTGCTAGTGCTATGAAATCTTGCTTATAGAGACTTTGACCTATTGAGTGGCGATTATAAGCGCATTATGACCACGTTTAATTGGTCATGTAACCACTAACGGCTATAATTGGGGATAATTATGAGGCTATTAATGGGCCGATTAATACTCATAATTCCATTTGACTAGCTAAGAGTAACCTCCTATAAATAGGAGATTTGATTATGCTTGAAAGACAGACAGAAAACGATAAACACTTATAAGCGTAAGGGTTATTGAATTGTGCCTAATTCTATAACTACATTTGGTCTTATCCCAAGTAGATATTCATGTAACCCAGGCATTAAGGTCGAATAGTTTACTTTGGAAAGTGATCACACGATTCCAAGTGATATTCGGTAACCACCTAGTGGTATTTGTTTCTGCTGACTTGTTATTTGTTTCTGCTGACATTGATTATCTTACCCTGTTCTGGGAGTTACACACCAACAATCAAAGTAAACTATTTTGTGATAATCAATGGCAACTGCTGCAATGAAACACATGGCTTCAAACTTTGCTAAGCTGGATAAGTTTGAAGGGGTGGACTTTAGGAGATGGCGGAAGAAGATGCACTTCTTCTTTGTCAAGCATGAGTGTGGTTTACGTGCTAACCACACCTATTCACGATGATGGGGATGATGCCACAATTGAGCGGATCGGGAAGAGGAGCAAATGGGAGAATGATGACTACATATCAGAGGCTTAATTCTCAATGGTATGTCGATTCTCTGTTTGATATTTATCGAACATTGAATCTTCCAAAGAACTGTGGGACTCCTTGGATGCCAAATATATGGTGAGGATGCATCAAGTAGAAGTTCCTTGTTAGTAATTTCACAAATTACAAAATAGTGATTCAAGACCGGTTATGGAACAATACAATGAACTTCTTGGTATACTTGGAAGGTTTACACAACATAATATGCACATGGATGAGTCTATTTAGGTCTCTTGTGTCATTGACAAACTCCTCATTCTTGGAAAGATTTCAAGTTGTCACACCCCAAATTACATTTTGACGGAATGGAATACCTTGGGAGGATTGTCATAGCATCAAAGTTACTGATTATATCGAGCGACCTAAAGTGTCGTTTTGAAAATATCGTTTGATTCATTAAAATAATCGAGTTTACAAACATTAGGTCCCAAAAGATTTTCAATATATCAAAGCGAGTTTGTTACAATCAAACGATAGTTAAGTGCATAAAATATAGGTGAGACGCGTCGACACCGCGACTCTATGATAAGTCCACATGCATGCCATGAAGTGAATGCCTTAGATACGAGATAAAACATGCTAAAAGTGTCAACACAATGGTTGAGTGAGTTCATAGAGTTTGGTTAACAAGTAAAGCTTTTAAAGAGCGTTCATGCAACAAAGGCAAATTTTGGTCATTTAGAATAGTCCACAAAGCAAAGGCATTGTAAATCCACTCGGTTCAAGTTCCGCCCATACAAAACTTGCAACTGTGTGTTCACAATCCACGCCAAAATATGTCTAGTTTATGTTCAAGCACACGAGGTCAAATGAGTTCCCAAAGCAAAGGCATTGTAAATCCACTCGGTTCAAGTTTCGCCCATACAAAACTTGCAACTTGTGTGTTCACAACCCATTGCACATAAATATAGTATGTCTAGTAGTCGAGTATAAGTGGTCATAATAGTTCACAATATAGTACCACGTATATAATAATGTATGCCGTGCAAAGCCCTAGAATAAATAATATCGTCCCGTAACATAGTGGACGAGAGGTTGGCCGACCTCTAATAGCGCTATCCATACTACCTACTATTAGGAGACTAACAATGCGAATGTACGAGCGATACATCATACAACTATTATATACAATTAAGAACACTCCGAACATGGGAGAATTTGCCTTTGCTCGAGCAGGGAGACTTAGATTGAAAATGCTCCGTTCCCATAGGAGACATTACGCTCCGGACCGGGAGGCTTTATAGTGATGCTCCGAACAAAGGAGACTTTATAGTGATGCTCCAAACATGGGAGACTTTAGGTCAATGTCATAACACGTACGGTTCAATAAGTTCAAACAAGTCATAGGTTTGTATTTAAGTTCAAGAGTTCCGTTCAAAAGTTCGTAATTAAGTTCAAAGATTTAAGTCGAGTTCAAAAGTTCAGAACAGTCAAAGAGCTCGAAACATATCAAAAGGTTCAAAATAGTCAAAGGGCTCAATATTATGTCAAACAAGTTCAAAATAGTCAAAGGGTTCAATATAAGGTCAAACAAGTTGAAAATAGTCCAAAGGTTCAATGTAAAGTCAAGCAAGTTCAAAATAGTCAAAGGTTCAATATTAAGTTAAAAGAAATTAATTATATGTCAAAATGTTCAAATCAAGTTAAAAGAGATTTATTATATGTCAAAAGAATTAAATCAAGTTAAAAGAGATTAATCATATGTCAAAGGAATTAAATCGAGTTAAAAGTGATTAATTATATGTCAAAAGAATTAAATCAAGTTAAAGTGTTCAAATCTATGCCAATATGTTCCTATCAAGTTAAAAGAGTTTAACTATATGTCAAAAGGTTCATATCCAGTCCAAAGTGTTCACTTATATGTTAAAGGGTCCAATTCAATTTAAAAGAGCTCAAATATACATGTTGAAGGGTCCAAAATCAAGGAAAGTGATTCAAATAATAGCGTTCATAACATAGTGATCAATTTAGTTCGGACACAATCTACTTACTAGCATAAGTAGTGAAACAAAAGGTAACGAGTTCATGATAGATCTAACAATATAGTTTAAGTTCATATAAGTGTAAAGTAAAAGCATGAAGTTGAGCATGTATCTCCCAGAAGAGTTTATAAAACAATTAAAACGAGTAAAAGTGGGGCTACGAACTCACTGTTGCAATAGTTATGATGGCAAAGTGGATGCAGAAATGAGACGCAACTCTCTAACCGCGACCTATTATGAATGATATGCTCTAATATAAGTCATGAAACAATGTCGTGCATGCAAACTCATATGATATCCATACCACTTGTACACTTTTGAAATATAAAGTTTATCGTCGAAATATAAGTTTATGACATCTCGTCATATTATAAAATACTTTACAAGTATTTACGTTGAACAACCTCCTACGATAGTCGTTTAGTGGTTTATTATGAATCTATAACTTTTCATCGTAAAATAATGTCATTTGACAATTTCATGAAAGTGACTAAACGGCCTTGAAAAGCTAGTCGTAAAATGGTGCACATCGAGTGTTAGGAAACAAACTCAACGGTTTTGGAAAGCTTGTATCATTATCTCAAAGTTTTAGCTTTTAAGTTTTTATCATAGAGGTCTCGATCATAGAGAAAAATATAGGTAAAGTATGGTACTTGTGTCCAAAATATTGCTTAAGGGTGGATTTCGGCAAAGTTTGAGTGACTATATTTTATTCGTTACAACCCCGCTTGACGAACGATTGGATATTTTGGAAAATAGGCTAGGCGAACTTACTTTTACTAGAAGACATCATGTTAAAAACGACCCTCAACATGGTCCCTCGTTGCCGTAGTTTATGTTTAATAGAAAATATATTAGTTTTTCTTATATAATAAAGTTACGGCAACTTTGTTTAACGCGTGTAATTTAATCGTTACAAGTCCGTTTTCTACGTTTTCTACATCCTTAGATTCGTATTAAAGTATACTAATATATTTTTGATAAGTCGACACATTTTATAACGCTTAAGACTCATTTTTGACTCGTAAAAAGTTGAGAATACATGCTGAATTTTCTGAAACAAATAGATTTCGTCGTCTAACTTGAAAATAGCATAACTTTTTCGTTATAGCTCCGTTTTAACCCGTTCAAGCGGCCACGTTTTCGTTTTAAAGTATATTTTCCAAATATCTAGCCCAAAATATTTTACCAACTGTCGAATTTTCCCAGATTTCACAGAAATGATCAGACCCTTAATATATAGTTGTCGAAATGGATTTTTCTCGCGTAAAACTTATTCTAACCAACTCAAACCAACTCCGAAGCTATTCTAATCCTACCATACACCTTCTTAGGGTGTCATGGGTTCCTAGGCATCACCAAAAGTGATATATTTCAAGGAGTAATTATAGGATAACATATATGAATTTATATAGCTTATAAACAATTTAAGTGGTATAGACATCATATAACTTGTATGTTTTACCCAAACATGATAATATGAACATAACATGAATATAAAAGATGATGATGAATATGAAATGCTTACTAGTTACTTGATGAGGTTAAGTGAACAAAGGTTAATCCTAAACACCATAAGTTTTTTATTTCAAAACATTGCTTAAGAGTATGCTAGTGATGTGAAATTAACTTGACTTGAAGAAAAATTATTTCCTTGCTTGGTTCTTGAGAGGGCCGGTTCTATGGATGAAGATGGGAGAGAGTATGTTTTTTTTTCACTAGAAGATATGTGTAGGTATGTGTAAATGAGTTTATATATGTAGGATTAATACATGTGTAGCTAGTTGCAAGATATTTATGTCATATACTTGTTGAGTCATCCTTTATGGTCGACAACCTCAACAAAAGAAAAAGACTTGATGTAATTTGTACCATTTAATGCATAGGTGTATTAGCAATTGTTTAATTATTTATGTATAGTTGGTAATTATATATATTATTAAGTATTTAGGGTAGCGTTAGCTAAAAATAAATTTTAACGGATCAAAATAAAATATATTGAAATCATAAAAATTATAAAAATATATTTCTACAAGAATTGAGTGAAATAATAATTGTCGTGTAGAATTTCTGAAAACCGTCGTAATTATTTATATATAAAATTTATATACACAATAAATTTAAAACACCGGTAAACTAATAATATAATTTTATGGTCTTAAATTGAGTATAAAAATATATCGGGATAAGTTTTGGGAAGTGTCGGATCAATTGTTCAAAATAAAAGATCGATTCGATAGCGTTTATTTAATAAGAATTTATCGTTTAACGTGAAATGCAAAACCATGCATGAACTAATATGAAGAATATTGAGTTTGAGAAATGACCGGAAATTGAGAATTGTGACACATCTGTTGTCAATATGGTGGAGCATAACAACTCCACCAGGTACAATGACAACAAAGGCAAACGCAAATATCATGATAACACAAGGGCGATCAAACAAGAAGGCAACACCTACTTGTTGGAAATGTGGCAAAACATGTCACATTAAAAGGGATGCAAGGTGTTAAAGTTGGTGGTAAAGCCAATGGATCGAGCACTAATGGTTCGGGGTGGTGGTTCTTCCAACTCACGAAAGGTCGAATATGGTTAATAAGTCTTTTGATTTATTATGTTACATATGTATCTCAATCTCATTATGCGGGATGATGATGTTGCGTGGTGGGTTGACTACGGTGCAGCAGTTTATGTGTAAAGATAGAAGTGGTTCAAGACTTATGAGTCAATGAATGATGGTTCTATTCTTCACATGGAAATGAGTCAACGACCTTGGTGCATGGTCATAGTTGTGTAGATCTTAGGTTTAGTTCGGAAAGATTGTAAGGAAAAACTTGGTTTTCAAGTAGTGTTTTGAATAATCATGGATATAAACAAGTTATTGAATCGATAAATTTGTTCTTTCTAAGAATGGTGTTTTTATTGGTTTTGGTTATTTATGTAATCAAATGTTCGAACTAATATTTCCATGATAGTATAAATTCACCTTTGTGACCATTACCCACCAAACCGACTCTATCCTTTGGCATGCTAGACTTGGCCATGTACACTATAAGAGAATGCAAGATATGTCTAAGGATGGGTTAATCCCAAGACATTTGACATGAACACCGAAAAGTGTAAAACTTGCATGTTGACCAAGATAACCAAGAAACCTTTTCGAGGTGTTAGTCGTGAGACTAAGCTCTTGGAGCTAATACACGATGACTGTGTGATTTGCATGCCACTCCCTCTTTGGGAATAAGAAGTACTTTGTGACATTTATTGATGATGCTTCTAGGTTTTGTTATGTCTATCTTTACATACTAAGGATGAAGCGTTAGATAAATTCAAAGTGTTTAAAAGCGAAGTTGAATTACAACTTGGGTCTTTGATCAAAAGATTAAGGAGGCGATAGGGAGGTGAGTACATGGATACTCTATATTTTCGATCTGTTGGAATAATCCATGAAACGACGCCCCTTATACTCCTCGGCAAAATGGTATTTACGAAAGGAAAAACGGTCTTGAAGAAATAGTTAATTCCATGTCCTATTCGGGATGAGTCAAGGGTTACAGGGTGAAGCTATGTTATGACTTGCTATTTATTAAATAGGGTTCCCAACAAAAGGAACAAGGTTACCCTTATGAACTCGGACTAAAAGGAAACCAACTGAATTATCTCAAGGTTTGGGGTTGTAGAATGTTGTAAGACTCCACGATCCAAAGTTGAAAACTTTGGGTGAAAGAGCGATGTTGCATCTTTGTTGGATATCTTGAGCATTCCAAGGCTTTTAGGTTCTATGTCATTGAACCTAATGAATATGTTTCGATTAACTCCATAATTGAATCAAGGGATGCAAACTTTGATGAGAATAGATTCTCATCGTCCCTTGACCAAGTATGAGGATTCTAATGGAACTCATGACATTCGGTGTATCACGGGTCCTCGATGATGAACCATCGGTGGTCCCCGATGAGGTTGTGGTTCAACAACATGAACCTATGCTTAGAAAGAGCAAAGGGTAAGGACTCCAAAGTCATTTGGACCTGAGTTTCAACTGTACTTAGTTGAAGGAACAAGGGATGAGGTCTCTGACCAATACTCCTATTGCTTCATTGTTGAGGATGATCCCAAGACATTTGAAGAAGCAATGAAGTCCCAGGATATTGCCTTCTGGAAAGAAGCAATCAATGATGAGATGGATTCCATCATGGGCAACAACACTTGGGTGTTGGTTGATCTTGTTGGTTTTATGGACTATAAATTAATAGACGTGTGTTAGGATCGAACTTGAGACCACGGGATTGCACACTTTACGTATGAGAATTAAAGTTAATAATTAAATGTAAATGTTATATTTATTTATTAATTAAATGAATTAACTAACGAACGTTAAGTAATTAATGTAATGGATTAACGGGAGTTAAATGTATTTGGAAAAGGACTATGTTGTAAATATTGGGAAGGTTCGGAATCCTTGTGGGATGGTTAGAACCGATCGGCCTGAAAAGGAAACCCAATCCTCTACAACTCAAACTTGTTCACCAAGTTAGTTTGGGTATAAATACAAAACCAAGGTGTTTGTAATTTATCTCTTGTACTCATTAAGCTAAACCTAAAATAGGTTTGTGTGTGTTTTGCTTAAAACAATCGTACACCACCTTTGGGTGTCGATCACCATCTTTTCAAACACAAGTTATTTTGTTTGATTAAAACTAGCATTACTTTAATTTGTTATAATGCGTGTGTACAGAACGTGGTACAATCACACTATTGATTGTATCTTGGATTGAATTACAAAACGGTAAGGGGTAATTCTTATAATCCTATAAACCCTAATTAGGGTTCATCCAATTGCTAGTTTTGTGGATTTGATTCTTGTTCGGCTAGAATCAAGAAAGGTATGCATATTCTTGTTTATGTTAATTAATTATTCATTAATCTTTCCTATACGCTTCCGCATGTGTACTTGATGTTTATTGTTTATATTTATGATTAGTCATGTTATATAATTCCAACAGATCTACCACCTGGTTGCAAACCTTTGGGTTGCAAATGGATTTTCAAAAGGAAAATGAAGGTAGATGGAACTATTGAAAAGTTCAAGGCTAGACTAGTCATTCGGGGCTTTAAACAAAAGTCGTGGATAGACTATTTTGATACTTATGCCCACATGGCTCGTATCGATACCATAAGATGGCGATTGCTGGCATCTATTCACAATCGATTATTCATCAAATGGATGTGAAGACGACTTTCTTGAATGGTGAATTGGATGAGGAGGTTTATATGAACCAACCTCGTGGTTTCATCATGCTGGCAATGAAAACAAGGTGTAAACCGATTAAGTCTCTTTATGGACTTAAGCGAGCACCTAACAATGGCATCAAAATTTGATGAAGTGGTTTTGTCTAGTGGTTATGTTCTTAACCAATCGGACAAAATGTATATAGCAAATTTGATGAATTTGGTAAAGGAGTCATCATTTGTCTATATGTTGATGACATGTTGATCTTTGCAACCGACCAAAATCAGTTGACTTGACAAAGGAATTTTGTCATCAAGGTTCTCCATGAAGGACATGGGGAGGCGATGTTATCCTTGGTATAAGGATTAAACATGAAAGTAAAGAATTTCTATCTCGGTCTCATTATATTGAGAAGGTGTTGAGGAAATTCAATTACTTTGATTGTACTCTGTGACTACTGACTATGGATACTTGTGAGAAGTTGATGCCTAATAATGGCAAAGCAGTATCTCAACTTGAGTATTCTAGGGTAATTGGTCGCTTGATGTATGCCATGACTTGTACAAGACCGATATTGGTTTTGCGGTGGGAAAATTGAGCGGTATACTAGTAATCCTAGTGCTCATCAGCGCAAGCGGTTCAAAGATGCTTGAAGTATTTGAGAGAACTATAGATTATAGTCTCTCATATCTTGGTTACCCATCGATGTTGGAAGGATACACGATGCAAGTTGGATCGAGAACTATTGAAGACAATTAAATCTACCGGTGGTGGGTATTCCTATTTGGTGGAGGTGCAATTTCTTGGGCATCCAAGAAGCAAACTTGCATCACCAGGTTCAACAATTGAATCGAATTTGTGGCTTTGACAGTGCCGTAAAGAAGTTGAATGGTTGAAAACTTGCTTCTTGAGATTCCATTGTGGCCTAAACCTATAGCACCTATTTCTATCCGTTGTGATAGTGCGGCTACATTGGCTAAGGCTTATAGCCAAATGTACAATGGTAAGTCTAGACACTTGGGTGTTAGACATAGCATGATTCGTGAGCTTATCATGAATGGGGTGGTATCTATAGAGTTTGTTAGATCTCAAGAACTTAGGCGATCACTTGACGAAGGATTAGCTAGAGATTTGGTTATAAAGTCGCTAAAGGGATGAGTTTAAGTCCAACTTAGTCACTTTGAATACTAGGACACCCAACTCCCTAAAGGAAACTTGGGAGCTGAGTTCAATGTGGAAAGTGAACATTCGGTGGACCTGGAGCACATGTTTTATTTACATCCCAAGGTTGTGCTCGAGAACTCACTGAAAGGAGGATGAAGTCTTTACTTAATGGTTAATTTTCTTTGAAAAAGTGCTTGGCGGGAGCATGAATAAAGAGGAACCACCTATGTAAATGTTGAAGTTTTGCACGCTTGAGGAGCTTTTGGACTTTAGCTTTACAACATTTATGAATTTGGATATGGACATGGCTTGTATAGTGTCGAGGAGGCGATAAGTGTTTGAAAACTCGTGTGTATTTTATCTTGAGTATTCAAATGGGTTGAAGGGTTCAATTCTTAGAACACCACGATTCTCGAATATTTGAACGTGTAATTTACTAAGATGAAAATTCAATCCTCAGGACATTTCGTTTATGCACATGTTTTGATTAATGTTTGTTTTCATGCAAAGGATGTGAACTAAATTTGGGAGGATTGTTGGAAAATTTAGTGTACTTGTGGGATTAGTTCACACCTTGTAATGGGTTAGGAGGTGCGGAGTGTACACCCATAAGGTCCATGAACACCACGAATAGTGGTTTGTATTGGTAGTGCTAGTGGAAAGTCGATTGTGGTTTCCACCGATATGCGATGTTTCCATCTGGCGGTGTTTCCACGCTAGTGCTATGAAAATCTTGATGAAAGTCTTTGCGTGTAGCAGGCTTTGACCTATTCAAGTGGCGATTACAACTGCATTATGACCACGTTTAATTGGTCATGTAACCACTAACTATAATTGGGGATAATTATGGGGCTATTAATGGGCGATTAATACTCATAATTCCATTTGACTAGCTAGAGTAACCTCCTATAAATAGGAGATCGATTATGCTTGAAAGGCAGACGAAAACGATAAACACTTATAAGCGCAAGGGTTATTGAATTGTGCCTAATTCTATAACTACATTTGGTCTTATCCCAAGTAGATATCCGTGTAACCCAGGCATTAGGGTCGAATAGTTTACTTTGGAAAGTGATCACACGATTCCAAGTGATATCCGGTAACCACCTAGTGGTATTTGTTTCTGCTGACTTGTTATTTGTTTCTGCTGACATTGATTATCTTACCCTGTTCTGGGAGTTACACACCACAGATAACTTGTTGCATACCAACAGTTTGATAAAATTATCAACCAAACGAATAGTATTTTGTTTTGCTAGTTAGTTTCAAATTATATATCTTTCGAGCATGAAAAAGCTAAAGAAAAAACACATAAAACTTCACCTTATTGAAGCTTTTTTAGGTTAAGGTTATTTCTCAGCTACTGTTGGATACACAAATCCGTAAAGTTTCCTTTTATGTATATATGCACACACAGACAAACATCTAAATTACTGAATTTGGTAGTAATACAAGCCTACTTTTGGGAGGCTTATATAGTTGTATAGGAAGTTCTCTTGAATGAGGTTTGAGTGTTAGGGATTGGTTAATATTAAAATTTAGAGATAAGAGTGCTACGTACCATAACAAGCCATTACTTCATCGTCAGCCACCCCGGTAGCCATCAAGATCTCATTTTCTCACAACTAACCAACAAACCCCTCCTCACTCATATAACCTCAACCTCTTCATTTTACCCCACCACTACCTGTGAGCACTTTTATAAACCTTGACCAAATACCCATTTGCCACCCCAAGTCCAATGCAACATTTGCGGCCCAAAAAAAAAAAAAAAAAAAAAAAAAAAAAAAAGGTTGTCTTCTTCATGTCTGCACACACACACATACATCACACACACATTAATACACAACCCACCACAAACACACTGCACACACACACTTACACACACTTGAAAATCAAAAGAAAAAGAAGAAAAAATAAACCGTGTCCCACTTTTGTCAGTAGATAAGCTCGTCGTCCACGATTCTTCTGGTTCACGCGAGCCGCAACGAAGGTGGTCGGTGTGGTGGCGAAAGCAGCGTAAGCGGACAATGGCGCGCACCATCCACTCTAAGGAATTGTTTGGGTGGGAAATTATTGATAGTGTGATAATGTTGACTTTTCGCTCATCAAGTGTTTAATAAAACTATAAACCAATTAAGCGAAACAAACGTTTATTTTTTCTTCAAAACTATTCAATTTTTGGGCCGGTGATTAATTTGTCTCTTAAATAAAAAAACAAGTCATTTGTCCATGTTATTGTTTGGACTTTTGAGCAATTCCTTTTAAAATCCACAAACTGGAGGTGGTGACGTCAGCAACACTTCAATCCCCCACCTTTGAATCTCGGTTTAGGTACTATTGCTCACCTACTGTTTGATGATATTATCGACCCAACAAATATTTCGTTTTACTCATTTGTTCCCACATATTTCGATAATTTTGTGCAATGATATCACGTAACTTATTAAAAGCATCTTAATATCTGCGAAATGTTTTCAAGCGCTGTGCACAGGCTTATTATAATTTATGTTTAGACGCCTCGTTTGTCTTATTCTTTGCATAAACATTACACCTTAATAAGTACAAGGCTTTTACGACTACGAGAAAATGTCTTAAGTCAAATTTAAGTTAAATCACTTAGGTCTCGTGATCACATATGCTCAATTTATCTGTGCGTTGCTTGCAGGATATGGTGGACGTTGTTCTCCATATTTTGATCATGAAGATTAACAACACAATGATTTTTATTTCAATACAGATTTAGGGTCAAAACAAGCCATGGCTAATCTAACGTTTATCAGATTATATTTTTTATCCATGGAAGCTTATGTACTTAGGTTCTATTGTGATAACCAGTCAACTGTTTATGTGACCAAGAATCTAGACTTTAAAAATTCCCCTCTTTAACGTCTTTATGTGTAAAGAAGTGGAGAGACGCATTATGCCAGAACACCCCTTTATGTTTCGCCTTCTACTTCCCGGGTGTTTAGGATTGTGTTTGCACTGCCCGCGTTATCAGAACTGCCGTTTATCTCTAAGGAAACACAGATTCTCTTTTTTTTTTTCAAATGATTTGCTAAAAGCTAGCTTCTTATTATCTAGGTTCCGCAAACACCATAATCAGATGATCTACCTCTAAATGCAATCCCAAACACCATTTTAATCCTGTTGGTAATTCCACTATCTTCTTTACTATATTTCTTTCTAATGGATCAACCGTGTGACCTTTCACAAAAAACCATGAGATCAAGGGGATACGAGATTAATGGTCTGCTCCGGTTGCTTATTTCTAATTTATTTAATTAAGAAAGTTAGCAATGAAAAAACAGATTAAAACTCGAAAGTCAGAAAGGAAAAAAAAAAAAAAAACGTACTTCCATTGTTTTCACAAATAAGTTCATGGCATTTTTGTTCTTGCCTTACTAAATATTTTGACTTGTTTAACAACTGATGGATCTTGATGCATTGTTGTCTATAAGTAAATTCTTGTATCCCAAACCAAAAATATATAATATTGGTCGTTTCTTCTTAACGGTGTTTATTTTTTTGCCATTACAAGAGTGATTGAAAATGAAGATTATATTATTTATATACAACAACTGAAAATGTGTAATGCATAAAGTGTCCTCCTTTATGATGCTTGAACAGCGACTTGTGCAGCTGCTAGCTGATGAGTGTCTAAATACTCATCATTTTTGTTCCTTCTGCACTGCAAAACCAGTCAAAAACACTTTAAAAGTCTCAAAAGAGGAAAAAATATTTAGACATGTTTTATTCAATAATTATAAAATCTAGTCCACAGTTATTCAAAACATGTAACTTTTCATAAAAGACCCTCGAATTTTTAAGTTGTCAAATTTAGCCTTATAAAGTCTAGTTTTGCAAAATGACAACTTGAGTCCTTGAATTTTAAAGATTGACAATTACCCGAGATATTTTTAATTTGAAAATTATCATTTTTGGTCCTTGGGAAAATTAATCTTGTCATAATTAGTCCTTATGATGAAATTTGGAAAATTACAGTTTGGTCCTTCAAGTTTGGTCAAATGGCTAATATGGTCCTTGTGTATTACTTCCAAATCAAACCAGAACACAAATAAAAAAAACCCATAACCCTTTTCCCTTTCCTCCTTTTTCCTTCCTCTTTTCTTCATTCTACGCAACACTCAACTCACACCCATCCCCCGCACCGAGCTCCTTCCCATCACTCTCACCAAAGAAAAGAAGGGTTTAACCCATCCCATCACGTGTACCTTGCAACCTTGGGATTCGCTTGTCTCGACTCACTTTCACCTAAAAAGAAAGCACACCAAGAAGGAGAGAACACAAGAGAGAGATGAAGACCCATAGCTTGTAGTATAAATAATAATTGTATGCCATTGTTATAAGGAGTCTAGATTTTACGTCTAGCTCACTTTACTTTCCTTGTCATTTAAATTCAATGTATTTGTAATTTCAGGTTTAATTTAAAGGCACTTTTAATTTCCAGTCTTGCATTTTTTTAAATAAATCTGATATCTTTTAATTTGCAAAGCATTGTTGATCAAGGTGTTAAAAATTAGTTTAAGTTCATATGAGTCTTGCTAAAAGTTCACAGAAATTAGTCTTTAAAGTTTCAAGAGCCTTAAACCAAATGTGTTAGTTTCCTAGTTTTCTGCCATTCTCAACAGCTTATTTATAAGCTGTAAACAGCTTATTCGGGCTACATATCCGGGGCAAAAGCAAGTGGGCTAGGTGGACTTCAAGTAGCCGAGCTCGTGTCTTAACTCTTCCTAGCTTATCCCAATAAGCTCCAAAGTGAGCACCTTGGCACGATGTCTTGCAAACCACTACTAGATTAAGTGATTTGATTATCTAAGTGCTTATTTAGTTTTGTTTTCTTAGCTTATTTAAGTTTCTTACGTTACCATTAGTATAATTAGTTTAGGTTAGTATTTCACCATCGATTGCTTATTTGCATTTTTTTCGCTTATTTTCCATTTTTTTAGTTTAGGACTCCCCTAGAATAGCTTATCCCCAATGCCTTCTTCCCTTTCATTTAGCTCGATTTTTGTTTTGTTGGCTTCGGTTTACACTTTATGCATAACAGCTTGTTTCATTTATATTTTGCTTATTCATAGTTTATTTGTGCTCATAACCTGATTAAGGGGTGTTTGGATAGTAGATTAAATCTGAGTTTTAAGTTAGTTGATTGATCATATTCAGTTGCTTTAGTCTTAAGTAGTCTAAACTTAGTTAGGATAGTCTTCAACTTGTAGATGCATTTATTTTTAGTCAAAATCATCATTAAGCTGCTCTTAATGCATTTTCTGTGTGAGTTAGTGGATAAAAATTTGTAAATAAGTCAGGCAGTAGTTAAGTTGGTTTGATTTAGGTTCAATATATCATAATACATCACTTTCATTCCATTACATAAGCTCTAAAGTTAAACAAGGTCAAAAATCCATTTCTGTCTCAAGGTCAAATTTGTCAAATGGAGTTCTGTGTACAAAAATTTGTAGAATTTTAATGTCTTAATCTTTGGACAGAACTTATTGAAATTTTGGATTCTAGGACTTTGGTTGGTGGTCTATAACTAGGTATTTTTTTTTTTTTTTTGTGATTTTTCTAGCTAGCTTAATAGGGGCTCAAAGTAGGTGGTTAAGGTTGGCGTGTTGAGACTTGAATTCGGTCTCGAGCTTTTTTCGTAGCTTGTGCTTTTAGGTCCCAATCAGTTGCATTAGCTCATTTTAGGTTAGATTTAGGCTTTAGTAGCTTATGGTAGCTTTTGGATAGCTTATTGCTTATTTCAAGTGCTTATTTAAGCTGCTTATTTGCCCAATTCAACATTAGTGAGCTTATCTAACTTTTATATTTTTCCTAGTATTCGCTATCATATAGTATTTATAGAAAAGTTTCATATTTATTAGAGTTCATTTAGTATTTATTATAATTTAAAATAGTTTAAATAATCATTAAATAGTAATTAGTTAATAATAAATAGATGAAAAGTGTAATAAATATATTTTCAGTTTTAAAATAAGTTTTATAATATTTTAGATTTTTCTAAGTCATAATTTCACTTTTCTAGCTTTATTTCATATTTTCTTATATTTTAGGGATTAAATAGTTAAAAATAGTTTTTAATTAATAATATTTAAATAAATAGTCATAAAAATAATTTTATTTTTCCAATAATTTTCTTGCATCATTCGGATTGTAAAAATGTATTTTCCATATCCGTAGGTATTTTACTTCTTTATTATCACGTTTTATTTAAATGCGTTCACGTAATTTTATTTAAACATATGTTTTAGGTTTTAAACATTAATCGATTTTAAATATAGAATTAAAATGACTTCAAAGTCTTTATTAGATTTAATTTCCTTAGTGTAATCAATCATAACCTTTTCTGTTCAATATTCACCCGATCACAGATTCGTTGTATTACGATTTACACCTCGTTGGGACTTAACGACCGGGAAACACTAAACTCCTCTGGACTTAATTGCATTTTGTTCTGAGCTATTTGACTTTTATGGTTGACCATTCACAAGTGGTTGACTAATAAAAGATAGACCGTTTCTGGACGAATCACTAGCCTCACTACAGGGACCTGTAACAATAAAAATCAAAATGATTCAGCATAAAGTAACACTATTAGGACTTTCAAACACGAAAAGATGGATACACGCACACAAACGTACCTAAAAGGAGAGCAAGAAATGCAACAGAAGAAGGCTCTCCACCATGGCACCACGCTCTCCACATATCCCAATCTGCGTATATTCATCATTAGTACTTAGGTCATTTACAATACTAACTTTCAGTCACAGCTAGAAGTTAGCAATATCGATTCATTTAAAAAAAAATGGGTCGATTTGGTTTATACTTTGCCTCTAATGGGTCAAATGCATAAACTTAAAAAATTTGGTTAAGAATGTGTAGTCATCTTACTGTAAATTGTATTCAAAATACACAAAACCTCCTAATTTCTTTATAAAAAAAAGGCACTTTCAGGTCTACCCAACCATTTCTCACTCATTTCTACCCGTTTTGACCCGTGTCACTCCCATGTTCCACCCTTTAAAAACTAAACTAGTTCCTTTTTTTCTTCCTGACATACCCTTCATTTTAATTAATATTTTGTTTTAATTTTATTTCCTCTGTATTTTATGTTTACAACTCCAACCATACTTGTAAAATTCACGTAGAACTTTTATCGTCGTCTACGTGCCCTGAAGTTTACATCATCATCAAATTATCAAAGCTCAATTTTTTATTATAACAAATGAAGATTATTCTTTTATTTTGTGTATATGAGAAGTGGTTTTATTGGATGATTCCTTTCGTGCCTGAAATCAATATCTTGGTCTTTGATGCTTTTGTCATATTATTATTCAAGGCACTGTGTAATTCATTATAGTGGTTAAATGGTTAATGTTTGTGTAGCTACACGAAAACACAACAAAGGAAAAAAAAATTAGACGATGAAGACAATTTTTGAAATTAAGAGATCTTTAACAAAATAGTGAGAATGGGTCAAAGGCTAAATTTTAAGAAGTTATTCCTAATCCCTAAATAAATGTCCACCATTGACTTTTGAAGTCTTTTTATCCCAATTTTGACCTTAAATTATTTCATTTGTGTTATGTAATACTTGATGAAAATTATACCAATGAAAGTACATTTAAAAACAATCTATTTATATGTTTTGCATCAAGTAATACATAACATAAATAAAATATTTTAAGGTCAAAGGTAAAAAAAAAGACTTTAAAAGTCAATAGTAGACATTTATTTAGGGACGGAGGGAGTATTTAGTAAGGGTATAATATTAAAGGGAAATCATACCTACATTACAATGTAGGCAATTCTCTACATTTCCTTTGATAAAAAAGGTAGGGACAGGGGGAAAACATGTATCAAGGACTTACCGCAGGGACTGAACTGTACATTTTTTAAACTTTTATCAAAGGAATGTAAGGATACATTGTAATGTAGGTATGATTTTCCCTAATATTAAAACTTTGTTGCACTAATAAAACACTGACAAATGTCCTAATAATGGTTAGGCCTAATATTAGGTCTATTTAGTAGGTTCACATATCAACACTCTTGGTAAAATATGTGTTGCATAAGTGAATGGGTGAAGTTATAACATGCAATCATGCATTTTAGATGACAAATCACAAGATCTATGTTACTACACATGTTCGTCTACTATTAGATAATGTGACATGTTGGATACAAGCCAAGCCTTTTGAGTTTATACCACGCGCACAAGCCAAGCCTATTTAATGATTGTATCATGTATCCTTATAATGCTTCTAAGTACACGATTAAAAATCAGTCTAAATTAATATCACATTTTAGAAGTGACCTATGTTACATATTGTTATTAATTTTTTTTTAGATATAAAAAGTAAAACTACAATTTACTTTAAAATCACATTAACAAAATCAATGCTTTATCAAAATTTATGTTTCCGTTAGTGTATGGACATTAAAACTATTTTATAATAATAACAGAATAAAAATTGAAAAGAATAATAAAAGAGAGAGGAAAAAAAAAAAAGGCTAATCGTAATCGCAAATGTTACCTTGCAACTGGTTAGATTCAGTAGTTGTTTGGTCTTTTTTATTTGTGGCCTTTGAACCCTGTGATGCCGGCTTAGTAGTTTAGATAAGGAGTTATTTGGACCGTTAGTGGGTTTATGAATCTATTTTAGGGTGTATTTTAAACTGTCTGTCTGTATTGGGGTTGTAGCATTTCCCATGTTTATATGCCTAGTCCGCCAAACCAAATCCGGTCCAAATGGCCGACCAGTTCGAAAAAGAAACCCGGCTCACTTAAAAAGAAAATGCAGGTTCACAGCAGGAGTTGACTGATCTTTTTGACCCGCCACAATACTTGTGTTGATCTGGGTTTGACTCTTTCATCCGCCAGATTATTGTGATCCGTCATTCCTTCGTCCGCCCGCAAAAGCGCCGGATGATGAATCATTCTTTCATGTTATCCCATTTGTCTGAAGCGACATTTTCTTCCCACCCAACCCACTGATCTCATTCCTTCGGAATGAGGACACCGTTTTGACCTGGTATCTCCACTTTCTTCCCAAGGACAAATGAATTCGGGACGAGTCGGGCTAGCGACTTCGGTAATCAAAAACGATGGCGCTTCGTGGGAGGCACCCATGCTTATCCATCTATCTTCTTTCTATTTTCTAATAAGTGGCGTGAAGGGTTAGCCTCTTCGATTTCTCGTGTTTGGTTGTTTGTGATGTTGTGTTTAGGATGTTCCGATATGAAGATTCTCGTGCTCGGTTTGTCATTTTCTCCACTCGAGTTTCATGATCGATCTTGATGGAAATCCGATATCTAATCTTATCGACTAACGTTTATCTTTGAGCATACTTAATAAGCGGCTTTTAGATTTTCGTGATACCCTTGCTTTAAACATTGAGGACAATGTTTCGTTCTAGTCTGGGGTAGGGTAATCTTGATTTGATTTGACCGCTTGCTTGATTTTGTTGTGTTTCTCTAGTAACCCGTTTTCCTTAGAAAATGAAAAATTATGCAAAATGAGAAAAATTAAAATTTTTTGTAAGCTTTTGTTAAGTCTTTTGATTGAAAAGTTTAGCTAGTCTCTTAGACAAGAAGCTATAAAATGCTAATTCTAGCTACAAGGCTAAGAATTTGCAAGTTTCCTAGTGACTTTAAATATGCATGACTTTATTTCATTAGGCGAAGCATTTGCTAAGTTTATATATGTTTGACACCTTGTTGACTTTCATTTGGTGAGAGTAGGAATAGAATTCGACTTGACCGGTGTTGAGCCTAACTTGTTCCCTTAACCATAGGTAATCTAAAATTATCGGCTAAGCATCTGCGGATCTCATTACTTGGGATTTTAAATTTGCGAGATCGAGAAATGATAGAGTTACTTATGAGTTTAGATGCTAAGCGTGGAGTAGTTGGTTCTCTTTAGAGCCCATCGAAGGTACTTATGGCTTTTGTTCCCACAAAATTGTTTCACCCATATCTGTCTAAATAATTAGAGATGTTGAGTTTTTGGCGATAGTTAGTTCTTTATCTTCTTAAAGAATCTTTGTTTTAAAATTGGGTACACATCAAGGATCCGTAATAAATAAATGAGTAATAAGTGATATGTGAAAAGTAATAAGTAAAGTTGTGAAGCTGCGGTGTCGAGATTGGACCCTTGGATCTTTAGCCGGGATTGAGTGAGGTCTTAGCCTAGCCACGGGATCCTCATTTCATGAAGCCTATAGTCTTGGAATTACCCGTGAAGCTCCGTGGTTCCTGACTCATATAAGTAAAGGTATAAGTGCAATATATATATATATATAAAAAAAAAAAAAATGATGTTGAAAAATGGAAATGAAAAAAGTCAAAAATAAGTGAATAAAAATTCCTTGATGTGGACCTCATTTTTACGACAATGGTTCTTGAGAGAAGACGGATAACTAATTATCGACTTAGCTTTATATCTTTATCGGAATAAAAGTTATCGAAACGAGAATTTGAAGAAATTCATTTCTCACAAAAATAAAAAAAAATCTAGAGGAAAATGGGAACAAAAGGTATTACACAAGTAACTTCCATGGGTAGTGTTAGCATCTAGAGTCATATGTAACAATGATTTCGATTTTACGCTTAGTTTGGGACTTGTGAAAAATCAGGGACGATGTATTCTATCCGTATGGTCACTTCACGCTGTGTTGTGTTTTCTACTCCGTGATCCTAACGTGTCGTTTGAAAAATGTTGGAGTTATTGATCGACATGAAAGTTCAACAAACCGTCATTCATAATCGAATGTGCTTGTCGTTATATCTATACTTGAGAATTGAAAGGTAAGCAGCGTTTTAGAATTAAGGCTTTCTTAATCTCTTTTGAGGAACCTTGACTACTTCTTCATAGGTTTAGTAGAAAGAGATTGAAATCCTTGGTTTTAAGCGTGAGTTGATTGCATTAACGTGAGGACACGACAATGGTCTCGTCTGGGGGGTATTTTGGTATGTGCTAAAACACATACCTTTTCTTTTATTAAAGCGACCCAAAACAACCAAGAAAGAGCCGTTTATTGTTAATATTGCGTGTTTCTTGAGTTTGTGCATTTGCAGTGCGGATATGTAAAAAACACAAAAGAAGCCAAACAGAAGAAAACCGAGAACGAGAGAAAGAAAAGTGCAAGCGGATGCGGATGCTATTCGAGGATTTTGATGCTCAAAAGATCAAATTCGGAGTTCGGGAGATGATTTGGCGTTTTCAATTACCCTTCACTTTACCATTTTACACAAATAACACCTCAACTTTCTATGATTTACCATTTCCATCCTCACAAATCAAAATTTACACAATACACCCTTTATATCCCATTTATTATAATTTCCCATTACACCCTTACCATTTCACAATTACACCTTTGGTCCTTGGTTTTTACATAATATTACATGGATGGTCCTTATTTGTTAAATACTTCACTTGTTATCCATATCCTAATTAAAACCCAAGTCCAAGTAAACCAAAGTCCAAAATCCAATCCTTTTAACACCCTTGGCCCAAATAACAACTCCAAAAACCCAATCCAAAACCCAATACCCGGTATACCAACCCATTTCCCACTATTACTACCCGGTTTATCCCTTTACCCGTACCTCCTAACCCGGTCAAACAAATACCACACCAAGTCAAACAATAATTAATAAAACCAAACGCGCCCAAACAAACAGAGGTTAAACCCAGTTTACTGTTACCCTCCTTCTCCCCCTTTTACCCCTGCTCCCACCTCATTTACCCACCACTTAAGTGACCTTCCAGAAGGCTCTGACACACGTGTCAGAGGGTGTACCTTTGGATTTCCAAGCTGGACAAATGAAGCAATCTTATTGGTCTAAACACCTCACAAGAATGATCCAAGGGCTCTCATTTGATTTGATGACAAGAGAATGAATCTATGGTTGATATTGAGCATCTAGGAGCTTCTGAATGGGATCCCAAGGCCTCAGCATCTGCTATATATAGCCCATTCTAGTCACATTAGAATTCGTCCAATTCTTCATGTCTTAGAGGAATTTTGACATTTTACTTTTCATGTTTTCATTTAAATGTTTAATTAGATTAGTTGTCTGATTTCAATTTGTAAACCTCTTTTAAATTGTACTCCCACCTTCATTAATAAAATTTACATTTGCACTTTCAATTTCTTGTCATTAATTTTAAAGTGTTGTTGGTTAATCCTGTTTAAGTTTTAGTACTATTCTTGTGAGTTTACCTGAGCTTATTGAAGCTTAGGTAAGTATTATAGTTACTTAAATTGCTTAATTTCAAGTTTTTGATAAAAGTCAAGAAAAGTCAAACGGGTCAATTTGGAAGTCAAAAGCAGTTGTAAGATAATGGTCGTTCTTAATCTGTTTTGTAGATGAGATTTAATCTAGTGTCAGTCATTTTTAATCATAGTTTTACATTGTAACTGGTTTTACTTCAAATTCTGTTTTCTAAAGGGCTGTTTGGTTGATGCTTATTTGTGGGAATTTTATCAAAATGTCCAACTGTATTTGAGTATTTTGGGTTATAAAGTTGTTTGTGAAGCTTTATTTGCCAACATTTCAAGTTTTCTAGTCAAAATAGTCAGTTTCTTCATGTTTATCAAAATCAGTTTTCAAGTAGAAATTCTTTTCCAAGTCATTTTTACCAAAATTCATTGGCAGTTTTAATCAATTTTTAGTGGCAAATTAAATTTGTAAAAATTAAAAATAGTGATTTCATTAGGTGGTTTGATTGTTCCCAAAAGAAGAAAAATCGGAAAAATCGTAGCTTATGTTTCTAGTAGCTTGAAATAGGTGGTGCGATTTGAACTTGTCTCATGCACCATCGGTTGGTGCGATCTTAGTAAATCCTTTCAATTACGTTTATTAGCTCATTAATCTTGTATTTACTTTCTCATTTTTCTTTATTGAGGCGTTTGCAATATAGATTTGTTATGTTTTGCAATAGAAGCCCTTAGGTACTTATTCCATAGCTTATTTTAGTCTGCGCATGTCCCGTTTTGCTCTTTAGTCTGCTGCATCAATAGAATTAGTGGTGTCTTCGGTTGTAGTTGCTTATTATTAGATGCTTAGGATTAGAATTAAGTTAGACTAGCTTTGATCTCATTTACTTTAGGTTCTTGGTTTCCCTAGCTTATCTTTGCTTATTTCTTGACTAAAATTCCATCATAATCATTCGCACATGACTTCTAATTTCCCATCGACCTTTAGCTTTTGATCCCTAACTTCCTCATCACTAGTCCTAATTAGCTGAAAATTTGGATAAATGATCTCTGGTTGGTGGCCTTGAGATCCACACTTTTGGTTCTCCTTTTAGCTTATTGAATAAGCTGGTGCAATTGCTTAAAGTAAGGGTCATATTCACTGTTTTGCTTAATAATGGCAGTTAGCTCATTTATTGGTAGATTGCATTTAAGAAGTTAGGAGTAGTTTCATTAAGTTGCTTTAGAGTAGTTATAGTATAAAGTAGCTTCTATAGCAGTTTGGTGCAATCTAGTGCTTATTTGCTTATTGTCAAGTGCTTATTTCAATTCTATTTACACTGCAGCCCTTAATTCTTACACATAAGCATCAATTTTTATATTTTTCACAGCTCTAGATTAATATTTTAGAATTTTCCTGAGTTTTTCATAATTTTTGGGTACTGTTTGCTATTTTTTCTCTAATTAAAATAGTTTTTAATCCTTTTTAATTAGCTTTAATTGCAAATAATTGAGAAAAAGTTCAAAAAAATAATTTTTCAATTTTCCCAGTTTAAGAAAAATATAAAAAGCATAAAAAATATTTTTCCTATTTTTCCCTTTTATTTGGTATTTTTAACAATTTAAATTAGATTTAAATAGTTTTAAATTCATAGAAAATAGAAAAGTGTCTGAAAATATAAAAATAGTTTTTAAAAGTCTTTTATGATATTTTAGATTTTTGAAAAGTAATTCCATAATTTTCCCCTTTGTTTTATAATTTTAGTTATTTAGTCTTATTTTTAAAGTTAAAATTAGTTTTAATTTAAATAAAATCGGAAAAATCTAAAATTAGTTTTAATTCATAATTAGTTTTCTAATATCATTTTAGTATAAAAGTAATTTTAGGTTATTTTTAGGATTTAGATTAGACGTAATTGCATTTTATTCGCGTTTCGTTTTTTATTTCGTATTTGCGTTTTAGTGTAGAATTGCGTAGTTTGCCTTAGTTCTTAGGTTTTCCCCTTAGATTTTATTCCCGTATGCTTTCCTTATCCCGTAGTTTAGATAATATCATATTATCCCCCTTTTCTCATTCAAATCCCGATAATCGAGACGTGAGTTGGAAATTCCATTCAACCCTCGTTCGGAACGATCTCGGTGCTCAAACCTAATACGTTTGAGTTACCCGTATACTACAACTTCTCATCTAATATTGATCAGTGTCTGAGCCGTTTTAAGTTTCTTACGTTTAGTCATTCACAAGTGGCTAGCTTGTGTGAGTAAACTTGACGGTTTGGAAACTGAATATCAATGTGGCCAAATCTTCTTTTGCCACGTGACGTGTCTTGGAGTCACCATTTTTCAAGTACAACAATACCTTGGCGGCTTGGCCTTTGTTTCTTTTTTAGCAATTAAGTCCTAGAATAATAATTTATTTTTTTAAAATGTCCTGCTTTTATACGTATTTTTTTTTAAGTTGTAAAATAGTAATACTCCCTCCGTCTCAATTTAATTGTCAGGAGAGAGAAAACACAAAGTTTAATAAAAGTGGGGCAACTTTAATTTTTAACCACACAAATAGAATATTCCCCCTTTAGATTCTTTAGTTTTTACTAAAAAAGGAAAGTGGACAATCTTTTTGAGACATCCAAAAATGGAAATATGGACAATTAAATTGAGACGGAGGGAGTATATTTTTTTAAAGTGTCTTATTTGGTACGTGTATTTGTTTGTAACTTTGTTTAAGTTGTAGAATAGCAATGTATTTTTTTATAAGTGTTCTAATTTGGTACGTCTTTTACGTACCAAATTGGAACACTTATGGAAAATAAGTGCTATTTACAACAAATAAAGTTAAAAAAAAAAAAAAAAAACACGTACTAAATTGAAACACATTGAAAAAGTACATTCTATTCTATAACTTAAACAAAATACATGTACAAAAGCGGAACACTTTAAAAATAATTGCTATTCTACGACTTAATCCCTTTCTTTTACTATTTCTTTACATTTTTATTTTTTTTAGTTAGTTAAGTTAGTTTAAATTTGTTTTTAAATCAGTCAAGCTTGTTTTTCTCAGAGTTTTAAAACTTGGTTCCATCCGGCCGGTTGAACCGTTTTTAGTCGAAAAAATGGGCTAAAATGAATTAGTTTTTCGAGGCTTGAAAACCAAGTTTTATCCGCCACTTTTTGTGTGACCCAGGTCAACCCGATTCACCAAAGTCGGTCGTGCTTGATATCTTTTTTTTTTTTTTTTTTAATTTTATTTAAGAAAACATATATGACAAGTTTGGATTACTCGTGTTGATGGATAATGTTGTTTTAAGCTCAAAACTTGTATTTTCTTTGAGTTGTATATTTTGATGTGTTATAGTATATTTATTAACCTATTATATTATTATTATTATTATTATTATTATTATTATTATTATTATTATTATTGATTTTTAGGTTTTATAAATGTTTAATTTTAAATATTAAAAGTTCTATAGGTGTTTGATAGCTGAAATATTGTAATCTGCTTAATGGAAAATCGGGTTTATTCGGTGATCGAACCGCTTGAATTGATGACCCAATAATTAGATCGGGTCGAGTTGTGACCCGATTTTTAAAAATACTGGTTTTTATTTTACTGTTTATTTACAATTTTTTTTAGTTTATTATGTTAGTTTAAATTTGTTTCTAAGTCAGTTGAGCTTTGTAGTTATTTTTTGTTAAGACCAATGCTAATGGCTCGGTTGGTTGACCCCCCAACCGAGTAGTCAGCCGAATTATCCCCAGTAGCTCAACCGCATATGTGACCGGCCACCCCTAACTTTTCAACTGTTTCGATTTGTCAGCCAACCATAATAATTGCAAACTTTCTCCTACTCTTTTCTAGCCGTTGGCTACTTTTAGGGGTGTTTGGGGTTGCATTTTGGCATGGATATGGAGAATATGGGTGACGAGCTGCTAAAAAAGAAGATGGGTGACGAGCAGCTCGGAAAGAGTGGCGTGCTTTTCGAAAAAGGTAGTTTGGATATAAATATTTTATGTTAAAAATTACCTTTGAAGATATGGAGAAGATGGGTGAGGAGCTGCTCAGAGTGGTGTGCTTTCAAAAGTGTAACCTTATTTTTTAACTTTATAGATTAGAACACTTTTAAGATTTCACGAGATAAGGCCCAACACTTATATTTTACCTTTTAAGCCCAAGTTAGTTTTATGCCAAATTAAAATATTCATATGCATCAAACACTTGATTTACATGTATCACAACAAGCATAAGTTTTATTTAAAATTATGAATGAAATTTTAATTTAAAAAAAAAAAAAAAAAAAAAAAAAAAAAAAAATTGCGGTTGTCATTGTGGTCATTGTTAGCAAATTGTGGTTGAGTGTAGTTTTCGAGAGGAAAGGCGATATAATGATGTGCCGATGGGTGACCACAATACTTACGATCACCATTAGCATTGACCTAAAGTAATGTTTTAGCCATTGTTTGTTTTCTTCTATCTTCTATACTACTTATAATAGAGGAATGAATCTCTCTCCTCATGGTCTTAAAATTAAGACTTACAATATACAAAACCTATTGTACAATACACAATGCACTATTAATGATCTTTCTCATCAATCTTAATTTTAAGACTTACAAGTCTTAAAGCTTAATGTACAAAATACAAAACAATATTAATGTGGTCAAGATATTTAACATAGTCAATTAATTAACTGGTTAATAAATACAATTAATGCAGTTATTAAAACACCCCTTATACAAGAAATACAAATTATCAAGCATATTGTACAACCAACTTAAATACAATTCATGCATTAAATGTCACTAATACAAATAATAAAGCACATTATACAAATATTCAAGCCCAAGCAGACAATGGGCGGTCGAGCCCGAGCGGGCATGGGCTAACGAGGTCGAGCCCAAACGGGCGCGGGCCAACGGGTCGAGCCCAAGCGGGCACGGCCAAGCAGGCTCGAGCGAACAGCACGCAGTTAAACAAAATTCTTGATATCCAGTAAATTTATTTAAAAAAAACATAATAAACTAAAATACATTATTCACCGGAAAATTTTCTTGAGTCACCGCACCGCAACCAGCGGTACCTGCTAATTTAGTTAATTTCAAACTTTTGCTTCAACATTTTAGTTAATTAATTACTTTTTCACATTCTTAATCTTTATGTATTTAATTTCTTTAATCATGTTCATGTCTTTTTAAAATTTAAATTAGTGTCTAGCACTCTTAATTATACAGCAATAACAATATCAACTTTCACAGGCACTTCTATACGACCACTTAATGCTACAAGAGGAGGTTCGTTATAAATTGCACAAGTCACAAAATATTAGGTGTCGTTTGTTTTTCAATAAGCCTTTTTTTTTTTTTTTTTTTTTTTCACTTCTTTTGTCTGCAGGAGGGCAGAGGTTAATGTTTATCTTTTTGCAAACATAAGTGTTTCTTTTCACTTATTTCATCTTCTAAATGTCAGACATTATCTTTCACTTATTACCTATTCTTTCACAAACTCTGCATCTCTTCTCAATATCTTATATATACTTTGCGTTTCGTCCGTTTTTTTACGTTTTCTTCCGTTTTTTCCCTATTTTTACGTTTTTGCCCTTTTTTTACGTTTTGCCCCGTTTTTACGTTTTTGTCTTTTTTACGATTTTTGCCCATTTTTTACATTTTCATATGTTTTTTTTTGTTACCTTTTCATCCGTTTTCTTACATTTTTCCCCGTTTTCTTAAGTTTTCGTCCGTTTTATTACGTTTACGTTCAGTTTTTTATGTTTTAGTCTATTTTTTACGTATTCATTCCTTTTTTAAGTTTTCGTCCATTTATTTACGTTTTCATCTGTTTTTTTATTTTTTCGTCCGTTTTCTTACGTTTTTGTCTGTTTTCTTACGTTTTCACCTACTTTTTTACGTCTTAGTTCGTTTTTTTTACGTTTTCGTCCGTTTTCTTACGTTTTCGCCTACTTTTTTACGTTTTCGATCATATTTTTACGTTTCGACTATTTTTTTACGTTTTCGCCTGTTTTTTTACGTTTTCGTTCATTTTTTAATGTTTTCGTCAGTTTTCTTACGTTTCCTAACGTTTTCATCCGTTTCCTAACGTTTTCGCCGGATTTTTTTATTTTTTCGTCATTTCTTACGTTTTTATCCATTTTTTACGTTTTCATCCTTTTTCTTACATTTACGTCCGTTTTTTTACGTTTTCGTCCGTTTTTTATGTTTTCGTCCGTTTTTAAGTTTTCATCCGTTTTTTTATGTTTTCGTTCGTTTTTAACGTTTTAGTCAATTTTTTATATTTTCGTCTGTTTATTTTACGTTTTCATCCGTTTTCATACGATTTTATAAGTTTTTTGTACGTTATTCTACGTTTTCTTACATTATCTTACGTAACAAAATGTAAGATTGTTGGAATCACTCCTAAACTATATTTCAAGTGTTTGTAATCAATATGTAATAGGCTGCTTAATTAGGCTTTTATGTTAGTATTAATGGCAAGGCTTATGTAGAAAGCCCATAAGCCTTGGCCCAAGTCCAATAAGGAAAAGAAGGGAACTTGTGTGTTGCCCTAGTTCCTTTCCCTATATATAGTATTGTAAACCTTCTTAGAAGGTTGGTTGTACACTTTGCAATACACTCTACGCATAACATTTCCTTTATATCATACGTGTGTGATTGTGTGTGTTCATCCGCTCACTTCTTTACCTATTTCTTACATATTGATGCTTGTGTTACAATATGGTGACCTAACCGTGGTATCAATCGCCATCTAGTTGGGTGAAACATACTTGTTTTTGAATTTTGTTATTCATACGCGTGGGTTTTATAAGCTTAATCTTTCATACGCTTAAAGCTTTAAATTTTACACTTAAAAACTCAAGATTTTTGTGGTTTAAGGTTTATTTAGTGCTAAAGTTTAAGTTTTTAGCATCAAGTTTGAAACTTTACGTGTGTAGAATCGTTTTTGAACTTGGTTATGTGCGTATCCTTCTGTTTATGCGTAAGGTGATAAAGTGTTTTAACTCATCAAGTTTCAAACTTTTGTGTTATTTTGGTGATATTGAAGCTCTTTCATCATTAAAATCAGGTTTCTAAACATTTTTAAGCATAAAAATCAGTTTTGGTGATAGTTTGTACTTTCTACTCGTAGTAAAACCCTAGGTTTACTAAATAGCTCAAGGTCTACGACAAAGCGGCGGTCTCACGCGTGGCGATTCATCATTTGATCTTGAGTGTTGTTGGTTTACTCAGTGTTTTCTTGCTTGGATAAGCCTGAAAACACTTCGACTTTGGATATCTTTCACACTAGTATAAGTGTAAAGGATTTTTGGGCAAAACCCTAGTTTTACGCCTAAGTCTAATTCTTACGCGTAGAATACTTTTGTCTAAGCCTTTCCTACGCATAAGCTTGTCTTACGCTTAAGGAAGTATTACGCATAAGCATTCTACTCCTAAGTCTTTGGTTTACGCCTAAGCTAAGTTTTTTCTCAAGTTTACGCGTAAGCTCTTACTACGCGTAAGTTCTCTTTTACGCATAAGTTGGGTATTACGCGTAAGGTGATTTCTACGCCTAAGCTAATTTTTTACGCATAAGGTTACTTCATCAACATTGTTTCATTCGACTACAAAGATCCATCATCAACACAAGTTTCAAGATGTCTCAACCACCATACTCTAGCTACTTTCCTCATGTGTATCCTCAACAACAACAACAACAATTCTATCAACAATATCCTCCACATCTCCGACAAGTGCAACAATTTCAACAACAATTTTCTCAAGGAGCAATTCCTCTTCCAACACAAATGGTTCCACCGAACCCTAGTCAACAAATATAACATTACACATACTTTCAAAATCGTATCCATAAGTATGCTATGAATGTTACAACACCAAAGGAACCGTCTTGGTTTGCAAAGATGTGTGAAGCTTTAAGTAGCCAACAATCCATTCATGAAGTCGATCCTTGACGGACCTCCAATGTGCTAGTTAGGGTTTCCAGTCGGTTTGTCCATTCTTTTTCCAATTAACTAATCCTTCATTGAATCGACTTTATCATCATCAAATCATGTAATCTTGACTACTTGTCTATGGCTTATAAGCCCTAGTTTTACTAGGGTTTTACTCGTTGTGTTTGAAGAATTAGACGTTATTTTCTTCTTGTTTTCTACTGCGAATTATTGTCTTGGGAGTTCTTGTTTGTTATAATGGTGATGGTGGGAGAGGAGAATGATATTTTGCCTGACTGCGACTTAGTTTTGAGGGAATGCCGTGGGTACATCTGCTGGGAGTGGTACCCATTTGCTGAATTTGGATGTTGCTTCTGTTGGATCTGATAACGCATTGGACCCTAGGGTTGATACAATAAACGATTCTGGTGTTGTACAACAACTCATTGATGGGAATCTTGGTCGAGCGAGAGTCTTGTTGATCATATAAAATGTGATGGGGCGATAACGTGAATAAGGTTAAGGATAAGGTTGTTTTGGATGATTTGGAGCAAAGCCATGATACCCTTCGATTCGCCTCTAATGTTTCAAACAAACCTAATGTGGAGCAATTGATTGCTAATGCGCATCGAAATTTGATGAAGCAATGAATAAAATTGTGATGATATTGCTAAGATGGCTTCATCTTTCGATGTGAACAATTCGAGTGATATTGGGCTTCAATCTAAGTCGAATGGTACTAAAGTTTATTCAAGAAATACTCCTCCGTCGAGTTTTGAGGTGGCTATGCAATCCCGGATGTATGGTACTAATCATAGTGTTACTTCGATCCTAATGCACCCAAGGTTGTTACTACTAGTGGTAATGGAGTTAAGTCGGTTTCTTCGCTGGTGTTGCTTCTAATGAATCTTTAAACACGTGTCTAATTTTCGGAGGTTAGAATCGCAAAAGAAGGATGATGTTGACCTTCGGTTCCAATGAAAGTGGTGGAAGAGGTGAACATGAGGTTTGAGAATACTCTACGGATACTTCCTTGGTCAACGCCTTGCTTTTCCTGTTGTTGACTATTATGTTCTAACACGTGGGCTAAGTATGGTTTACAAAAGGTTATCTTGAACTCTAAGGTTCTTCTTCTTCAAGTTTAATTCGAAAAAGGCGTTGATGATGTTCTTGATAATGGTCCTTGGTTGATTCGTAATGTTCCTATTATTCTTAAACCATGGACATTGAACACCAACTTGCTTAAAGAGGATTTGACTAACATTCGGTGTGGGTTAAATTCCATGATGTTCCTTTAGCTATGTTTTCCGATGACGGGCTCGGTCTTCTGCTACGTTGATTGGTGCGCCCAAAAGGTTAGATGCTTTTACTAGTCAAATGTGCAAAGAATCTTGGGGCGTAGTAGTTTTGCTAGGTGTATGATTGAAGTGAAGTCGGATGAGGTTCTTGGGACTGCCTCACCGTCGAGATTCCTTTACTTGATGGTGCGGTGATGAGTGCTTATTCACTCATCATTTTAGGTCAAATATGAAGCGAAAACATCTAAAACACTCCAAATGCATCAAAATATGAAAATATCTCAAAGCTGTTTTATATGTTTCAGATGCAAAATTATTGAAACAAATGAAAAACGAGCAAAGTTTGCATAATTGGCGTTCAGTCCCGACTTTCAAAAATTGATGAAATAGTCCCCGAGCACGTATTTAAAAGAAAAGTCACCAAAGGTCCTTTTGAAATCATAAGTTGTCATAATTAGTCCTTTGGTGAAAAATTTCAAAAGTTTGAGAAATTACGGTTTGATCCTGGATTTTAAAATTGTCAAGTTTAGTCCTTGGAATTTCACAATTGGCAAAAATGGTCCTCAACTTATTTGAGATTCACAAGTATGGACCTTGGATTACATTTTTAGAATTACATGAATGGTCCCTGGATTTTCAGTTTTGGCAACATTGGTCCCTAGAATGTTTAAATGGACTCAAGTCTAATCCTAAAACTAAACCTACATAACTCAAGCCCAATACCAATTCTTAACCAAACCAACCCGACCCATACCCAACCCAGTAATAACAGACCCTTTCTGCCCTCTTTCTCCCCATTTTTCCCGCCCAAGAAACCCTGCTCCCAAGAACCCTAGAAACCTATACTCTTTATCTCGCTTCCCAAAACACTCAACCCCAACCATACTCTTTTACCCAGAATCATCAAAACCCAAAACCACCTTAACCTCTTTTAACCAGTTTCACCCAAATCCCAAACCCACTCAACTGATCCCTCATGCCACAGTGGCAATCCTAGCTCACAAAAGACCCAGTGGATGGCTAAGATTAAGTCTCTCTTGTACCTACTATATGGATGGCTAAGATTGGATGGAAGAAAGCACAAGACTTGAAGTGGAAGAGATTGAAGCATACTTGGCTAGTGATTCTGTTCCATGGGAAATTGATCACGCTCCCATCGACATTGAGGGAGATATTCTTCTCATCGAGAAGATGCTCAATGAAGATCCTTCATCACTCCCCTCAAGAACTTCATAAAGAGAAATCAAAGCGATTGAAAAATCTAATGATCCTCCCGAGGTCGAACTTAAGGACTTACCACCTCGTCTCGAGTATGCATTTTGGAGGTGACAATAAATCACCCGTCATTATTGCGAAGGACTTGAGTGAGGATGAAAAGCCGCCTCATAAAGGTTTTGAAGTCACACGCGAGCCATCGCTTGAACCTTCCGACATCAAGGGTATTGACCGAGATTTTGTACGCACAAAATTCTCATGGAAGATGACTTCAAACCGGTTCAACACCAAAGAAGGGTGAATCCTAAAATTCATGAGGTTATCAAAGCGAAGTCATAAAACTTCTCGATGCGGATTGATTTACCCTATCTCGGATAGTCCTTGGGTTAGCCCATTCATTGTGTGCCCAAAAGGTGGCATTACCGTTGTTGAAAATGATGAAAGCGAGTTGATTCCTACTCGATTGGTTACGGATGGCGTGTTTGCATTGACTATCGAAAGTTAAATGAAGCCACCCGTAAAGACCATTTTCCTTACCCTTCATGGATCAAATGCTTGAGAGATTAGCGGAAATGAATACTATTGTTTTCTCGATGGTTTCTCGGCTACTTCCAAATTCCCATTGATCCATAAGATCAAGAAAAGACCACATTCACGTGTCCTTATGGAACATTTGCTTACCGACGCATGCCATTCGACTTGTGTAATGCTCCCGACGCGTTCAAAGGTGTATGATGGCCATTTTCCATGACATGATCGAAAAGACTATGGAAGTCTTTATGGATGATTTTTCGGTCTTTGGGGATTCTTTCCAAACATGTCTCTCCCATTTGGACAAGATGCTTGAACGTTGTGAAAACACGAATCTTAGTCTAAATTGGGAGAAATGTCACTTTATGGTTAAGGAAGGAATTGTCCTTGGCCATAAGATTTCTAAGAGCGGGATTGAGGTTGACAAAGCTAAAGTCGATGTCATTTCAAAATTACCTCCTCCCACAACCGTCAAAGGAGTTAGAAGTTTCCTTGGTCATGCCGGATTTTATCGTCGTTTCATTCAAGATTTTTCAAAGATATCCCGGCCTATGACCCGACTTCTTGAAAAAGACACTCCTTTCATCTTCTCTAATGAGTGCATTGAAGCTTTTCAAACTCTTAAGAAGAAGCTCATTCAAGCACCAATTCTAGTTGCCCCGATTGGGAATTACCATTTGAGCTTATGTGCGCAAGCGATTTCGCCATAGGTGCCGTTTGGGGCAACGAAAGTCAAAACATTTCCGACCTATACATTATGCTAGCAAACTTTGACCAAGCTCAAGCACATTACACTACGACGGAGAAAGAATTACTAGCCGTGGTGTATGCTTCGAAGTTTCGCCATACTTAATCTTGTCCAAAAGCATAGTGTATACGGATCACTCTGGCTCTCAAATATCTCTTTGCTAAGCAAGATGCAAAGCCGAGATTGATCCGATGGGTTCTCCTCCTACAAGAATTTGATATCATTATCCGTGATAAAAAGGAGCGAAAACCTAGCGGTGATCATCTCTCGTCTTGAAAATCCACATCAAGGTGTGCTCGAGAAAAGGAAATAAATGAAACGTTTCTCTCGAGACTCTTTAATGTGGTATCTCATCATGAAAATTCGAGTACCCCATGGTTTGCCGACTTTGCAAACTATCATGCGGGTAACTTTGTTGTGAAAGGATGTCGTCCCAACAAAGAACAAATTTTTCAAAGATGTTAAGCATTATTTCGGGACGACCCTCCTTGTTTAAGGTTTGTGCGGATCAAGTCATCCGACGGTGTGTTCACGGCCGAAGCCGATGAAATTCTCAAGGCTTGTCATAATGGACCCAGGGGACATCATGGCCCGAACTACACCGCTAAAAGGTGTTTGATTCCGGTTTCTATTGGCCCATCGATTTACAAAGATGCCCATAACCTCGTCAAATCTTGCGACTCTTGCCAACGTCATAGCAACATCTCTAAAGAGATGAAATGCCTCAAATGCCATTCAAGTGCGCGAGATCTTTGACGATGGGCATCGACTTTATGGGTCCGTTCCGCCTTCTCGAGGAACAAGTATATACTGCGGCGGTCAATTATTTGTCTAAATGGGTGGAAGCGAAGCGCCCCACCAACGACGCCCGAGTAGTTGTGAAATTCTTGAAGTCTCTCTTTACCCGCTTGAACTCCCGTGCCATCATTAGTGATCGCGATGCACGCACTTTTGCAACGACCAATTCGCAAAGTCATGCTTAAGCACGGTGTCACTCACCGTCTTTCTACCGCATATCACCCACGAACTAGTGGGCAAGTGGAAGTTTCGAATCGTGGTTTGAAAAGAATCTTGGAGAGGACCGAGGTGAAAACCGTGCCTCTTGGTGGGACAAACTTGAAGATGCACTTTGGGCCTTCCGTGCATGCTTACAAAACACCCATCGGTGTACTCCTTACAAGCTTGTGTATGGAAAGGCGTGTCATCTCCCGATCGAGCTCGAGCACAAAGCCTATTGGGCCTGAAGCATGCTAATTTTGACCTTAAGTCCGGGTGATCACCGGAAAGTTCAACTCAATGAATTAAATGAACTCCGTGATCGGGCCTCACGAGAACTCGTTGATTTATAAAGAAAAGACAAAGAAGATCCATGACTCAAAGATTAAGAACCGCGTTTTCAACGTTGGTGGCATCGAGTCCTTCTTTTCAATTCTAGATTGAAAATCTTCTGGGAAACTTAAGACCCGTTGGACCGGTCCATTCACCATTGCCAAAGTTTTTCCATATGGCACCGTCGAGTTATCTCAATCGACGCACCAAACTTCAAGGTGAATGGACATAGATTGAAACACTATTTTGGAGGAGACATACCATCCATGGTTGTCCGGATCTCAAACCTTCCCATGAACCAATGAATTGGGTCGAGTCAAGCTAGCGACTCGGTGAGCAAAAAACAGAGACGCTATATGGGTTTTCACCGTATTCGACTTCTTTCTACTTTCTACCACCCTAGTGTGGGGAGTTGCCCATTGTTGTATAAAGGTTTTCAAAAAAAAAAAAAAAAAAAAAAAAATCTTCAAATAATGGCCGTAGTATTTCCCTTTACGTTCTATGTTTCGCATAACATGTGCTTTGAATATTGAGGGCAATATTCATTTCTAGTGTGGGGGAATTTCACGAATTTTATCATATGTTTTACCACCATATTCCCCATTTTGGCCAAATTTTTTTGGGAGTAAGTGTTTGCACTTACTCGGATTACTGATTATCGATCCGCCATGTCTAATAAACAAAAGGATTGGCTAATCCAGAGCAAACGGCTCTTGGTAAAGATTTCTCAAATCCGTTGACGACTTGCAATTTGCCCAAAATTGTATGGTGTTCATTTCACCATATCTTTAATTAGTGAAGAGTTGGCTAGCCCGCAAGTTTATGGCTTGTGATAAAGCGGTTGAAAAACCATAATTGGTAATCGAAATAGTCCCGAGCACGTATTTTAAAGAAAAGTCACCAAAGGTCCTTTTGAAATCATAAGTTGTCATAATTAGTCCTTTGGTGAAAAATTTCAAAAGTTTGAGAAATTACGCTTTGATCCTGGATTTTTAAAATTGTCAAGTTTAGTCCTTGGAATTTCACAATTGGCAAAAATGGTCCTCAACTTATTTGAGATTCACAAGTATGGACCTTGGATTACATTTGCAGAATTACATGAATGGTCCCTGGATTTTCAGTTTTGGCAACATTGGTCCCTAGAATGTTTAAATGGACTCAAGTCTAATCCTAAAACTAAACCTACATAACTCAAGCCCAATACCAATTCTTAACCAAACCAACCCGACCCATACCCAACCCAGTAATAACAGACCCTTTCCTGCCCTCTTCTTCCCCATTTTTCCCGCCCAAGAAACCCTGCTCCCAAGAACCCTAGAAACCTATACTCCTCTTTATCTGCTTCCCAAAACACTCAACCCCAACCATACTCTTTTACCCAGAATCATCAAAACCCAAAACCACCTTAACCTCTTTTAACCCGGCCACCCAAATCCCAAACCCACTCAATCGATCCTCATGCCACGGTGGCAATCCTAGCTCACAAAAGACCCGGTGGATGGCTAAGATTAAGTCTCTCTTGTACCTACTATATGGATGGCTAAGATTGGATGGAAGAAAGCACAAGACTTGAAGTTGAAGACCAGTAGCTTAGTATAAATAGAGATGTGTAGCCATTCTATAAGGCACCCTTTTTCTAGTTTTAAAAAAATCAGTTGTATGTTTTTTTTATGTAATGTTCTTTTCTCTTAATGAAAGCATTTTTTTACTTTATAGTTCTTGTCTTAGTATTCATTTCAGTGAAATTTAAATTGTTAAAATTAGTGGTGATCAAGTGTATTTTCAGTTTCATAAAAAGGAATCTTAAGTTCTGGTTTTGAAAAAAAAAAGTTTTAGACAGTGTTTGGATTAGTAAGGAAAAGGGGTCACAATCAAACCTTTTACCCGTTTGACTTATATAGTCAAACCTCTTTTAACAAGTTTACATTAGCTCAAAATGTTGGCAATGGATTAAATGAGTTTTAGGTGAGTTTTGTAAAAAGAAGGGTTTACTTTTCTGCTCCATCGAACCGCCAGACAAGAGCCTAGGTTGCTGTTCTTGAGCTTATCTTTCAGTTCAATTGGTGGTCAAATTTAGCTACCTCAGTTTTTCTCGAGTCATTATGTTACCAACTCAGTTTGTGTTCAGTTTTGTGTATCAAAGAAACCTCTAGCATAGTCAAAAGTTGAATTCAAAGTCTTTACTTTCATCGTTTTTTTATTCTCGCATCAAGAACCAAATCATTTCAAAGACACCGGTGATAATGACTTATTTCTAAGCTCTTAAAAGCTCTATCTTGGCCCCCATTTAGTTTTTTATGAATCTCTATTGTTCTAACTTTGTTGTTGTAGCTTTTATCCGGTTCGAAGTCCATTTCTTAGCTTAAAACTAAGCTCAAACAGACCATCGTTGAACTGTTGTCATCCTCGCATCAAGAAGCAAAGACAGTCACCAATTGCTTCCCATTTAAGCTTTTCAAGTGTTTTTAATCGCTATGAGTTATATTCTAGCATAATAGTTTAGTTTTAGCTAAATATTGCTTATTAGGTGCTTATTTTTCTTACCCATTTAGTGCTTATTTGTAAACTTTAGGAGTTTATGTTTAGTCATTAGCTTAGGATTTCCTTAGAGTAGGCTAATGCCAACTGCTTTTCCCATAGTTAGGTGTTCTAGCTTATTTAGATTTAGGTGAGCTTGGTTTAGCTTATTTGACCCTTACAGCTAGCTTATTAATTTGATCGCTTATCGGTGTAATTAAGAGATTCTTCAAGGGTGTTTGGTTGGATAAGTTCTGAGGTCCAAAAGGGTGTTTGGATGTATTTATGCTCACTGTTGGAATAAGCAGTTTCAAACTGTTTGTTTTAAGCTTTTCAGAAAAGTAGTCTTTATAAAAAAATCTTCATTTTGATAAGCCTTTTAAGTTTCAAAAAGAAAAAGTTGAAAAAAAAATTGATTTTCAAAAAGTGAGGAGCCAGGATTCGAACCTTGGTCTCCCCACTCAAGAGACTGCACCACTTCACAACTCCACACAACCAATCGCGCCCTTGGGACTTGTCTCACAAGTTCTACACAAACAATTCTTTTAAGGACTTATAAACAGTTTTACCTATAAGCTCTTTTGAGCTTATTTTCAGCTTATTTTCCCAAACAACCTACTGATTTCTTATTTTTCTTAGAACTAGCATAGATCAAGGTACGTTCTGTGATTTTTTCGGATTTTTCTTAAATAGTTTAGTATTTTTAATTAATTAATTAGAGTAAAATAGTTTTTAATTCGTAGTAATTATTTTAAAAGTCAAAAAAATACCCGGTCTTTTTCTAAAATTATGTTTTGTCAAATAGAACGTAGGAAAATTGATTTCACACCCGTAGCCCTTAAATTGCAAAAATTTTACGCTTATGGCTCGGGTTGTTTCCTGTTTTACGTTTTATGCTTTTGCACCCTAGGACTTAGTGTAGCTTCGCTTTATCATTCCTTAGGCTTAGTGATAGTTTATTTTTAGTTTATTAGGGTTCCTTGCCTTAATTACCTTCCCGCTCATTAATTTGTAGAATTCGTAATCAAACCAAATCATTAAAATCCAATTCAAGTTCAAATCACGAAACTCAACGAATCCTTCCATTCACACTCGTTGGGACACGACCCGGAAATCACTTTTCCGGTATCACTTTATCACACCCGTGAGATTTGATACGTTGACCTTTTTCCTAAAGGGTTGATTTGTCGGATTTTACGGTTATTTTGATATACGTTGATATTGTGTTTTTCACCACTCACTTCACAACGAATCAACGGGTTCGACTATTGAGAAGATCCGTGTTGAATATGAATGGAAACCGCCTAGATGTGAGAAATTTCGGGTATATACTTTGGTGGATTGTCCTAAGGTTGTGATTCGATCGCTCAACCTCATATGAACGTAAGTGATGGTTTTCGATCGTTAACAATAAGAAAAGGAAAGCAAGTTGGGCGAATCCCGGTCGAGGAGGTTCTACTAAATCTGTGGTGGGCAAGCATTTTGAATATCGGCCCAAAAGCCTCCTCCCGAACCCAAGAAAGTAAATGTCGGTAAGATGATGGCTTCGATGCGGTAATGCACGTGGAACCGGGATCACTACGCCTAATCAGTTTGATGCTCTTAATATGGACGATACAGATGTGGATACTGGTCGTACAATGGAGGTTAATGATGATGATTTGATTAAGATTGGTTCTACATCACATGTACCGCTTGTGAGTGATTCAATGGGAACAATGGATGTTGGTTTTACTCCCATAGTTGAGAAAATTGGTAAGCTTGAAAAACTACTTATTGATGGGAAAGATACGCTTGTGGATGATGATGGTCAACCTATTCCGCCTACCTCTTCTACTAAGAGAGTTAACCCTTTTTCTAAAGTGGAGAGATTGAGGTGTCGATTCGAAGATGAGGTTGTTGCTAACCCATTTGATGAGTCTGCTAATATATTTGGTGGTGGCCAAGAGTTTGAGGATGAGTATGATGACTATGACTTCGATGACTATGCCAAACAGTTCGTGATCTTCCAGGAATTTGATGCCTTTAATGCCATGTATGGCACAAAGTTTCAAGGTCCTAGAAGTAAATTTATTTCGTTGTGTCATATGTTATCATTTGAGTAGTGGTTTGTTTTCTTGTTTAGAAAATATGATGTATCTTGTTATGTAAGCTTTATGCCTATGTAATGGGTGAGATATGGGATTTCGCTCATATCCTTTGTACTTAAACGCTTATTTGGTTAATATATTTTACCGTGGTGCATGATTACTCCCTTACCAAAAAAAAAAAAAAAAAAAAAAAAAAAAAAAACCTCCAATGCTCACTCTCGAAACTACTATCAATGGGTGATAAGGTTCTTTAGGTTTTGTGAAGCCACATGGAAAGTTTTTGAAGAAGGTCATCCTTGAAGGTCCTTTTCGGATGCCTACCCTCACCTGCATGCCGGAGATCCGAATGCTAATCCACCAAGAGATGATGTTACCAACGTTGTCGGTCTTTTACTATCGACCAACTTCTACACTTAGAAGCCGATGAACTTGCAATGCAATATATCCTTTGGGATTACCCAATCCGATATCAGAGTGTTGATGGTCGAAGATCGCTAAAGCAATGTGGAGCACATTCATCTTCTAATGGAAGGCACATAACTCAATCAAGAAGACATGGAATCAAAATCTACTTAGCATATGAACACTTCATGATTGAACCGGGGAGACATTAGAGTCATATCATCATCGATTCTCGGACATCATCAATGACTTGAAAACATAACATCATTATGCCAAGAATTGCGGTCAACACAAAGTTCTGAGCGTCTTGGTCATGATTGGGAAAAGTATGTTATTTTCGTCCGCAATGAAGAATCTTCATCATGCTATATACGGATTGTTGTATGACTATTTGAAGCCCCACTAAAAGGAAGTTGACAAAGAAAGGATCATCCGTGGAGTCCTCGCTTCACCTTCACTCCCGGATAATCAAACTCTAGCTTTGTGGGCTCAAGCATGTTATCCTCAATTCCGACCTTGCCAACAACCTTCACAAATCCTCCACAACCAATCGCCGGATCACACCATATGATCCTCACAAGAAAATCAACTCGGTTTCATACAACAACAACAATGATCAAGCACTTTACAAGAAATCTAATGAGGATGCGAAGCTTTGATGCATTGCAAAAGGGTTTGTCATGATTGCTAGAGCCTTCGGCCGTTATTCTAACAAATTCAACAATCGCATTCGTACATCATCCAACACAAGGAATCAAGCTGTTGTTAACAACGGAAGATTTGAAGTTCAGAATTGTGGTAATGCTCGTCAGATGGGTAGTGGTCAAGGATTTAATCCTAATGGAAGGAATAACACGGTGCTCCACAACAACAAAGGGTTCAAGTGGTTGATCGTGAAATGTCTGATGGGATTAATGGTCTACGATGCTATAAATGTAATGAAGCGGTCATCCGCTAATGCATGCCCAAAGCCGAGGACAAGAGGCGCCGCTTATCACAAAGTGGCTTTACTCGCTCTCAGGATGAAGCGGTGAAACTCTTACCAACAAGGAACAGAGCTTCATGGCTAATGCAGATTCGATGATGACATGGAGGACTTGCAGGCTAATGCATTTGTGATGTTAATGGCAAACATGCAAGAACTCCACATGAGTGACACAGCCCCAGTATGACACCGACGGCTTGTCTCGTGTACCGGATCAAAACATTCTCATTCATGATCCGATATCTCCGCAAACATCTCGCATCCGACGAGGCTCGAGTGTTCAACATGAATCTTCTACATCTCATTCGATGATAATCAAATGGATCCCGTAGTTATATTTGACGATCAAGATGACCTTATGGTTAATGTTGATAATCAAATGGATCCCGTAGTTATATTTATTTTATTTACCGGAATTTAAGTCACACACACAATATCACATGTAAATATACATAAAAAACAACACCATAGCGAGTTTTGATATGAATTGTATTAATTAGACTATAGATAATTATGGGCCATACTTATGTATAGTCTAATACAGCTCAATTAACAAAAATGAGAAATTTGTCTGAGACATGTAATTGTACATGTAGAAATTTTACTTTTTAAAAGATTTTTGATAATATTACTAAGTAATCGTCAAATATATATCACAAAACTTATATTTAATCGAGATATGCATTGTCACAAACGAGATTTTGGGGTCTGATCATGTTGGGCAAATTATCATTCTGTAATCATCATCATAAGTATACTGAAATATTATTAAAATTCCTTATTACTTGAATGAAAGCTAAACACTGGTAACAACATACCTAACTGAACAGAAACATAACCTCGAAGTAACAACATGATTGCAAAACAGATTTTACAAAGATTAACGGAATTTGACAAGCTTGTCTTTGAACTTGCAGCATCCACAAAAGGATCGTATACTTCTTCTGCAAGGTATGCAAGGATAGTTCCAGATTCGATTATGGTTCCTCATCGGCTGCCTGATGTTGCAATGTTGATGGAGCAATAATGGACAGTGTTTGTCCAGTGACGAATATGCTGGGCAGATATAAGTTGTAATGTGGCCTGGAATATCATGCATGTGTGTAATGGTCAAACCATAGCCAACTTGTGTAATGTTTCAACAAACAAAGGTAAAAAATCATAGCTTTAGACATGATTTGTTTTCGGATAATGCTAACAATACTGTTAAACCCTAAGAGAAAATCAGAATGTGTAGACACACGTTAAACATACTTGGTTATTTAAGCTAACAACATAAATGAAAGCAACTATATAAATAAAGGTCAAACCTCTAACCAACAAAGGTCAAAGACCATGGCTTTAGACATGGGCCCCTTTCAGATAATGAAAGCAACTATATAAATAAGTTACTGATTCTTGGTTATTTGAGCGCTAACAACATAAATGAGGGGCATAATTTTCAATTCAGTTCAGACCTAAATAGAACTTAATTACTGTGACAGATAACCGGAGTATAGACGATATTTGGCTCAATTATCTAAACTAGAACCAAAATAGTGAAAATACCATCAACAAAACAATGTGAAGAAAGTTGCACAATTACTGATAACGGGGTGGCTAAACCAGCATACCTCTAACCAACATCAGTGAGTCAACATGGTTTTACACGTACTCCAGAAGAGGTTAATGAGTAATGGCAAAATTATTAATAGCTCATCCAAACAGAATAGATGATGAAGCATTTGATGATGTTGAATCCCCAACAATAGTATCTAAATGAATTTGGTCACATACGTTAAAACCCGATGTCCCATGCAGGGGCGGAGGGGATGGGGTATCTAGCAGGTGCTAGGCCCCTCCCAACTAGCCCAAGAAGCCCATTGTTGTATAGCTAAAAGCTCAATTGTTTAAGTGATACCGATATTCGCCCCTCCCAATCCTAATGATATTTTAAATTTTCTTTGTTATTTTCTTTGTTAATTACTTCATTGTTATTATTTTCCTTGTATGCTTATTATTACTTGTCACTTGTTAAGTTTTTCTTTATACTAATTGTCTAAATTCTAACAAAGAACTAGTATGTATGCTGACTGTTTGACAGTTTGAGTGTTGAACATTAACACAGTCAAACTTTGAGTGCTTAAGCTCATTAGAATTCATATGTTAATTGCTTATGTCTTTTGTACAGGTTTGTTTAGTTTTGAGATTCGTTTGGGAATTTTATTATCTATTCGGCTCTTCATTTGTTTTTCTAAATCATCATGTTTCGTTGTTTTTCTTTGAACTATGTCGTGAGCATAAATTTTTTTTTGGCCCCCCTTAACTTGAAATCCTGGCTCCGCCCCTGGTCCCATGCACTACCATGTCCATATACTGAAATGTATAACTGCACTGGTTATTTGAACCGGAGCATCCGGAATGAGTAGATTGAGCTCCCAAAGAACATCGCCTGAAACACGAGATATCTGTTGACCGGAAAAAAATTAAAGAATATAACATCACTAACCTACTTGCTTATTACTACGTATTTAATCATGTTGAATTCAATAAGTAATAAGAAATTGTAAAATTAGTACTTGAACCATTGCATTGATGGCAACAAACATATATTCATAAGAAAAGATAGACATAACAACATTCTCCGTCGATCAACTTAACATTCAAGAGACGAAAGAGGGACCAAAATGACAACATTATATTTAGTAAATCAAACATTGTTAAAGACGAGATTTGCCAAAAAATAAATGGACGGTTAGGATCTTTTGAGTCCTAGAATCTTTTCACTGGAAAATAACCTGTCTTGAATTTGAGATATGGAATTCCTTCAGTCACAATCAGTAGAAGCATATATTTACCAAAGAGGATTACACAATTATGAAGGTGTTCGGCATAAAGCTTAACTTGAGTGACATAAGTCGTTTTTCAGATTGTGTTTTAGACAGAGAGTATCATCTCTCACGAATAAAAAGTAGATTATAACATCGTTAGTCTAAAAGGAAAGTCATGTGCCATGACTGTTTCAACTTCAGGGCCAAATTTCCAATACTAACAGTTACATTCACCAATTTGTGCCAATAGTGTTTTTATATAACGTATAGGTATTGCATAAAGGAGGTGATCTAACAATCATCTGATAAGTAGTCCCATATTTGCAGCCATAAACCTTAGTTAAGTACTTTGATTAAAACATCCTACAAAGATAAACATACTACTGTGAATGCAAATGCTACTCAAAGACCTCTTTATTGTGATTTATGACAAATCCCTTCCTTGGGTATCCGGAGACAATATTGTTGTGTGAATGTCCATTAATCTTGGAGAAAAATGTTATTGGCAGCTACACTATCCCATTTCTCAAAACTTATACACTTATTTTGCAAATTTATTACACCAACGGCACTCGTTGTTCTTGAGTGAGATCTCAGCATCATGTTCCTTGGCACAAGTCATACATGGGTCGTTAAGATTGTAAACCTCCGTGATACACATAATATTGCCCTTTAATGTGCTGGAACTAAGAGACAAGTTCCAATTAAAAAAATAAGTTTCAAACAGATTTTAGAGATACTTATGTGTTTCAAGATTAAGCAATAATCATGCAAGTTAAAAAAAAAAAAAAAAAAAAAAAAAAAAAAGGTACGTACTGTAGTTTTCTTCAATTAGTTGAGATCATGTAGCAGTAATTTCTCAGAGAAACATTTGTACTGATCATCTGACTCTCAGATCATGGGCGTTACAGACGGTTTTGAGAGAAGATAGGGACGGTGTTCAGAGGTTACATGATCCTGCCATTGGGACACCCCTAGAAACCATGGACGGTCAAGATAATACATGAATTATTAGATCTTTAATTAGAAGGGTTGTGATTAAAAGTCAGTCATCCTACAGTTGTAATTAGTTTAGTCAACACATCTAATTTCTCTATTGGAGTTGTCATATTTAGTATCCATATTAGCTAGTGCAATAAACTTAGGGGGTTTAAGTGTTAATTTTAGTTAGCCAAGTAGGAAATGGTTGTTTGCATGCCTTGCAAGTTGCATGGCAAGCCTTAATAACAACCGACTAGTTTGTTTCCTTATTTTTCAGCCGACTTCCAACTCCCATTAGGATTGCTTTTCGTTCCCCCTCATCCAAATTGAGTCAGGTCTATTTGACAAGTCTTGAGCACCGCATAGACTATGTTGACCAACCTGATGTACTTAGCGCTTTTTCTTTTTTGAATAACCATTATTTCATCAAGATCGACATCAAACAAATCCTATATCCAAGTTGATTTGATTGAGTGATGGGTAAAAATGGAAATACCATGATAAGTTATATTAACAAACAGGCGGTCACTTAAATACTACCTTGATAGCTAGATCTTTCGGACATCATCAACACAAACACATCAGGCGCCAATAAATTGCCGTTTCACTATCTATGCATGTTTCCATATATCACATAAATCACTAGAGTTCATACCATGGAAGTGGATTTTCCCATTCCTTGGGTAGTTAAAAACAAATAATAATGAATAGTGTGATTCTATAATACTAAAATAGTTTGTAGTTTTAGCCCAATCAACACGCTCATTTATTCATAAAAATATATATGGTATGCTTGAATAATTTGATATAAAAGAAACGAAGATTTAGCAAAGCTAGCTTAATTATAAGTTTTAATGCATGAAAAATGGAAGTTTAACACGGGTTATATAGAGGTTGTAATTTCCATGTTTAATATAACTACAAAACAGTGTTTATGGTGTAAGAAATTGATCTCTCCAATAGTAAAAACAAGGTTAATCGTATAGAAAAATACACCCGTGCGAATATTAATTTTGTTGTATTTCTCTTTCTTAGAATATGAGTTATATATAGAATAAAGTAAATTAATTGATGCTAAAGTAAAGCACTTGCTATATACTTGCCTTGAAAATACGAAGCACAAAATAAAAAGCAAGAGAAAAGTTAAACTACATAAGGAAGAAAAGAATGTTTAGAAAAGAATTACATTTTTGTTTATCAAGGTATATATTTTTCTTTATGGACATATCAATCTTTATACGAAGTGTATGAATATCTTTACTCTTTGTCTTAATAAAGAAAGGGAGAGGAATATATCATTCAAAAAATTTCTTATATAATATCCTTATACCTCAATTTTAGGTTATCATCTTTAATAGCCATTGTTCTATTCTATTTCATTTCGATAAAAGAAAAATTCCTCAAATCAAAATCAATTTGTTGAAATGGAAGTGTTACCACATGCACATCCATTGAAACTGATAGATCTCAATCCAAAATATCCGCACGACGAAGTAGTATACGATGACGAGGAAGAGTTGATTATGAAACAAGACTTCCGATGTCCATGTGGACGTTGTGGTCAAGAAATCAACTTCTATCACAGGTATTACTATACATGTAATCAATGTGACTACTCAATTCATAGATTATGTGCAGAGCTTCCGACGGCGTTGAAACACGAATTTCATCGTGACCATACTCTAATCCTCTATCAAGTGTTAGAAAAGAATGGTGTTTGTGTCAAATTTGTAAACGTGAGCCTGTCTACCAATACCTATATTATCGTTGTGCTCAATGTGATATATCTATTGATTTACAATGTACCAAACATGACATACAAAACCATAAGATTTATCACCCAAGCCACCAACACCCATTAATGCCCATTTATAGAAACATCCAGGCAAATTGTGATGCTTGTGGGAATACACACAAAGGGAGCTTTTATCAATGTACCACTTGTTTCCATTTTTTCGCTCATAGTGATTGTGTTTTCCTCAGGAAAAAGTTGTTAATTCAACATTTTAGAAAGGACAATTCCTTTCATACTCACCCACTCACACTTGCATATTCATTTCCAATAGATGATCAAAAAGCTAAATTTAATCCAAGATGTAAGGTATGTGAAAAAAGATTCAATGAGAACCTTTGGATTTATAAGTGTGAGAAATGTCGCTATTATGTTCACACAAATTGTGTAACTACATCAACAAAGGGATCCCTCATATTCACCCTCTTTAATGAAGGTACGTACAATTACTACATATATGCAAGTTTGTAATATAATGGATTTATATATTAATAATGTGGTGATTATATACTACAGGTCCTAGCAAACCTTCAAAAAATTACAAAGATTCTGACCATCCTAATCTTCTCCATCTCCCATTCTCCGATCAAACTACCCAAACTAACGTCTTAAAACACTTGTTTTATGGAGAAAGTGGATCAAGGGCCTTCGAAACAAACCTAACACATCCTTTTCATCAACACCCATTAACTCTTGTAGATACACCATGCTGTAATGATATTACAACAACACCTACCTCCTCAAGAATAACAACATCGTCCGGTCCTGATTCAATGAAAGTGGTTGAAGTTTTATGCAATGCATGCATAAGACCAATCACAAACATGTTGTTTTACAAATGTACAGCTTCGGATGAGGGATGCAACTTTGTTCTCCATGTGTGGTGCACCCGGCTACCTATTGAAGTTAAGAGGACCGACTTAAGTATTAACTTACTTACCCTTAAACTATTGCCACCGGTCCCTAATGATATTAATTTGAATATGTTCAATTGTGATTGTTGTGAGTTAACTTGCAGTGGATTTGTTTATAGTGATCATGAAGATTTTTTTTAAAGTTGCTATGTCGCTGACGTTTATTGCGGGGTCACACCTGATTATATCACACATAAATCCCATCCAAATCATCTACTTTGTAAACATAAGCCAAGTTCCCAAAAGTATTGTCGTTTGTGTTTGTCTGATGCAAAGACTCAACTTTTTTACGGTTGTGAGATTTGTAACTTCTACCTACATCCAAAGTGTGCTTTGTTGTGGCCTGAGACAATAAGGCACAAGTATGACAAGCATCTCATGACCCTAAGGTACTTCCCAGTTGAAAACTATAACGGTGATTACTTTTGTGAAGTTTGCGAGGAGGAATTTAATCCTAATGGTTCTTTCTATCATTGTGATCAATGTGTCCAGTCCATTCATCTTTCTTGTGTTGAGTTTATACTTCAAGAGGCAAGAATGTGGGCCCCTTTCTATCTTGACGGAGATGTTGATCATATTGATAATTTAAATCCTGAAGGCCTTTTTAAGGTTAAACGTCACCCGCACCCTTGTAAATTTTGTCGGGGTCTTGAATGTGATAGTGAATGCACCTGGTGTAGGGAACGCAAGTCGCGACCTATACATGCCATTCCTAGGTTTCTTATGTCGCTTTATGGTTTGGATTGTCCCTAGGATCGTTTTCGTCTTTGCAAGATGGTGATCGTAAGATCGAATCGGGATCCTAAGATCCTACAATAATGTAATTTTTTTAATGATCTTTGTAATATTATTCAAATCTACAAATTATTATATATTATAAACACGAAAATTATATGAATGTTTCATGAAAATGTTATCCTAAATTATAAATACGGAATGTTTAAGAAGAATCATATGTTATTTTTTAAATTATATAAAAACATAAACCATAAATTTATAGTATTTTAGTTTTTGTTCGAGAAAAATAAGATCGGATCGGAGTAGATCTTAAGATCCTATGGTCAAGATCGGGATCCTATAAGATTTAAAGCTTGTTAAGATCCTACGTAGATCCGGATCATTTTTGCTTTGTAGAATCGCAAAATCGTAAGATCCGAAAATTAAGATCTAGATTTTAACAACTAATGGTTTTATCATTAGAGTCAATTTTATTTATGCAACGGCAATGACTTATCTGTCTTCTAGACGCAATGAACTTTCTGTATCTAAACACTCTTCTTAATACCTTTCTGGTCCCATGAAAATATTATCTTGTAATTAACAAATAGTCCCACATAATCAATGAATGCAAACAGAGAAGTTCTTGACATCGTCGTTATGATAAAGATCCTAATTGTAAGATAAGTTGACTTATTAAAGGATCTTTAATAATATTTCAAAGAAATCGTCAAATATATATCACAAAACTTATATTTATTCAAGATATTATCTAATCTCATTTCGTGCTCATAGGTCATATATATATACTAGACGAAGACCGCGCTAGCAATGCAATGTTCCTAGCGGCAGATAATTAACGATATGCGATATTGTGGTAAGTGTTTTGTAACATGCGATAATTCAATCAAGCAAGAATTATTAACATGTATCAAAGAACATATAAAATATTTATTAAACCGAAAATAAAACATTACATCAATTATGAGATAACTAATAACGCACGCTACTCGACGTAAAATTTCTTAGTACACGGCATTTGAGGTGTTGAATCCTTTGATGTAACTCTTTGATTGGCTTCACTTTGTACTTATCATTCATCAAGGCATGAGATTTGACCCAATTTAAAAAAAAAACTACAAACCTAAGAAACTTAACAAAAATATATACACCGGTTGTATAATGTATTTTGACCAAATTATTTCATGAAACTTTGTATAATATCTTTGAAATTAATGCGCCGGAAAAATCACCGATTAAAGCACCAATCATACACAATCATTATAGCAATATTTGGAAACAGATTTGTATTTAACGTATTTAATGCGCAAGAACAAGAACAAAAAAAATGAACCCCGTGACTAAATAATAAATCGATACAATGTTTTGTGATTGTAAACATTCAAGTTATTCACAACAATATCCCTGCAATTTCAACTATACTATATATAAATGTCAAAACAATATTTTTAAAAATCATATGGTCATTGCACACATTTTAATATTTTATAACTGAGATCGCATATGATCCACACACAATGAACTAACATAACAATTAAAAATAAGCTGTAATATGGTGCCTTATAAAACAAAATTTGTTGGTAAACTTTTAGAAATTATTAGTGTTACGCTTAAATAAATTAAAATTATTTTTTGGGAAATTACATTAGTAAAAGTTGTCAAAATTTGTCATTCATTTCTTTTAAATTTTAGGTATGAATTGTTATGGTAGCTATTTCATTAAGGTCAAATTCTTTGAATTTTATGTAGAAATTTTAGTTTGAAATGAATTTCAAAATTTAACATGACTCACTTTTTAAGTTTCAAAATATGGATACATGCTTTGTATGATAATAATAATATAAAAAAAAGTTGTATTGACTTTTCAACTTTAAATATGCCGAATCTGTTTCTATTTAATATTAGTTTGCATTTTTAATGGTAATTATATACATATAGTTATAGAATTGATAAGTTAATGGTAATTATATTACATGTGAAAATTATTTCTTCAACATTCAACAATGCATTAAAGATAATTGGTTCAATATTCAATATTGACTTTTAACTTTCAATTTTTACTTTAGTACTTGATTGCCATTTGTAATTACTCGTGTAATAAAGATAACCATAAAACAAAGAGATTTAACCAAAACTATGTTCATAACCTCCTTTCTTTAGATTTAACCAAAAGTATGTTTAGTTTACATGTAAACTTTGCTTTGTTTTTGTATTGCTTAACTTTAATAGTTTTCGGCCTCTTACGTCATTAATATATTTTTTAAGTAATTATTGCTCACCTTTCAAATTTTATCTTTCTTTTACTTGTCTAACGGACTAAAAGATATTTTTTTCATTTCCTAACACAACAAAAATTATGTTAATTCCAGAACAAAGAAGGCTATGAAACAAGAAAGCAAATCAATTATTAATTACCGTGATTTATTTTCGTTGAATACGAGAAAAAGTAGCACAAGTAGCACATTATTAATTACATATTTCCCACCAAAACATCATAATAACAAAATACCCGATTTACATATTAAATTCTCATATTTACCCATATTGTTAAAATTACTTTAGCATATGACATTTATACCCTTTCTTGTATCAATCTCTATTTTCAAAACCATTTTCTACACCTCCCAATTAGTGCAAGAAACGTACTCCAAAAGAAAAGATAGACTAAATTGGCAAAAATTTTAAAAATTTGGGCACATTTAACCCCTCATTTTTTTTTTGAAATTGCACATATAATTTATTGAAAACTTAAATCAAGACTAACTAAGACATTTTTTCCCTCAATTGTAGAACATTACGATCGCTTTAAAAATATATATATAATATATTTAAGTTTTTAATATAAATAAAATATTACGTTTAAAAATTTTATTTCGCGTTTTAGGTCTTTTTTGCGTGCCTTTTATTGCGATTTAGCCCATAACATAGGCCCGTCCATTCTAGCCCGTGCCCATTTTCTGTGCCCCCCGCCGCCTGCTTTGCCACCTCTATTCCCAATTTTATTTCCAAAAATCACGACAAGTTGACAAGCCTACATAACAAAACTATAACATATCTTTAAGTTTAACAAAAAACTTTAGTCACATCAGTTGACTAATTTTATATTCAAATGTTGGGTCATTTTAACAATAAAACTACGATGCAAGTTAAACATGAATACATGCATAGTCAATATCAAAGAATTACTCATAACACATATGGTAGAAAATGATTCTCGCTTTGGCGTCAAACTTGAAAAAAGAGTGAAAGGGTAAACCAAGTAAAAAAAATAAGGGCATAATTGGATTAGAAAAAAGATTGATGAAGATTGGGTATATTTGTTATTTAAAAGTTTTTGTGGAAATATGTAATTAATAGTGCTTAAATGAGGATATATGTAATTTCCTATTTAGTGGAAATTATGAATTCATTTTAGAGGATCCTAAATAACATTTTTCCTTAATATTTAACTTTGACTTTCAAGTTTCAAATTTCAAGTTTTCACTTTCACCTTTCGACCTTTTTCCATTTTATATAGTAAAGATATATATATATATATATATATATATATATATATATATATATATATATATATATATATATATATATATATATATATATATATATATAGTATATTATAATATATTATATAGATGGAAAAGTAGCTCCAAAATTATGAAACTCTTAACTGTTATTAGACAATGCTTAAGTAGTTGATAACTTCTAAATCCGCCATCCCATTGGTGTATCACATGTGAGTTATGTTGCTAATTACCTAAACAGTACATGATGCGCGTTCTTGGCAGAATCCTATTGGCCAATGGTAGTAGCAAAATTTACTGTTCACTATTAGCAACTGCTAATTACCGTGTAATGCATTGACTTTAAAAAAAATATACTCACCGTCTTTCTTGAAGCTTCTTATCTCATTACCCACACACCAAACTCCATCAATGGTTGAATCTTCTTCCACCAACTAAACATTCAAAAGACACACACTAAAAACACTCACAACACAATCGTCAAACCCGCCAAATTATCAAAAACCGATTCACTAGAAAGAATAGGAATCCAACCTAAAACACATAGCTATCGTCGTTTACCCACTTCCTATAAACCACCGACACCAACTCTAAGGCCTCCGTTTTTGTTATTTTCACAAGGTTATCAACAATTTTATTCTTCACAAGAAATTATGAGGTCAGTAGTAGCCTTGATTTTTATTATTATAAAAATTCAATTTTTTTGGTAATGACTATTTTAAATTATTAGGGGTTTTGTTCCATTATGGATTTATTCTTTTGTAACAGGAAATCCCAAAAGACATATAATCGGTTTCAACTATGGAGCCGGTTCACAGATTCACAAACAATCACTTTAAACAAAAGAAACAGTAGGACCTTTAAATGGAAGTACTAAACATTTTTTTTCATGTAAGGCTTCAATACTGAGTAAAGATTTGGAAAGAACAGTTAAGGAACGCAAGCACCATATCAACCAGACAGTTTGTTGAAGCGACTGGAATCAATCAACATATAGTAATGGTGTCTTTGAAAAATGGGTATGGGTGAAATTACACATGTATATGATTGTTGATAAAGGGTATTGAAAAGTTTAGAGGTTTATGTAAATTGATGTTTTTGTAAAAGAAATTGGTTGCACACCAAATGTTTGTTCAAATATCTAAGTGAAAATTGTACCGACAGTTTTAGTTTTGGGGCCGACTCTAATAAACTTGGTCATGACTGGACCACAGTTGTGTTACTTAACAAAAGAAAGCTACTGTTTATATATTTTACAGGTAAAAAGGAGGATTTTCATGGGGAGATATGCCATTTCAGCCTGTTATTATGACGATTATTACAAGCGAGGTCAACAGGTATACTATTGTGTTTTACTAGAATGATACATTTGATCAACTGTTTTGAAGGTGGTCTCAAAATGAAAATCATTTAGGCTAAAGTTTCAAAACACAAATTTATTACTTTAAATATAATAAGCAAATAAACATATGTAATAAAGAATCCAAGACACCACCGAACACAATCATGGAGCATTAAAGAAATCTTGATAATCCCTCTTGCCATATTTGCCACTAATATATTTGTTTTCAGATATCATAAAAAAAAAATGAGTTCTCTAACGTAGAAGTTCATTTGATTGTCTATTTTACATTTACTGCATACTTTTGGTGGTTTTCATATCTATGCTGCCCAAAAGTAATCATCTAAGCAGTGCCATGTTTAGTTTGATGCCATGTTTAGTTTGATAAGTAGTTATGTTTTAACGATATATCATAGACGACGGCTAATGGAAAAATATATTGACATACACTAATTTGTTTATATGATAACTAACTTAGGAACTTTTAACAAACAAGTACATCTAAAAGAGTTTGGTTTGTTGAAATATGTACGTTATTGATAAAGTAGAAGATAATGGTGAATTATTTTTGGAGCAGTTTGAGATTGCCTTTTTTTAAATAGCTTATCTGTATATTTGGAAGCTGAAATGAGTGTCGGATTGGCTTGCTGAAATGGGAGCTAAAACATGTGTGTTTGGATACTGAAATGGGGATTGAAATGAGTGCGTTTAGAGCCTGATATTGGTCGGTTTCGGTGACGAAATGGGCCAGAAATGGATGTGTTTGGGGGCTGCAGTGGGAGCTATATTGGTCAATTTGGGGACTGAAATTGGTGTTGGATTGGAGGCTGAAATGTGCCATGAGATGGGTGCATCTGGCTACTGAAATGGGGACCGAAGTAGGTGCGTTTGACTACTGAAATAGCGCGCTTAGGTGAGACATGTTAATTATCTCTTTATCACAAGGTCCAATTTTTTTCTTTATTATTATAAATATTGAACCTTTTTGGTTTTTATTATGTATGCTTCATGTTTTATATCAGATATGTCTGATTGATGAAAACATCAATCTCTCTAATAGATGTATACTTTTATACACGGATGTTCCAATTTTACTTTCTTCGCGATTGACTTTAGTTTGTAATATATAAATCCTTTGCGACGTACATGGTTTCCAACTGTTTTTGTTTTTTTTTTTTTTCCATTCAGATTGTGCGATCGAATGTTTGCCATCAAAAAAAGAAATGTTACATGACGTTGCGGAGCTTTAGTAAAATACGAAAGACCATGGAAGCTCGAATTCAGCTATACACTCATTGTTGATTATTAGGTAAATTATACCATTTCATGTATTCACATCTACTTCAGCTCTTACCATCATATTTACAAATTCAATTTAACGGAGCGTCCAAAACGTTGTCGTTTTGATTTTGGGGCGGGCAAACACGCTTCAACAACGTGTGCATTTTTTTTGGTTAAATTATGGTTATATTGAATCGGTGTTTAATTTTACGTTTTGAAATTTAGTGTTTTTGTTGTGGCAATTGTCGTTATGATTTTAATTTTTTTAGGCCATTGCATACATGGTTGGCGCCAATGAATCACGGATTTGTGGACCTGAATCATATAAGATGGTCAGCTTTATGAGTTTTTGCAGCGTAAGCTTCAAACACATGTGCATTTTTTTATTTTTTTTTTGAAAACGTAAATCTGTTGAGTATAAAAAATTGGAAATAGGAATTGCTGCATAATTCAGAAACTAAAAATGTGGCCGCAATCAGTGTTCAACCTCAATGTGAGGAACGGTTTTGGCTTATTATATTGTACTTGACCAAAATTATACTTTCAAAATTACTCTCATACTTAACTATTGCTTTTCTTTCTTCAAAAACCATTGAATATAGGTGTGGCCACACAACCATCAACGGTTTCCGCTAAAAGCCAACACACTGTAAAGTCAATTTTGGCAAATGAAATCAGCAGCGAAGCAACAAAAAACGCACTTTATTGGGTAATATTACTTTCTTTAATTCTTATTAAAATGTAATTTACTTTCTTTTTATACGTGTTATATATGCATATAAAGTACAATTCAAACAACTTTCTACCTGAGTTCCATTTTAGCTTAATTTACCCATTTGACTGTCAAAGATATACCTTCATCTAGCGTAGGACAAAACATAAATTATGGGTCAAAACGACATGTTTTTTTAACAATACAGTTTTCTGGGAGCATTAATTAGTTTCGCCACAAACTTTCTGAATATTACATAGGGAGCTATAGTAGGTGCCAAGATCGTAATACTTTGTAAGGACCATCTGGACTAGAAGTAATACGATGATGCAAGACTTTTAATGCAGTCTGGGGTATTAGTATTGTGATTGTTTAACTTCAAACTTTATTGGGTTAAGGAGACGGTTTGGGGATTGCATGTTATGAGGGATTGATGTTTTTAATGAACAGTTTGAAACTACTTATTCAAAACAACTTATTTCGAGAAAATGTTTAGTAGGATCGGTTTGTAACATTGACTGAGAAAATGTGTGGCTCCCACGTTGTCGTCGTTAAAACTTTAAAAGTCCTTGCCAATAGGTTTAGCGACGGGAGTGTGGAGAGGACCGTTTAGCGACGATATGTCCTCGCCAAAGACCTTTAGTGAGGACATGTCCTCGCCAATACCCTGAAAATGTCCTCGCCAATAGCCACGATTGGTGCAGTGACTATGTATGTTTTACTTGCATGTGTGTGTGTTTCTTTTATATGTATGTAGAAATTTGGGATAATGCTATGATTAAAAAAACAAAAAAGAATAAACAATTATTTAAGTAAGGGCCGCTTTGGCCTGTAAGTTTTGGATGAAATGAATTTAGATTTAGGAAGGTTTGAAAGAAAATGAGGAGAGAGAAAATGTATGGATATATAATTTATAAACTAATATTAAATTTTAAATTATAATATGTTAATAATACAAGATATAAAAAATATTAAAAAGAGATTTTGTGGTTGATATTAATACACAGGTGGGACTTCTCAAAAAACTTTATTATCATTTCACGAATCCTTACTACTTGATATGGTATGAGATCTATGATTGAAGAGTGGGAACCTATTACTTGTCAAGGAATGAAATATGAACCAAACACATGTTATGAATTTTCTTTCATTCAAAACCCTCCAATACTCTCTACCAACGGGCCCTAAGACAACCTTGTTGGTAGGAATTGGCCAAACCCAAATATAAAAAAAAAAAAAAAAAAAAAATTGAAAAATCGAATCCGATAAACAGCCATCCGATTTTGGTTTAAGGTATTTTAAAAACCAAAAATTTTGGTTCGATTTCAAATTGGTTAAAAAATTGCTTTTTATCGAAACCATACCAAGTGAACCACTTTGGTCGGAGCATCGAAACAACTGCATATGGGGACATAATCCTCATAGAAGTGAAAACAATTTGGAAAATGAGAAATTTCCTACTGTCGTATTCAAAATACTAGTGAAAGAGAATGCCTATAAATCCGCGGCAAAATTCACACGAAAAGCTCCTAAGGAAATTCCTAAACGAATCTCGTTTTCGTTTGTGGCTACATTCAACTGAGGAATTGTTTGCACCAAAGTTGTACATACCTCTGTGTAGATCGTGTATTATGACTCTTGCAATAGCCTAAAATGATCATAAACGATAATATATATTAAAATTTTAAGAATGGTACCTAATTATAAGAAAAAATAAAATAAAAAGTAAGAAATGTTTTAGTTACACATTTCAAATGAGAACGAAGAAATTAGAAGAAGATACATATTCATGCATCTAAATTATACTTTAGAATTGTAGTACAACAAAATAAAAAAGAACAAGAAAAGAAGAAAGAGGGAAAAAAAACTATCGGTAGAAAGAAAGAGTTCGCAAATTGTACCTGGATCCATCAGTGTTTGGTATGTTTTATTCGTGGCCTTTGAACCCTGTGATGTTGGCTAAGTAGTTTATATAAGGAGTTATTTTGAACTGACTGTAGTATGACGCATATCATTCTAGAACAAATTACCTGTTAAAATCTTATGAGCTGTTTGGACTTTTGAGCCCTTTTACAAAGTATATAATCGATTCACAGGAGTGAGAAGTTGTGGCGGAAAAATTGGAGGTGGTGACGTCAGCAGCATTGTCAGCAACGCAAAACGGGAAATTTATAGCAGCATGATACATTTTGTTTTGTAAATTAAAGTGTGATAACTTGTTGCATTGACTGTTGGTTATGTTACTGCTCACCAATTGTTTGATAAAATTATTAACCAATGTTCTCTGGTAGATTAACTTGTAGCTGATTTTTTGGTAGTGGTGGAGGAAGAGGTTCAAATATGCAAAGAAAGCCATGGAAGGCTCTTGTAATGGAGGTGATTTGCACACTTTTATAAATGATAGAGGGACTCAAATTTAGAGTGTTTAGACATTTATACCCTTACAGGATGAATATGACTAAAAGTAATGTGATGATATATATGTCAAGATACTCTAAATTTGAGTGTCCCAAACATTTATAGTGAGTCACAAATCACTACCCTCTTGTAAGTATGATGCGTATTGTTTCACATTGGTTTTAGTACTTTTAACATTGTGTTCAAATTATTATTCTCTTTACTTTAGCAGCGAACAATGGAGTTGGGATTTTTTCGAAGAAAGTTCAAAATACATCCACGCTGGTTTGCGCCGCTGAATGGCTTACATCCCTAAACTTTTTTAAGACAAAATCATCCCTCCGTTAGTAAAGTTGACACAAATACATCCTCCGTTAGTAAAATCGCTAACGAGACTAACGTTGCAAATATATCTCCGTTATATTTACGTAAATCGTCCTTGTGGCAAGGAACAAATTGCAACCAAAGTCCTTAAATTTATTTACAAATTCGTCCTTGTGGTCAACGTTGTCATCGCCACGTGTCACCACACGAGTGGCCACGCGCGGGCAACGGGTCGCCCAGTAAATGGGTCGGGCCCAGAACGGCCGGCCGGGCACACGCGACCAACGGCGCATGACACGCAGACGGTGAAATATATCACCAACTTGGCCCCCGGATTCGAACTCGGGACCTTTTGGTTGGGAAGAATGCTTTGCCCAACCAAGCAGATAACTTCAAGATATTTTCATAAATTTAATACATAACCATTTCTAAAAGCTTAGTGCCATTTATTGTGCCGCTCAATTTAGTTTTGGCTATCAATTTACGGAGTTTTATGGACTGTAAAAAATAAATAAATATACCGTCGGACTCGCTTTTTCGTGCTCTTTCCATGGATGCTCGGGAATTTTTGACTTAGTTTGAACCTCAAAAGTGCGAAAATCATCGTTTTCTTTGTTTCGCATTTTCGAGGTCCAAACCAAGTCGAAAAATTCCCGAAGATATCGTCGACTCATTTTTCATGCTCTTTCCAATGGTATGCTTGGGAATTTTTATTTCAACGAACCTCAAAAATGCGAAACAAAGAAAAACTATGATTTTAGCATTTTTCGAGGTTCAAACTAAGTCGAAAAAATTCCCCGAGCATACCATTGGAAAGAGCACGAAAAAACGAGTCCGACGGTATTTTCCTCAATTTTTGAACCGGCCCAGAACCCCTTTAAAATGACAGGTCAAATTTCTATTTGACCTTTTTTATTTATAAAAGACCAACTAAGATGGGTTAAATAGAACCAAATGGACTAATATACATGAAGGTATGCCCATCTCAGATGGGTATCACCTTTGTCTCCCACTCAACCCTCCAGGGTTCGATCCCAGTGGCGAAAGTTTCAGATTTATTTTAACGCCACGCCAAGACCACCTCACGGCCCACGCAGAACCCGACCCGCTCATCGATCCGACCCGATGACACGTGGCAGATAACGGAGAAAATTTGCACCGTTAGTCCTTATTAACCGAATTTGCTAACGGAGGGATGTGATTTGCGCCAACTTTACTAACGGAGGACGATTTTTGCAAGAAAAAAGGTTTAGGGACGTAAACCATCAATGCGAAACCACAGGGATGTTTTTTGGACTTTACTCTTTTTTTTTATACAAAATCACAGTGGATAGTAGTACCATCATTTTAATGTGGTTGTAAACCTTTATGTGGCTCAAGTAGATGGCGTCATTGTTAAAATTTGTGACATTTGATTCTCTGTCAAATTGTCATTGACAATCCTCACAGTTTTGGTGAATTTTTCAGGACCCGTATTTTAAGTCAAACTAAATAAATTAAGGAAATAAAAAATAGAGTTTATTACAGTAGTGACCATGATTCATCATCCATCTCTTCAGTTTTTGACCGCAGATCTTGGACTAATGGTTAGGCCTAATATTAGGTCTATTTAGTAGGTTCACATATCAACACTCTTGGTAAAATATGTGTTGCATAAGTGAATGGGTGAAGTTATAACATGCAATCATGCATTTTAGATGACAAATCACAAGATCTATGTTACTACACATGTTCGTCTACTATTAGATAATGTGACATGTTGGATACAAGCCAAGCCTTTTGAGTTCATACCAGGCGCACAAGCCAAGCCTATTTAATGATTGTATCATGTATCCTTATAATGCTTTTAAGTACACGATTAAAAATTAGTCTAAATTAATATCACATTTTAGAAGTGACGTGTGTTACATATTGTTATTAATTTTTTTTAGATATAAAAAGTAAAACTACAATTTACTTTAAAATCACATTAACAAAATCAATGCTTTATCAAAATTTATGTTTCCGTTAGTGTATGGACATTAACACTATTTTATAATAATAACAGAATAAAATTGAAAAGAATAATAAAGAGAGAGAAAAAAAAAAAAAAAGAAAAAAAAGGCTAATCGTAATCGCAAGTACTTAGCGAAACAAGTCAAAGAACTGTCCAAAAAACATGCCTATGCCGCTACAACAGGTCCAGTCCAAATGGCCGATCAGTTCAAACAAAAAAACCCAGTCCACATAAAAAGAAATACCAGGTTCACAGCAAGAGTAGAGAGTGATTCAATTGACCCGCTATTATACTAGTGTTGACCCGCTAAATTTTCTTAATATACATAAGTATGGCCCATAATTATCTATAGTCTAATTAATACAATTCATATCAAAACTCGCTATGGTGTTGTTTTTTATGTATATTTACATGTGATATTGTATGTGTGACTGAAATACCGGTAAATAAAATAAATACTTTTATTATACATAACCTTGTATGTAAGTGAAATGAACAAAATTCAAATGCTTACTAAACAAAAAGTCTGAACAAAAGTTTGAAAGTAACAAAGCATAATTACTTTAACAAAAGCTAATACAAAGTTTATAACTATTTAAAACAAATTTAAATTTAACTTAAAAAACTAAAATAAATAAATAAAATAAAGTTTGTAGAAAAACATTAAAAGATTGGGTCACCTCAAAAGAGAATCTGGCGGATCAAAGAGTCAGAACCGGGTCACACACAACATAACAAAGTCAACTCTTGCTGTGAGCCGGATCTTATTTTCTTTTTATGTACATGGTTCCTTGTTTGAACCGGTTCTATCTGACCCGGTCATTTGGGGCTGGACCTGTTTTTGCAGACTTACGTTTGTTGTTTCGTATTCGTGGTCTGTTTAAGATTTTGAACTCCCCGTTGATGTTGTTAATATAAGGGCTCATACGAACCTATTGGGAGGTTTTTTAATCTATCTGCTGGTGTATTTTGAATCTTTCTAGAACAGTTGACCTGTTACTATAATTTTATGAATTGTTTGGACTTTTGAGCAATTCATTTAAAATCCTCAAATACGATTTAAAGTGTGTGTTGTGGCGGGAAAATGGAGGTGGTGACGTCAGCAACACTTCAATCGCTTTAAGTCTTACGTATGAACTCAATTTGTTATGAACCAATTAACCAATCACATTCATCCATTTTTATTTTCACCTTTTTTAAACAACATATCTCGCAAACAAGAATCTTCGTCGACAAAAATACATCATCGTGACGAAATTAAATTATATTTATAGATACGATTGTTATATACTGACGAACTTTTTTAAAAGTTCATCTGCAAAATCACACGCGATTTGTAAAATCACACGTGATTTTTAAAAATCATGTGATTCGTAAAATCAAATCACATATGATTTAAGAAATCACACGTGATTCTTACAAATCACACGTGATTTTTCCTGACTAAATTTTTTAAAAAAAGTTTGTCGAAAGTAAATAACAATGCATATCTATAGAAAGATAATTTAATTTCGTCGAGATGGTATAATTTTTTCGACGTAACGATTAACGGTTTCATGAGATATTTAATTTTCAAAAAAGGTGAATATATTTTAATAAAAGAAATGAGCCACATGACGGTTGACGGGTTCTACGACAAATATGAGCTCTATAATGAACTTTCTCATAACAACTATTGCTCACCAACTGTTTGATGATATTATCGACCGAAAAAATATTTCGTTTTACTCATTTGTTCCCACATATTCTGACAATTTTGTGTAGATTTGGATAGCAATTTGGGTGAAGGAATAAGTTGCAAAGAAGTTACTTAAATTGGTTCGTTATCTTTAATATACTTTTGCGCTCGTTTTTTGTTAATTCAATAAACAATTTTATGCTCTTTTCCTGATTAGATGGAGTTCCAGGAATCGGTAAAACACTACATAATTCAACTTGCAGATGATTATGTGTTATTCGGGTTGACCCGGTCAGGTTCGGGTCAATTCGGCTCAAGGCAAAAAAACATACCCAAACCCGACCTTGTTTAAAACTCAGGTTCAGGTCAATTCGGGTTCGGGTCTAGGTCATTTAAAAACTAGACAATTTTGGTGTTTACACTTGAAAGTATATAAAAATTAGAAAGAAAAAAAAAATCAAACTTGGTCACTCGGGTTGACCCGAACCCGAGTAAGACACATATATTAGACCCGAACCTGACCTTATTTAGAACTCGGGTTGACCCAAATTGATGCGAATATAATTTTGAACCCGATTGACACCCCAAATTGATGCGAATATAATTTTCTAATTCTGATTCGGGTCGGGTCAGCCTTTTTGACACCTCTAATTATGGTGGACTTGGAAGCAATAGGTAAGATTGCACTTTTCATAATTATGTTATTACAATGATTTGTGAAAGCTTAGCATTGGGTCTTCATGGTGGAACGTGCTTTACAGATTGCAGAAGCTTGTAGTGATGACATGGCAGAATATAGTCGCATGTACCGAAAGGCCGGGGTCTCATGCTTCTGAAGTTAAAAAGCAGCCAAAGATTTTCTTGAAATATCTTTTACTATCGTGTCTGCACATACGGAGCAAATTGCACTTATCGATTACTTAGAAAAGTTCATCACAGAGCACAAAGATGTACGTACACATCCAAATTTTAAGTTTTCCACACATATATGCATTAGTTGTGGCCATTATTACATTAACTTATACTAGCTAAGGGAAAAAATCATAAAAAGGTATAAACTTTGGTCAAATTACTCCAATGTTGCCAATATCAAAATGCTTGTTAATTCACAAAGATTTTTCCTTGAATGTGGTAGGACATTAGCCTTAAAAACTATCACGTTGCTGAATGTTTTACAGGTTAAGGTGGTAATCGTTGATAGCATCACATTTCACTTCCGTCAAGATTTGGATGACATGGCTTCTAGAACTCGATTACTTGGTGGAATGACCTTGAAATTGATGAAACTTGCCAGAAAATTTGGGGTGGCGGTAAGAATACTTAACCCAAATGCTTTTTTGGTTTATGTAGGTCCTTTGAGGCTTATCTACATATATTTAGTCCAGATGGTTTATGCACACCTATATTATGGATTGCAAGAATGAGGCAATAGAGGCACATATTGGCACCTGGGGTGGATTTTTATGCCTAAAATTAGTGGTTGCAAACTGGGTTCAGCAGATGGACTCAGCAAATAAAGATGACTCTAGTATTGTTTAAAATGCGTCTGGTCTAGTATGGGTGACGTGATTGTTAGTTAATAAGGTCGGATCACTTGTGTCGGCCCATTAGCCCGTCGTCTCTTTATTTTGTGTATTCATATGTTGCTTGTATAATGCTAAAAAGAGATAGAATTACCATCCATTGCTCGGAAAATGCCTTCAAAGTTTGATCTTTGGTAAGGCAATAAGATGTTGAGAGCTGCTTTTCTCTGCTCAATAGTGACCCATGATCATTTTCCTTACGGCATTTATCCTCTCATCAGAAGCAAAACAATGAAAATAATCTAAAAATTATATATATGAAATAAGTATTAAATCTAAACCAACTATAAACGGGTTATATCTTTGAATCCTAGTTGACTTACCCACCCTGTATATACACTTCGCTTGTAAGTTTGGATTATTCGAAATCCGTAAATTTCCCATTTTAATTTATAATATTACAACTTTTTACTTCCATTATGTAAGATATAAACAGTAAGAAACGAAAAAGATTACTATATGCTCAGTCCTACAAAGGCCAATCCCTTGAGCACCACAATTTGTAGCTGCTAAGGCATCGTTAGGTGCATCTTCATTAGCCATAACCTATTCAAATACCAGAAAGAGAAGAAAAAAAAAATTGTTTAGTTTAACGTTGTTTACCCAATATAACCTCACCAGTTGAACCATTAAGTGAAATCCATTCACCTTCTCTAATCACCAATCACCGATCAATACTTTAACGGTGTTTGACATCTGCTGGTAAAATAAGCATATAAGCTGTTTTACCCAAACAATCAGAGGGTGTTTGATATTACTTATGTATATGCTTATCTGCTTATTTAGCAACATAGAAGCAGTTTTGAGTGTTTGGAACTGCTTATCTGTTATTTTAGTCTAAAACATACTCTATAAAATCAGTCCCAAACACCCCTCTAAAAAATCAGTCACACGAATATCAGCACAACCAGAAACACAACATTTTCCTCTCCCACGAGCCACCACTGTTGCATGTGATGTCATTCCACCTCTAGCTGTTAAGATCCCAGCCGATGCGTGCATACCACCAACATCTTCCGGGCTTGTTTCCGTCCTCACCTTCATTCATCCATGGGAAGGAGATTGAAAGCCCATATTATGCAACCTAATCCATTATCCCTTTGTGTGCAAATCAACCACTATACCAACACAACCCGGCTATATCCGCCTAAGACCGGCTAGACCCGCTATGTCCGCCAATTGGCTTGAACTCTACCAGAAGTATACAGATAGCTCTATGGATATCTACATTTGTGGACTACATTTCCACTTGTAAGATTATTCTGAAAACTGCATATAGCTACATCCTCGTATGCAGCAACAGAATCCTATCTTGTGACGGCATCATCCAACAAAATAAGATCACATAAAGCTAACTATTTAATTTCACATTTAGTTTAAGACAAGGTAATTGAAGGACTTATGATGCATACCAAAATGGCACTTTTTCCCCTGCGCATGCCACGTTTCAGCGTCTTCGGGGCTAAATACACTGGCAAACCCGTTGCCACTACTTGGTTTTTGTAAGCATATGCATCCTCGAACTAGACCACAAATAATCAATAATAGAAATCAAATTGATTTGGAATGTATTTTATAAAAAACGACCCGTTTTGCCCCATTGCACCACTCACAGACCAGCCTATTATGACACCTCTAAGCAATTCTGAATAAGTTTTGACCCATTACACCTCTAAGATTACCATCATGTATTTGTAGTGTCGCTCGAAGATCTCACAGTTCTCGTCTTCTCGACGAGTTCTTCTTTGTATGCTACCGGCATGGAATTCTTCATGATGAGAGTATCTTGCAGCGTTCTGATTCCAGCAACGTCTTCCCAAATTACTTCTTTAGCTTTGGTAATCTGTGTCATAACTGCCATTTTTTACCCGTTTACTCATAAAATGGGTCCATATGAGTCGTGTTTTATTTCAAACAGGTCAAATAAATTGTTTTTATCAAGAAGCAACCTTATTGTGTATGGTTGAAGTTTTTACGACCGGAGCACATCAATAACATGTAGTATTACTATTACTAACAGATTCAGTCCATGGATTTTGAATCATACTGCAACTAGAAGCACTTTTTCGAGAAACAACAATATTTATTAGAATGAAACAATAAAACACTTAAAATTCAATAGAGACAACGCGAACATGAAATCGTCCTAATATTACAACCACTTGCAGGAAGATCACCCAAATAAACTTATAAGATCTATAATCTTGTCATATGTTACAAACTAAATCCAACATTACATGAGGAAAACAACTTACATAACCACTATAAAAAGTGTCATAACATTAACAAGAATACAACACACATAAACAATACTTTTGTACATTCTAATAATCCTTGGAGAACAGCCGGAAACATTGACATGCTTTGGATATTAGCAAATGCCACAAAACACAATGATGCCATCCTTTAGATAAATGCCGCATTTGCATTTTAAGTTAGATATTATTGAGCATCCAGTTTTAACAAACATACAAACTACTCGTAATCTAGCCGGGAAGTAGAATTATAATCGTAAGCTGTTTAAATCTCGTAGCTACTACACAACTTCTGTAATCGAAAAATAATGCTAATGTATTTTGGCACCGTATTTCTCTAAATACGGTGACAATATACAATGGCATCATTTGTCCATTACAAAAGACACATAGTAGTCACAAGACTAAAACAGCTTACGATTATAATTAAACTTGCCGTCTACATTAGGAGAGGACTGTATGTTTGCTAAAACCAGACGCTTAACAATATCTAACTTGAAACGAAAACACAGATTTATGTAACAGATGGCAACACTGTTTTTTGATGCTTTTGCTACTATCCAAAGACCTTTTCACTTTTGTTAAACAAAATGCTTGGGAGTCTTGTTTTGAAGTTCCAAATTCATCTTTTCACCTCCTATAAAAACAAATCAGAAAAACAATCCATTAGAAAAAGCAATCCATAGACCATAGATGATAATAAACTGATATAATAAATTAAAAAGTACAAACAAATATATGAAGTTGGTGTTTCTTTTTACCTGATTTGGGTATTGAAACCAGATCTGAAGAAAATTTTATAAGAAGTATAGTGACGGCTGAAGTAGAATGGACAAGATGCTAGGTTTGGACACCTATATTTATATTGTAGGTTTTAACATTAGGGTTTCTAACCTAGTAAAAATTGCACTATACTCCCTGGACTTGAGACTTTGTTTGTTTTAATTGTTTAGGCCAAAAGTTTAGTACACTAAATTGTTAAAGTGGAACTTTTAGTACCCTGAACTTTTAGAAATGTAGAAACAAGCCTAGTTGAGCTCGAGCATGCAAAATCTCGAACTCGTTTTGGGCCTTATACTTTTAGCCCGAGTTCAACTTGTAGCATACTTTACAAATTAAGGATCAAATCGTTTTTATGATAGGTAAATAAATCTCGACTCGAGCTTGGTTTGTTAAGTACGCTAGGCTCCAGCTCGGTTATTATGCTCGTTAAATATACATATAGACATATACAAGTATACGTGATAAACACGTATACAAAATTGAGGCTTGAAATCGTTTTTAAATGACCTCAAACAAAGGCATAACATCGAGCTCGTTTAAGCTTGGATCGTTTCGAACTTTTTATAATTTCACTCGTACAAGCTGAACTCGACCTAAAAGCATAAGGATTGAAACGAGCTCGAGACTTATGATCATAATTAAACGAGCCGACCTCGATATTTGGCAACCTTGGGCTCGACTCAACTTGTTTCTACCCTCATTTAGTAGTTATATTAAGGATATTGTGATTTTTCGGATAACGGTCGTTAAGTTGCTAACATGCTTAACTATTAAATAGGTATAGCGGAGTAAAAATTCCACTTAGCCAAGTTTAAAGTACCACCTTTCAAAGTTTGGAGTACTAGAAATGCTATTTAACCAAATTCAAGGTATTTGGCCTTTTTTATTATGTTTTGTTTAGTTATGTTGTGTGGTTAGATTACGATTGTTGTTTGTTTCTTTTGTTGACTAATTGGGTTCGTTTGGTATAGGGGGCTAGCATTAAAGATGGGATTTGTATTAATTAAACAATGTTTGGATGGTAGGAATGGGTTTAAGAAGGGTCCACCAAAACCAAAAATATGGGCA